>OY776113.1:94630303-95168194 GCA_963675035.1 Allygus modestus
GGCCTTATAGGACTAAAATACAAATTGGCGGGAGGTACTGCAGACTCTTTTAACACCTTGTGGACTGGACTTGAATAGGGACCAACAAGTGGTAACTTAATTATTTTTCAGTACTCCAATAGAAAATGAAATACTGTTCTTAATGTATGAAATAACACCATCAAGAAAACTAACGGGTTGTCTTCGCGTAGCACCTGGCTTTGCGACGGACTTTCCCCTCGCCATAAGGATGATTGCCGACATTTATCTGCTGATACTTTGATAGCCTATTAATTTGAATTATCAGAGACCTTGCTAAATTAAACAATTAAAACATTTATTTCTAATAATAATATGTGAATGATCCAAACTTGAGCTATCCGATGTGAATTAAAATTGTACCAACCACACACCTCAAGAAGTATAAATATAGTTGTAAATATATCAAAAATACCTGAGTATTTGCCGACATATCCTTAACTCTTGTACTTACCTATAATTTAAAAAATAAAAATTATAACATAAAAGTAAATTAAAATATGATTCAATATGTGTCAAATTACATAGGTATATATATATTTTTTTCAGGAAAGGAAAGACAGCTTTTCGAGAAGCAACTGCTGGAGGAGCTACAGGGGATTAAAAGGACTGCTTAGACCAGTGCATTTTATTTGATTTTATTAGTGGACAAAGACATTAAACTATAGAATAAAAAATATCATTTCTAATTTTGGTTTCTCTTTTCTTTACCTACCTAAATTGCACAGAGACAATATGTGGACAAGTCTACTTATGATTATTAACTTATTAAAAGTACAGTGCCTTTAATTTGTTAATTAACTTATTTTATACACTATTTTTTCCTTGAACATTGAAATTGGTTGAAAACTATGGGAGGAGTTCTGCTCACAAAATAACCTTCTAAGGTATCATTTTGATTTGCTATGCTTTTAACAGTTCCAACAGAGTAACCAAAAGCCTTTGACAAAGGTTAACAGCACTTTGTTAAATATATTTTGAAATTTTGTAGTGTCACTAATTATTTATTTTAATTTAAATGTTTTTGTTAATAGGAAAATTGTTTGTTTTAACAATATTTTTTAAATATTTTCCAAATATTGCTGGAGGTTTAAACCATGGTTGTACAATATTGTTTCAATGTTGAGATAGTGCTGAACAATATTATATTTTTCTTTTCCCAATATTGTTCAATATTGTCATTTAATATTTTACCAATGTTGAACAATATTGCCACAATATTGTCAAGAAAATGTATTTTGTTTCATAAAAATGTTTTTAAAATATTTTGAAAATATTTAAAATTATTGAGACAATATTATGACAAGATTGGGAAAATATTGTTGACAATATTAAGACAATATTGTTTTGCTACTTGGGGTAATACAACTAATAATAAAACTAAAATATGTAAATGTACCTTATGGATTTTAAAATCAAAACTAAAGAATCATAACAGTCAGTCGTAACTCTGAGGTATAATCAATAAGTGTATTGTAAAAACTATTGAAAGAAGAATAAATATAAAGCGGTACGAAATGAATAAAAGGGATATTCAGCTATAATAACAACTGGAGTTACCTCAAACATGTATAAAAAAGACAAATATAAGCTAAGCAAATGTGCTTGCTATTAGGAGGACGTGGTGTAACATTAGGGGCCTACTCCATTCATAAAAACAAACTGCTGTCTGACAAGGAACGAGCAAAGCTCGGTCTCCCAGTGACCTAGACAAATATGGTAGTATTTTTATTGTAATTGTATCTGTTAATACTATATTATTTTTATAGGTTACATGCAAGGAATATACCTAAAATATGTTAATCTGTCAGAAAGCCGCTTTTTATAGTTTCATGCAATTTGGAGTTATTTGTTTGTGTTATTCATGTGAAAACTGGAAATGATTTTAAACATTATGAGCCTGTACGACTTTTATTGTGATGGGCTAGCTTTTGTCCTCACCAAAAAATTAACATAAAACAGCTGTAAGTTCCTGGAATTGTAAAATACAACTTTCCTTTGCCATTTGGAGGTACGAGAATATTCTGGGTGATTTCACTTCATCGCGAGGGCTTCCACAAGACAATTAGGGGACTGGTTAAAATATTTTGTGGGGTCCCAGAGAGTGCTATTTAAATATATTGGTCAATTCTCGGAATTTATTTAAAATTGGGGGCCCCTGTTGTTCCCCCTCAAGGTGGCCCTGTTCATCGCTTGACTGATTGTGCTGAAAATCTATAGTACGTTTTGTAATGTACCTCTTTCAAATATGACCTAATATGCTTTTTGGAAATCCTCTTAGATTTCACCCCGACCCCACTAGTCTTAAAAACTATCATGTTTGCTTGCTTGCATGTTTTCTTCACAGTCATAACTCGATCACGGCTGGACGGATTTTAACAGTTGATTTGTCAAATTAAAGTTATATTTGCATAGATTTGCCAATACCTCTCAGAATCTAAAGAAAGGGCATCACTTAAATACAGTAATTAAAGGGTGAATTTTCAGAACAGTGGCGCTATCCGACGGCGGAAGTGTAAACTACGTGTTGATTTTCCAATCAACTTTAGTACATAATCGGCATTATTCTCAGATTTATAATCCTGTTTAACGTCAGATATTTTGTTAGTTTGTTTACAACTGAAGTAACCTTTCGTTGGGTACAAAATTGCTCGGAATCGAGAAACGGAAAACTAGTTTATTTTAATATGTAGAGTTAAAATGGATAAGAGAAGGGCCTACGACCAATCCACTAGGCATAATGTTTTTGATTTACATTAGTCCTGAATTATCTGTTCTTTTTGTCATGGAATAAAACGGATAAGAAAAGGGTGTTACCATTCCAGTAATCAGTAGTCTTTTAGCGAATTTCCTCTTTAGGGAAGAAGCTATTACCGTAGCTGGCATGGTAAGACTTAAGCCCGAGACCATGATAACTTTTTGTTTTGAGGTCCCCAGATGCCAAAAACACTATTCGTTCAAATTTATATATATATATATATATATATATATATATATATATATATATATATACATGTATATATGTGTCCGTTACCGCGATAACTTTTGATAGAAGCGCCCGATTTTTATGAAATTTGGCACAAATGTGGAGAGTAACATTTATGACTTTAAGTTCGAAAACCAGATCGATCGGTTTATGGGAAGGGGGTTTTATGGGGTTTTAAAATTTTCCAAAAATCAGTTTTTTAAACTTTTTACCCTAAAATTTTAAAAACACTAGATTTTGGTTATAGCAATTTTGTAGAACTTAAAAAACAAACAATTTAGTATTTTGAATCATTAAGCTAGGTTTAGTGGTCGTGGAGAAAAGTCAAAAGATGTGTCCATAAAATTTCCCATGTTAATCTTATGGGAATACGGTTTTTAGATTTTCCTCAGATAATTTCACTAAAAACTCCACATTTCTTTCTACCAATCAGTTTAGCTCTACAAAATAATCATTTTGGCGTTTTAATTGTTGTTTTACGTCCAATCGTTGCAGTGATATTCAAAGTACTAAACACAGTACGTTGTCCAATGTTATCCTTATGTAGAATAAATAAAATGTTATATTTTGATTATTTATGTACGTATATCGATGAAACTTGGTATGTGGCTTCAACTAGTTGTGATATATTGATAATAGCACAAAACAAATTTTTTGTTGATTTTTCTCGGTAGCAGCAAACCTGCATACTCGGCCCCCATGTGTTATTAATATGGAGAATAAGTAAAGTTTTATATCTCCCTTAGTTATGAACCTAAATCAATAAAACTTGGTATGTAGCTTCACCTGGTTTAGTTATATTGATAATTGCAAAAAAAAACACATATCTTATCTTCCTTGTTGCAGCAAACCTGCGTACTCATTTATAATGTTATTCTTATGGAGAATAAATAAAATGCTATATATCACTTTATTAGTGAATGTATTTTTGTGAAACTTGGTAAGTGGCTCTAGGTAGTAGTGATACCCACATATTTGCATTGGAAATTCACTGAGTACGCAGGTTTGCTGCGACGGGGGTATTTATTTATGCCTGAAATCTCTCCACCTCATCCTCTCCCTATCTCTCATCCTCCCCCCTCACAAACAGGTTTAATATATTTTAATGTGAAGAAAACGGATGAGAGAAGGGTGTTGTTACCATTCCAGAAGTTGGTAATATTTTCTTTAAGAAAAGTCGAGTTTTCTTTTTTCCAAGAAGAGGAGATACTGGTTACAATAGTTACCTAAACATGATCAGCATTATGTCAAAAATACATCTGATATAATGAAATGATGATAGAATAATTATTTTAATTAGTTAATCATAGATTCATAGTATGTACATTTCAAGACTAGTTTCTTAAAAAATTCATAATACAAACTAAATAGGCCTACCTATAAGAACAACTTACTTGAACTTACGTTTGTTATATCTTTTTGATTTGAAGTTTATTTTTTGTACCATGTATATTTTACCAAAATAAAACAAGTGTCACACAGGTAAACTTTATTGCCCCTTTTTATTGTACTTGATTTAATGACTAGCCAGTAGATCCGAAAGCGTGTACTGTTACATTGGTAATTCAAATTTAATAACACTGCTTTTTCTTAGACAAAGCCAACGTGATATGAAGTGATGTTAGATTTCTTTTGTAAAACATACAGAGAACAATCTAATTCGTTTTCACCTAGTCTCGGACGCATTTATTGCTTTTGTAACTGTCATTTGAGACGGTTTGAGTGTTTAATCAACTGTAGCCTATAAAAAACTAGGCTCGAACTCACGAGTGTTTTGCAATGTCTTGAGTCGAGTAGAGTGCACAAACTCGGCTTGAAAAAACTCAATATATGAGCACTCGTACACTCCTAGTAAAGACAGATAAGAAATTCCTATGATTAAGTCATAAATTTTCTATTTTATGAGTCATGTTTATGCAAATCTGTTTAACAATATAAACTAAATGATTAAAATAATTTCAAAATTCCAATGGAAAAAACGTTGCGATAAAGGTATCAAAATAAAAATAAAATATTTATAGGAAAAACATCAGTCTGGGGACTTCAAAACGACAAGTTATCATGGTCCCGGGCCTAGGTATTAACAGGCTGTCTACGGTAAAGCTTCTTCCCTACAGGGGAAATGGGAAAGCAAGGATGCGTTCCATTGAACATACATGTTTTACGGCCGCTTTCCCCATCTACAGTCGTTTAAACCTACGTAAAAGATAATAAGACTTCCCTAAATTGTAGCATATTACTGCTATGTACATCCAGCATTCCATTTCCCACTAGGCCAAGTAAATATGCAGTTACCGAGAACGCCAAATTATAAGAGGCGCAAATACAATAACAACACGCTGACCAAACTGCCCCTGTGTGCAGCAACTATAGGCACCACATATACAAAGTCTCCACTTCAGGAGGTGCGCGCCTTTTTTTAGCTGCTAGTGTGTGCAGCGAACTGTTCAATGAGCGCGGTCATATTTTGAAATCACAACTAACCAATACAAATTATGCCGTATGGTGTTGTACTGCGTAACAAGTTAGTTGGACGTAGTTCTCCAAAGCGCCAAAAGGTAGGAGTACAATTCAGAGAGTAAGGTGAGTTAGCAATCGTTGCTGTCGGAACCGTCGGAACTGCCTTATATGCCGTAACATCGGGGAAATTTTGTAACAAGGTTCAGCAAATTTCTTACCGCACCTGCGTCCTGCATGGTCCCGTGGTCCCGCCGGTCAAACATTGAGTTGGTGGTGGGGTTACACACTTCCGCTACAAGCCTCCGCCTCGCCCCTCTTCTTTGGAAGGCAGAGTGGGGGGTGCGAGCAACAGGTACATCTAGCAAGTAGCCAACCTGTTTTTACATTTATTTATTTGAAACCCTACCAACTGTCCATGCGAGCAACTAAGATGTCGATCAGTGGGTTTCAGGACTTGATTTAATTATTTATACTTATTTTCTAAAACCCTACCAACTGTCCCTGTGAGCAACTAACATGGCGTTCAGTGCGTTTCAGTACTGTATTTAATTATTAATATTTATTTTTTAAAACCCTACCAACTGTCCCTGCGACCAAATAACTTGTCGATCAACAGGTAGGCACCCTATATTAACAAACAAAAAAAAAACAATATCACTTACATTCTGAGAAAAATAGGGCCTCTAAAGGCTAAGCCTGTTTTAGAGGTTCCAACAAAAAGGTATACTAAAATAAAATACGCTCAAAGAAAAATTAACTGAGTACGCTATGGAATGTCTTACATCTAAATACTTAAAAAAATTATCTTAAAATCAATCTCTAAATTGCATTAGAACATGTCAAAAACAAAAGTTGAAATATGACTAAAATATACTGTCTTGTGGAAAAAACAAACAATAACTGAAAAAAGGTTTCATACACCAAGATTCTATGATAAATCTCCCACACAATGTAAATGAGGTAATTTTATCAGTAAAAATATTTATTTTTTAGTTCAATATTTTCATTAACACGTCAATATTTTCTAATTCCAATAGCCAATTTTTTAATTTTACCATAAAAATCTTTTTGTTTTTAGCTTTTTTTATATAATCAGGAATCAAATTGAATACCCTCGGACCAACAAAAGAAAATGTTTTAGTAAAAAAGGTATAATTTGGTTTTGGAACAAGGCTGTGATGGTGAGTTCTTAATTTGCTTCGATAAGAGCAGTGGCGGATTTAAGCAATTGTCGCCTAAGGGCTGTTAGGAAATTTGCCGCCCTCCCCCCCCCCTATAATCTTTGTCATTTTCGCCACCCAGGTTTACCCACATTTTATAAATATCTTGTTTGGTTATTTTTTGATAGTATCTAAAGAAGTTACAAATTATCTGAATGAATAAGTTTAAGAAATTTCTGTTATTTCCTAGTTGAAAAAACCAGTAAAATAATGTATAATTGTCTTGATTCACATAAACACAGTTTAATATTCAATATAGCCTACTCAATGACAATCAGCCCTAGAGACAAATGTTTGTGTTAAAAGCAGTGAAGCAGTGCTAGTGCTACTTCCTTCAACAAAGGCCTAAAAATCCCTTCTTACACTTCATCAAAACATTAATTTTTACACCAACGCATTGACTACTGAAAATTACAATAAATAACCTATAAATAATATATGATGATACTGTTGTAGCCTTAAAATTCGTAGTTCGGACCATTAGCCTCAAAATTCTGACTATTTTAATCCTGAATTAGCACTTTTCAATACAGTTTTTCAGTCATTTTGTAATTTATACTTTTATACAAAGAATTGTTTATATGTTTTAGACAATCAAAATATAAAATTAATTGATGCAAGCCTAATCTTCATAAAAATCTACACATTTTCAAACACTTATTCTAGTTTCACCTCCATGATGTTGTAGATCCAATGAATTAAAATATAATAACATAGATTAAACAATTCCTTATAGTGGCATTACTTACTTGTGGTATTCTTAATCTATGATAATACCTACAGGAGTCTCTACTCTCTGAAAAATAACCTTCATAAAGCGTGCCGTCATATTTGGTATTTTGTCCTGTTGTGGTGTTATAACTTGTTGGTGGGACGGTGTCATTCGATGTACAAGGCGACTTGTTTTCAATACTATTTCCAAAGCTATATTAAAAGGGTGTTTACATTTAACTCAAATCGTAACTTTGCTTCGAGATAAACAATAAAATTACATATAAAATATGTCTTAAGATTATAAAGTTAAGTTTAACATTATGATTCACCTAAAATGCGACAAGATATTAATTTAAAGACTTCGAATACCCCAGTTTTTCATTTAATGAAATGGGAGATTTTGACACCGTCCCACCTAAAAAAAAATATATATAGAGGTCTCGCCTGGAGTAAAAAACTGCAGTCTACATGCTGACCACCATTTTGACCCTCACCTGTCAACTATGTCCCCATGGCAACAACCAATCAAATCCTCTCTTCACATGTTAGTCTTGATTTGTCCTTTGGTCAGATGTTTTGTTTAAAAAAATATCCTCCAGAATGAACGATTATGTGTGGTAGCCTTTGATGGTAAGAATAAGACGGCTGAAATAACTTTCTTTGTTACTTTGAGTTTGAAAATGAAATGACAATATCATTGTAGTATAAATTTTGTTATTGTCATCTCAAATTCGATTTCTCATCCGTGTGCCTTGGTCATTATTGATATTGTGTAACAAATAATTGTAATGCTATGCGAATGAATGGGTAAACTTGGAAGTCCGTGATTTGGACCATAGATTAAGAATACCACAAGGAGTATGTTTAATCTATGGTTCTAGTCATAGTGGCGCAGTACCTGATGTAGTTCGTGGCTTGCCGCCCTTTCTCCGTAGCGTAATCGACAATCGTCTTGTCGCAAGTACAGACATTGACTATATACATGAGTATAATCATGAATATAGTCAATGGTAGGGATGAATGACAAATGCATTATGATTGTTTTGAGGAACTGCAGTGTGAGGGACTGCAAGCGTTATACATTAGTCTCTGGTTACTACCTTTACTTTTAAAAGGGCGGCACACCGTCATTGTTATCCGTTTTCGTCAAAATGTTCCCCGTTTCAACATTTCTTTTGTAAACAACTTATTAATTTTCTGTAAATTTGCCGCCCCTAAAAACTTGCCGCCCTGGGCTACAGCCCCTATAGCCCCCCCCTAAATCCGCCACTGGATAAGAGTCAGTATTTTGGGGGAGATTTCCACTTTTATCATAAAACTTGTTAAGACCTTGTATATAAACAGATACCTTAAGGGCAGAATTTTTAATGATAAAAACAAAGGTCTTGAACTGTCTCTTTGGCTTCTACTAGCTATTAATCTAACAAAATGTTTTTGCTGTACATAAATTGCTTCTAAATTTGAAAGATAATTCCCACCGTAGCAAATAAGCCCATATTCCAGTCTACTTTCAACTAAGGAAAAGTACAGGGAACGTATACATTTTCTGGACACATATCTTTTAAAAAATAAAAATACCTCAATACACCATTTAAAGTTGATTTCAATTTTGACATGTGAATTTTCCAGTTTACTTCCCTATCAAGACAAATTCCCAAATACTTAATAGAATCCACTTTCTGAATGTTTTTGCAATTAATTGTACAAGGAGCATGTTTTCTGAAACAATTTACACATCAATAATTTATGGGACCTGAAAATTGGACATCTTTTCTTAAATTGAAATTAATAAATTTGGTTTTCTCAGTACTTAAAAGCATGTGATTCTTGACAAACCAGAATTTGAGTCTCAGCAAATCTGTATTTATGTCACTTCTAATTGCCTCCAAGTTGTTGCCTACATAACAAAGGGCAGTGCCATCAGCAAATGAAGTTAATTTACCTTTAAAGGATGCACCACAAAGATCATTTATGCATATTAAAAATAAAATTGCTCCTAAAACTGATCCTTGAGGAACCCCATATAAAATTTCACCCATTTCACTAAGCACCCCATTAATTCTGACACACTGTTTTCGCCTTGTTAAGTAGCTTTTGAAACATTTGTGTGCGACTCCTTTTATTCCACAGTTGAACATTTTAACAAGAAGTATTTCATGATCGACAGTATCAAAAGCTTCTTTAATATCTAAAAATAAACCAGTGACATTCTGTCCTGAATTGAGTCCATCTTATAATTTTGACATAGCATGTTCTGTACTTAAACCTTCCCTAAACCCAAACTGATTCCTACAAAAAAATGTGTTTCCCAGAAATTTAACCAATTTTACCTTCATGATTTTTTCAAATAGTTTTGCAAATGTTGGGAGTAATGAAATTGGACGGCAGTTACTTGATTCTGTTTTTGCCCCACTTTTAAAAATTGGAATCACTACAGCTTCTTTCATTTTACTAGGAAAAACTCCGCACTCAAAACTTCTATTAATTAAGTGACATATGACATCCTGAATTTCGGGGAAAACAGCTTTTAATAAAGAAGAATTTATTCCGTCTATTCCCGGGGAAGTTTAATTTTTTAAGGATTGCACAATTTTTAATACTTCTTGAACTGTTGTTGGCTCAATAAACATGGAATTTACCTGAAAATTAGTTTGAAAAATCTGCTCAAAATTTTGAAATGCACAATCGCTTAAGTCAGTGGTTTCGATTTTCAAATTGTCCACTACACTCAAAAAGTACTTATTAAATTCATTTGAAACAGTTTTGTTTTCACTTATTATCCTACCATTTATTTCTAAACTAATTGATTTATCAACCATTTTATTTTGACCAGTAATTTCGTTTACTACTTTCCACAGTGCTTTGCTATTACCTTTACAGTCATCAAAACGTTTACGGAAAAATAAATGTTTATGGCTGCGTATTTCACCCTGAAGCTTATTTCTGTATTTGGTATAATAGTTTTTGAGCTTGACATTTCCCGGATGCTTTTTTAGTGTGTTGTAAATTTTATTCCTTATTTTTATTTTCATGTACAAAAATTCATTCATCCAAGGTTTGAGTTTGGTAAAATTGTTCTTAATTTGAATCTGCATTTTACTGTTTTCTAAGTGTTGATTAAATATACAGAAAAAAGCATCAAAAGCGTCAGACGCATCAGTTATGTTGTAAACAGGAGACCAGTCAACATCTTGCAATGCATTACTGAGGACGTTGTAATCTATGCGATAAGAGTGCGCAGGCATGTCAGGCCGGCCGCCGCCACTCCAAGGCGTACTGTGTTTAGCACTTTGAATATCTCTGCAATGGTTGGACGTAGAACAACACTTAAAACACCAAAATGATTGTTTTGTAGAGCTGAACTGATTGGTATCAGAAAATGTCAAGTTTTCAGAAAAACTATCTGAGGAAAATCCAAAAACCTTTTTGCCATAAGATTAACATAGACAATTTTATGGACGCACGTTTGTTGACTTTTCTCTATAACCACTAAACCTAGGTTAATGATTCAAAATACTAAGTTATTTGTTCTTTAAGCTCTATAAAATGGCTATAACCAAAATTGAGTGTTTTTAAAATTTTAGGGGGAAAAATTCAAAAAACTGATTTTTGGACAAATTAAAACCCCCATAAAACCCCCTTCCCATAGTCCGATCAATCTGGTTTTCGAACTTAAAGTCATAAATGTTACTCTACACATTTGTGCCAAATTTCATCAAAATCGGGCGTTTCTTTCAAAAGTTATCGCGGTAACGGACACACACATATATATATATATATATATAAATTTGAACGAATAGTGTTTTTGGCATCTGGGGATCTCAAAACAAAAAGTTATCATGGTCTCGGGCTTAAGTCTTACCATGCCACCTACGGTAATAGCTTCTTCCCTATAGGGGAAATTCGCTAAAAACTATGAGTATAAAAAGCCAAATGAATCCAAAATTGAGCCCTGCATATTTAACAATTATTTTGTTGATTCTGTTAATAATATTAAACAAAGAACTAAGGGATTACTTGTGGGTACTTCCTGCACTGATTTTATAAATAAAAGTAACAACAATGCTTATACTAAGTTTGATTGGTCAGAAATCACATCTAGGGATGTCTTGACTGTAGTTAAAAACAAGAGTATATCTGGTAGTGTTGATGTTTACCACATGTCAAATAATCTACTGAAAGCCATTATTGACTGTTTAGCTGAACTCTTGGCAATTTGCATAAACCATCTGCTAAGGGTGGAGTTTTTCCAGACCAACTCAAAATGGGAGCCCACCAATTGACCGTAAAGACACTTGTGCGGATGACAATTTGGGCGACATTTCAAATATTAATAATTATTAATAAATAGGTGGCTGAACCAACTTATCGACATGAAACTTGTCCGTTTGACCATATGATCGACATTTAAAAAAATTAATAATTATTAATAAAAAGAGGGCTGAAATCAAGTTATCGACATGTCATTTGCCCGAATGACCATTTGTCCTCATAGATGAGCGAACGAAGTAAGTGAAATCCCTATACATCTTATAAATCTCGTTTTCGGCCTACTATGTCGTTATTTCTCAACCGATTTGGACAATCGATGTGTCATTTTAAATGTTTTACACTGCATAGTAACAGACAAATGTAAAAATAAAAAATACCGGTTTATTTTTTTAAATATTGACACTTAAAAAATTGCTCCATGCTATTTAAATGGGAGAATATTTTTAAAGGAACCCGGCCTTAGTTTGAGAATACCAGGCAACGTGTGGTCATGGAATTTGTACCAACTCAAAGATTAAACATTCCGATACTCCCCAAAATTTTAAAATTTATAGTTTTCTCCCTTTCTTGTTTAATGATATAAAGTATGAAGTCCTCAAATGTCTCCATGTTATTCAAATGTGAGAATTATTGACCAGGAACTCGGCCTTATTTTGAGAAAACCAGGTAACATGTGGTCATGCAATTTGTACAAAATTGAAGCTGAAACATTCCGGAACTCCTCAAAATTGTCAGATTTATCATTTTCGCGTTTTAACATTGTTAAATCATACAAAATGTAAATTCCTACAAACTGTTTTGAAGGGATTTATAGTCTGTTATGTTTACAACAAACAGCTGATTATAATCCAAACCTGTGATATTCACTAGACAGCTCCCAAGTAGCATAAAAATTGTTGAAAACGGTCCTAAAATTGTTTTAAAACAATTTCAATATATTTTGATATAAGTTTTATATTAAAACAACTTTAATACAAACTCAAAACAACTTTAAAATTGTTTTGATATCAGTTGTAATGTCTGATATTAAAATAAATTTTAATATTAGTTTATAACAGTTTTAATGTGGTTTTGAAACAATTTTAATATCAGTCAAAAGACTTATATTAAACTTGTTTTAATACAACTTTATAATAATTTTAAAGTTGTTTTGAAACAATTTCAAAAACAGTTAAAAGACTTATATTAAACTTGTTTTAATACAACTTTATAATAATTTTAAAGTTTTTTTGATACAATTTCAAAAACAGTTAAAATACTTATATTAAACTTGTTTTAATACAACTTTATAATAATTTTAAAGTTGTTTTGAAACAATTTCAAAAACAGCCAAAAGACTTTTATTAAACTTTTTTTAATACAACTTTATAATAATTTTAAAGTTGTTTTGAAACAATTTCAATAACAGTTAAAAGACTTATATTAAACTTGTTTCAATACGAGTTTATAACAATTGTAAAGTTGATTTGAAACAATTTCTGTAATAGTTAGAAGACTCATATTAAACTTTTTTTAATAAGAGTTTATAACAATTGTAAAGTTGAATTGAAAAAAATTTCTTTAACAGTTAAAATACTTGTATTAAACTTGTTTTAAAACGTGTTTATATCAGTTATAAAAAGTTGTATTGAAACAATTTCAATAAACAGTTAAACGACTTATATTACCCTTATTTTAATACGAGCTAATTGCGATTTTAAACTTGATTATATATACATTACGATAAAAGTTAAAAAACTTATATTAAACAAGTTTGAATAGGAGTGTGTTACAATTGAAAAGCTTATTTATAATTGTGTTTATTGAAGTTAATGTAATACAATGGAACTTATTGGACAATTCGAACCTCACGGAATTGGTACCGAATTCAAAATATCCAAAAGTTTAAATTACATAAGCTGTTCTCAAAATAAGGCTTAAACGATACATTATTTATATTTTCAGAGAAAAATCTGTATTGATAATTAAAAAGTTAATTGCATGTAAATCTACATTTGTCACAGTTTTAGAATTATTCTAGAATGGTATGATAGACCTACATTATCATGGGAACAAACGTATTGTATATTTATAGTTTACTAGCTGTTTCCGCAGGCTTCGCCCCGCAAATAATCTATAAAAACTATGACAGTTGTGTGCTGCATTCTGTGGTTAACCCGTGGAACTACTACGAATCAAGACCATCTGTTTGTATTTTCATTAGCTCAAACAAAAATGAATGTCCATAAGAAATACTTGGGAACTTCGTCGGGATCTCTGGCGGAGCCCTAAGGTCAGATCAGAATGAAAACCATTTAGTTTTCATATTTTATGCCTAAAGAATCAGTGTACAAAATTTCAGCTCTCTACCTACATGGGAAGGTGGAGAATTAGTGATGAGTGAGTGAGTGAGTCAGTCAGCCAGGGCTTTGACTTTTACTTTCTCCCCTTATAAGTAGTATATGGAGAAAGTATTGTTTTCGTAAAAATTTTCGAATTTGAATTGATAGTGGAAATATTCGTTTTGGTGCTCCCTGAACCCAAAAAAGTGATTTTTACGGGATGTCTGTCTGTCTGTATGGATGTGTACATCCAATCCAATGTGAACCAATGGTCCGATTTATACATATGAAATTTGGTATGTAGGTAGCCCAGACAGCACATAATATTCTAGGGACATTCTCAGAAAGTTCGGAATGTGCCCTCTATGTGCCGGAATTATGTGAATATTCTACGCACATTCCCAGAACAAACATTTAGAATATTCTTTTCAAATAGCCCAGAGAATATTCTTAGAATATCCTTTTTTTACACTTTATGGAATGTTCATAACTAATAAATTTCAAATGTGCTGAGAACATTCTCAGAATGTTCTGAAAGGAATATTCTCCGAATAAGCAGCACTTTCAGTTAAACAGCGCTCGTCGCGTTCCCCACAGATCACGTGACAGCGGACGTTTATGAAACTATTGTTCAACTGTCAACTAACTCGCCGCCATTTGCCTTTATTTTCTAGATTTGTTGGTTATGTTCTTTCGGCCGATATGAAAGTACTCAAGAAAACTGTTTTGGAAGTGTTCATAACGATGGATAAAGGTAAATACAGTAAACAGTTTTATAATAGTTATAATTAGTTTTAATACTTATTTTTACTGTCAATATTCAACTGGACCCTGCATTAGTTCACTTTTCTTTGGCTTAAACCATGGCTAGGTTATGTTTAGTTAACTTTACAACTATTTTAAAGCTTTCCAACTTGTTCTTTATTTCCTAATTTCATACGGCAGTCACAAACTTAATTGAATAAAGTTATTTGAAGCTAAATATGCCCATATTCATAATTAAGAATCAAATAACTTGGCCTATTTACTACAAGTCAGAGATATTTGTAAAATTGTATATAGGCCTAAGTTACTTTAAAACTCAAATAACATGCAGGTAGCAATTAATTTTGGTTAATCCATAATTAGTCCATGCTTTGAAGTGCAATTATTCAGGTTTCTTTCACAACCTTAACAGTTAAGTTACTAACTTACAACTAGGACTACCTACCGGTACGTAGTTAAAATAGGTTACTAGTTACATATCATTTTTGTGTGGTTACAACAGTTATGAATGAATACATCGAAGGGTTAATTATGGTAGGGTTTTTAATTGGTATTAATTAAGCGGTTAAATTATTTTCAACACTTTTTTATTCTGTATTAAAACTACATTAGAATGAGTTTCAAGCCACTATTTTTTTCTATAGCCCTACCTGTCAAGTAGTTTCCGGTAATGGTAGGCAGTCGGATGAAATGGTTGTGGAGTGGGGAGTGCCTCAGGGTTCGGTTCTGGGACCTCTCCCATTTTAAATTTACATTAATGATTTACCTTTTGCTGTTGATTCGAAATCTATACTTTTTTTGCAGACGACTCGGCGTTCTTTACCACTAGCAACAATTTCAGTGAACTTTAAAAATTTTCTGGTGAAACATTAATAAATGCATCTAATTGGTTCAATAGTAATGGACTTTTGTTAGACAAAGAAAAAACACAAAACTTAATTTTTACTCTGGATCATAGTTCAACATTTTTATATGGGAATAATAATAATACAAATAATTTTGTTTTATCTGCAAAATTTTTGGGACTACACATTGATGGACAGTTAACATGGAACTGACATGTTGATTACTTAAGCACTAGACTGTCACACGTCGTATATCTTTTAAGTCGTCTAAAATAGGTTGTTCCATTAAGTTATGTCAAAACAGCATATTTTGCATACTTCCAACCGGTTTTCAGATATGGACTGATTCTATGGGGTAACTGTACTAAGAGTACGGGAAAACCTAATTCTTCAAAAAAAGAGTGGTGAGAGTCATATCTAATAAAGACTTGAGAGAACATTGTAAACCGCTATTTCAAAAACTTCAAATCCCTACCATAATAAACATATACATTTTTGGCTCGGCTTTGTACACTTTAGAAAACCCAAATTTATTAAAATTGAAAAATACTATCCATTTCTATAACACCAGAGGAAAAAACATGCCTCAATAAAGTTCTGCCGATCAAGTAAAACATTAAATAGCCACATAGTATCATCACTCAAAATTTACAATATTCTAGAATCCCTGATACAACTTTACTCCTTAAAAGAATTCAAAAATAAATTTCACTGCTGGCTTTCCAATAATCCATTCTATAGTTTAGATAAGTTTTTTTTTTTTATGAAAAATATTCAATTCTGTCAGTAAAAGTGTATTCTCCTTTTTATATAATGATTGTCGGGTTTATGTCCAGGCAATATCCCATTTTGTTGTTTTTGATTTCATGCAGGTGTAAGTTCCATAGTCATAATGTGCATGTAATCTAATATGTATTACAAATTTTAGTGCCTGTGAATGTATTGTGGATATTTACCTGGTAGTGTATCTGCTGTAATATGACGTTGTTGATGATTTGTACAAATTTGAATGCCAATAAAGAATATTTGCTTTGATTTGATAAGGCAGTCATTTTCTGGTGTGGTAATAGATTATTACTGTCCTTTATTAAGGCAATTACTTTCTGGTATGGCGATGGACCACTACTGTCCTTTATCAAAGCAGTCACTTTCTGGTATGGCAATGGACCACTACTGTCCTATACTAAGGCAATCACTTTCTAAATTAAATTGCTTAATAAAACGATGTTTGAAATGTTCAAGCCTACTGCAATTGAGTTACGTAACACATTGGGGGGATGGTCAAGCGTTATGGTGTGTTACATGGGGAAGGGGGATCTGAAATGAGGAAAAACTGCGTTATGTAATATGTGTATGGCCCCTTATATTATTTTTGTGATGACATCAATACATGTAATGTTAGTAGTAGTAAAGTGCCGGTTCTGGCGCATGAGGGGTATGAGGGGCACGAGGTCAAAGTCCAAATTTCGAGGATTAAATGTTCATATGACGTCACCATTGTTAGATAACATAATTTCCCCAGAATTACCGGGGTTTTTAATGGGAAATTTCCTAGTTTTGATATTTTTTGGCTAAAAAAAACCTATGTTTGTCACTTTTCCCCTAAACATTTGTGTTTTTTAACCCAATTTTGACATGCTCTTAACTTCAAAGCCTGTGATAGCTAAACAACATAAAAATCATCCTGTGAGGTCAATTATTCTCAAATAGCATGTGAATGTTCATGGGAATTTTCTAATTTTGTGAATTTTTTTTGCCAAAACAACGTCAATTTGGCCTATTTTTCCCTTAAAATTTCTTGTTTTTAACCCAATTTCGACATAATAAATTTTCAGGATTAAATTCTAGGCACTCTCAACAGCTGTAAATGAGAATTTTTTTGTCAAAACAACGTCAATTTGGCCTATTTAAACCTTAAATTTTCGTGTTTTAACCCAATTTTGACATGTTAAATTCGCTGGATTAAATTCGCAAGTAGGGGGCTTTGGCTGATTCAAAACCAGAAAAAGTTGCCAAGGACAAGCAAGAGGATTGTCCTCCCCCCCGATCCTGCCCCCCGTGACGTCACCCCCCCAACATGACCTTGACCTCCCCCCTTACCGTAGAAAGCACTTTTAAAAATTAAAAACTAGCCTAATTACTGGTCGATTGTGACGGGACTTTTGCTAGATGACAGGCTCTATGCTAAGGAAGCGAATGACCAAAGAAACTTGAAAATCAAATAAACGCGCTGTTAATTTATAAACGTACTTACCCTATGGGATCTCAGCTGTTCACCAGCCGATTTTGATGGCCTTTCACCTGAAGTTAGGCTTTGGCTTATGTAAATTATCCCCGAAATAAATTTGAATAGACCGAAAATCAAACCCGCTATTAATTTCCTAACATCTTTTCCTTATATAATCTCCGGTGTTTACCGCGCATGGAAAATCCCCGACTGCTGCGGACCTGTGTGCCAGCAGCAAAGTTGCTGAGGACAAGCAAGAGGATTGTGCATCCACCCCCCCAATAAGGAAAAAACTTTTAAAAACCAATAACTAGCCTATTTACTGGTCGATTGTGAAGGGAACTTTGCTAGATGACACGCTCAATGCTATGGAAGCGAATGACCAAAGAAACTTAAAAATATATCATCAAACAAACGCATGTTGATGTCCAAAAATTGGCATCGACAAACCTAACTTAAACCTGCATCGATAAACTTAACTTAAAACTGCATCGATAAACCTAACTGAAACCAGCATCGATAAACCTAGCTGAAACCACCATCGATAAACCTAAGTGAAACCTGCATCAATGAACCTAACTGAAACCTGAATCAAGAAACCTGACCGAAACCAGCATCAGTAAACCTAACTGAAATCTGCATCCATAAACCTAACTGTAACCGTCATTAATAAACCTAACTGTAGGTGCCATAACGAAAACTCACTATGATCTACAAACCTAACTTAACAGAGCATAACCTAACCTAACAACGTGATATGACTGACGATGTTTCCTATTTATTCGGTGTACAAACACCAATATCCATCAGAGTATAACCATCAACAAACCTAAAAACAAGTAATCAAGAATTATATTTAAGTTTTTTTTGTGTAACTTTATTATTTATTTTTTGAAACTTTTCCATTTTCAAAAATATTTCACTTTATAAAATTTTGATTACATTAAAAATAAATTCATATTATTTCAATTGTATGATTGCTCTAGTACGCAGGCTGTTCGACTCAATCTTTTCATCCTGACTTACTATTCTTGTATTTTGTAAAATTGTAATTCGAAACATCTTTCGCTAAACTATGAATGTGTATTATGTTTGAATAAATATATGTTCCAATAACTTTTGTTATTTTTGTTTGTCCTTTCTCACTTGAATAATAAAAAACAAGTAATCAAGAAATAGATTTACAAGTAAGTTGGTAAATTTGTTTTTGAAACTTTTCAAAATTCATTTCACTTCATAAAATTTTGATTACAGTAAAAATTCATATTATTTCAATTGTATGATTTTTAATTTTTCGAAAAATAAAACTTTGATGGAGGAATAGGAGGTAATTAAAAACACAATGCTATAAACTAAAATAAAATAATTGCTTAAAAATACTATTTACAAATATTATTTACAAATATATGAAGTTACATTCTTTTGGTTAAAACGGGGAATTCTTCATCAATCTCCTCCTCTTCATTTCGCTCCTCAGGGCGAACCTCCCGTTCCAGCAGTGCCAGGATGTCCTTATGACCGCAAGGCAAGGTGTTGATGCCGTCAGCGAGGATGTACCGCTTGTCATCCGCAGGGCTCAAGGACAGCTTACTCACTTGAACCGTGTAAAAGCGGCGTAGGTGAGACTGGAAACGGGTGTTGATGGTGTGCTTCAACACTCCGTTAAACAGACAGTCTCTGTAGTCAGCAGGGGTGAGGATGTTTTTGACTAATCCCCTGGCGACTCCCTTAGCCTTCTTGGTGGTCTTG
The DNA here is from genome assembly GCA_963675035.1 of Allygus modestus. Lineage (NCBI taxonomy): Eukaryota > Metazoa > Arthropoda > Insecta > Hemiptera > Cicadellidae > Allygus > Allygus modestus. The sequence continues at coordinate 94,649,881 of OY776113.1, forward strand.
AAGTGGTCTTCCTCGTTGTCATCCGCTATGTCCATTAAGTAAAGTTTGGAGCGGAAACCGAGGTATTCAAGAAGTGACTGACCGTTGGCTTCATCCTTGAATTTGCCAATGACCTTGGCGTTGGACGGGTTGTAGCAGGGGTGGTTCCTGGGGTAGGCCCTGGTATACAAATTGTCCAGGTGCTCCAACATCTCCCTGTAGATATCCTCAGACATGATGTCGAACACAAAGCTGTCTGTGCCCATGTAGTCGACTTTCAGGCGGTCGCCATAGTGGTTCTTCATTTTCCGCAGAAAGTCGTACATGAGCCACATGCTCAGCTCAAGGACACACACGCCGACATAGACAGGCTTATCCAGAACGATTTTCACCTTGGCTAGATGGATGAGGAATGTACGTACTACATCTCCAGAGTAGTACGTAGGTCCAGGAAGTTGGACTTGGACACATATTTCGTGAACTTCTCAGGGGTGCACACGAGCTTGACGTTGATGCGCTTGCGTACGTTCTCAATCGTCTTACCAAAGACAGCGTTATTCATGAGTTTGAAATAGTCTTATTCGAACTTGGTCTTGGCCTTCTTCCTCAGCTCGGTGTTCATGAGTAAGTATGGCTCAAGCCATCGAGACTGGCGAAACGAGACCACTCGATGCACAGTCACAAGCTCCAACCCGTTCTCCAGCGCCTGTTGGAGGATCCTGTAATGGCAGATGTAGTGTTGCTTATCATCCAAGGTGGTGAGTAGTTTGGGCGTCTTCTCGGTTGGTGGACGCTTCGTCTTGCAGCATTAGGGAAGGTCCTCGTGCAGATCGTGTAGATGGTCGGGGTAGTGAAGGTCCACCACGAGGATATAGCCCGGCTCGGCTTCAGCGTCCAGCGCCGCAATGTCCAAGGAGTCAATCTCCTCACGGCTGAGCCACTGGAAGTCTCCAGGGGGCAGACACTGGGACATAGCCCAACCGTACAGGTTGTTTGCATCCAGGTACAGGAGGTGACGTGTCGGCTCGTTGGGGCGTCGGTATTCAGGACGGCACTGGTCGTGGTTGGCCTTGGTGTATCGGGTGATGGCCTGGGAGATACCTCCTCGGATGCCTTGCTCCATGAAGAGGTACATGTCAAAGTCCTGCAGCGTGTCCAGCTCCACATTGCAGGTCTTAAGCATGACATCCATGGCGTATGACGGTAGGGTGTAGTAAGTCTACATCTTAGTAGACAGGATCCAGCTCGTACTCGGCCAACGAAGTATCCCTGAACTGCTCAAACACATCGGTGAGCAGGGCGATGTCACAGTGGAGGTACTTGTCAGCGAAGTCCTTCAGGTGATGACAGTCGAAGGCTCGCCACACGTTGAGGGCGTGCTCGTACTCAGCGTCCGTAATGTCCTCCAGAGTGAGGCAGTTTTTGAATGTTGCCTTGGGTGGCAACTCCCTGGTGGTGTACAACTTGTTGTATGACGTCACAAAGTCGTAGGGGAACACGCCTTTCCTGCGCACAATATCAAAGTGCCGGTCTTCGGGAAATCGCTTCCTGGTCTCTCGCATCTTGTCAGTGGGAAGGCCCGCTGCGAATTTGGCCTAGCTCATTGACAGGAACCTGTAGCTGTCCAGGACCCTGACTGTGAATCCAGCTCGTCGCACTCGCGGATTGCCTCCAGGTTGACCAAACTGAAATCGCTTTGTAAAGGTGATATAGGGCTCTTCGGTGTATGCCAACTCTTCCACATCACCGGTGTCAAGTGCCAACTCCCGCACTATGAAGTAGGCGTCTTAGTTGGACAGGTTGTGGAAAAAGCAGTTGATGACTCGCTGCTCCCTATATCGCAGGTTGCATGACCGGTGTGCCGCTCTACGGAACTCGTATGGTGGGGCGTGGTTGTGGTCTCGCACCTTGATGTCCTCCTCGGCGAACTTCTTATTGCAGAGGTAGCAATAGTTTGCCGCGAGGAAGTCGTCCATCTGCTGTCGGGTCAAAGAAGGTTTTAGAACTCTAGCGCTGAACAAGATCTCCCACAGCATCAACATGTTCATCTTCAGCCTCTCCATAAACACCTTGGACGCATCGTCTCCAAAGTAGACGCGGGGCTCGAACTCCTCTTGCTCCAACAAGTCTGTGATCTGGTAGGCGAAGGCGTACGGAACTGCATACTGATGGGCCTGGCGCCTGTCGGCAATTCTGTTGCATCCTCAACCGGCTGAAGAGTGCACTCAAAGTCCGCATAGATGCAGAACCTCTCACGCCTGGAGAACTCGGGATGACTGAACTGGATCTTCTCCTTCTTCAGCATGTCCAGGCGGATGGGAGCCTTAGGATAGCAGTAGCGTCTGTGCTCGTCTAAACGCTGAGCGCCCACCAGACCAAGCTTATTGTGCCAATTGTCAAAGTAGCCAAAGCAACGCTTACAGATGTAGATCCTGTTCCCATGTTCAGTGAGCTGGGGGCGGACCAGTCGGCTCAGGTCCTTGATGAACGCATAGTGGCTTCCACCGTCAGTTGTCACGTACAATAGGTCCCTGTGGTCTTCACGCTCCCGCCGCTTGTAGATCTCAACGGATACACCTAGTCCTTGAACTCTGGCCTTCCGTCGCGGCGTCTTTCCACCATCGCACGCTCGAATCCATACTCGTTCACGCTGATGTCGTTCTTGCGCTCGAAGGTCTTAATATCCTTCAGAGCCGTGGGAAAGCGCAAGCCAGTCCAGTCGTATCGGACAATGATGTCCAAGGCGTACTCTTCGGCTCTCTCCTGGTGCTGAGAACGAACTTGGTCAGGATAGCGTACATGAAGCACATGTCATCAGCGTTATGCACATTGACAACAGCACGCGTATCAGCAATGGCCTTTGGCAACTGAATAAAGGCTCTGCCTCCCAGCGGCGTGTACTCGTTCACACGGATCTCCAGACCGCGTATGCGCAGGTATGTCCAACCGCTGCCTACCAACTCACACTGCTCCTTCTTGTTGATAATAATGCTGAACGTCGCTGACAGGACAGAGGTCTCGGCCAGCGGGACGTTAACGGTATTGAACGATCTCAATCAAGTGGCTCCGTGGATATTGGTAAACTCGCACTCCAGGATCATATTCACCTTGATGCTAGGATGCCTATTCCTAACATCAGTCAACAGGTCAAAAACGTCCTGGTACAAGAGGACCAGCACCTCCTCAACAGTCAGCAAGGCGTCCACTGGCCGTGTCAGGCGGTAGGTGAGGAGGCGGGTTCGTAAGGCCCGATGTACGAGCTGGAACGTGGGGAGGCCGGAACCCTCCATCTCGTCATCGCTGGTTTGAGGCTGGGGCTCGGTGCTGTGTCCGGGTTGAGGCTCGTTGCTGGGTCCTGGGCGAGGCTCATTGCTATGAGGGGGAGAAGACACTCTGGGCAGGTGACTGTGAACCAGGTTCCTCACAAAAGGACAATTGTGAGACTCGTGTTGGTCCCGGTTAAAGCGGCGACTAAACGCCTTGTCGCAGTAGGCACATCGGAACCTCGAGCCCTCGCCGTGAAGCCTAGTGGCGTGTCGGCGCAAACTGTCCTCCCTGCGGAAGGTGGCACCGCACTCTTCACAGAGGAACATGGGTGCATGGACCGTCCGGAAGTGTCGTTGCAGTTCCAAGTCTCGTTGGAAGCGCCGACCGCATTGCTCGCACTCCACGTGGCGGGTAGAGCTTGAAGAGAAGGAGGAGGTGGCTGCTGGGCCCGCTGAGTGGCTCGCCTGCATGTGGCGACGCAAGTCCTCCAGACCCATAAAGACGACCGGACACCATCGGCAGGGATGATCTGCAACACATAATGGCAATTAGTCAGCTTATAAAACAAATGTAAAAATACATTTGCAGCATTTACAAACCCTCATAGACTCTGAAGACAAACTACTAAAATTTTGAAAAATCGATTTTATTTTTTTTCAAACCCATGCCTGAGGACAAACAACCGAGGTTTTCAAATTATTAGAGAAGAAAGGAAATCATTCTTAACACGATTTATAAAGGTTCAAAATATTAATAGTAATTTATTTCAAAATTATCGATGAAAAATGTTTTATTTTATACGATGAATATTGTTGCATTTACAAACCCCCATAGACCAAGCCCTAAAGACAAACTTCTACAATTTTGAAAATTCGGTTTTATTTTTGTTTAACCCATGCCTGAGGACAAACAACCAAAGTTTAAAAAATATTAAAGCTATTACCATACAAAGAGCAGATGACTCTATAACATATCGTTACTAACCTCGTTGTGGTTGGGGCTCCTCCGCAGGATGTTGTCCATGAACCACATTGACATGGCGGCGGAGGTTGTCGCTTCGCGTGAAGCGTCTACCACAGACGGAGCAATCGTGACGTCTGGCGTTGTGGACAGACTCTGCGTGTCGCCTCAGGTTTCTATATAGGCTGAAGGCTCGACCACAGACCTCACACAGATGTTGGTTGTTCATCTACAACAACAATAACGGATTCACTAAGTCTCTTTCATTAACAGCACTTCAGCATTGACACTGTGGAATGAAACGCACTTGGCGGTGAAAAGGATCATACAACAAGAGTAAAAACCATAATACGCTCAGCACTAGGACAGAGATTTGTTTATCTCACACCTTATATTTTTTCAGATTCTTCCTCAATTCAGTCTAAGAGCAAACATTTTCCTGTATTAAAAAACCTAATTCAGTTACGTTGTAAGAATTAAATCAAAATTAGTCTTCGATAATGTCTTTAAGAATATGAAATGTAAATTTGTAAGATTTATATTCGTTATAGAAGGATAATTAGAATTAAAATGAATAAACGCTAAAACACTTAATCCAACAACATGTCTACTTACGTTTCAATATTGCAGACATTCAAAGCAGGAATAAAGGAAGCACTGACGTAGAGCACACTACTTGACTTAAACTCAAGCACATTCACAGATGAACTGAGAGCACCCACTAAGTGCAGCTCATTAAATAGGCTTCGGCAGAAACGACGAAGTGAGTAGTGCCTTGGGCGGTGAAAGCGGTAATCAATTCTCGGAATCGCGTCAGTTATCGCTAATGAGTAAACACCCTCGGTTGGTTGGACAGGCACCGGGGGGGGGGGACCTCTTGCTTGTCCTCAGCAACTTTGCTGCTGGCACACAGGTCCGGAGCACTCGGGGATTTTCCACGCGCGGTAATCAGCGGAGATCCCATAAGGAAAAGACGTTAGAAAATTAATAGTGGGTTTGATTTTCGGTCTATTTTCAAATTTCTTTCGGGGATAGTTTCCATAAGCCAAGGCCTAACATAAGGTGAAAGGCCATCGTAATCGGCCGGTAAACAGCTGAGATCCTATAAGGAAAGTACGTTTATAAATTAATAGTGCGTTTGTTTGACGATAGATTTTCAAGTTTCTTTAGTCATTCGCTTCCTTAGCATGGAGCCTGTCATCTAGCAAAATTCCCGTCACAATCGACCGGTAAATAGGCTATTTATTAATTTTTTAAAATGTTTTCCTTATAATTGAAGGGGGCAGGTCAAGGTCGTGACGGGGGGTGACGTCACGAGGGGGGCCAGGTCAAGTTCATGTCGGGGGGGGGGGAGGACAATCCTCTTGCTTGTTCTCGGCAACTTTTGCTGGTTTTGAATCAGCCAAAGCCCCCTACTTTCGCATGACGTCATCGGGATTCCCCAGAGTGTTCGCGACCTTCAAATGGCCAAATTTACTTTTCGAAGTCGACTAAACGGCGTAAAAACCTTGGTAAAACTATACTTTTCACGTAAATAATTCAGTTTTGGAAACATTAAATTTTGCTTTTGTGATTCAATAAATACTGTCCAACTCATAAAGTCCGTCAATATATTTAATTTGGTATGTAATGCAATTGCATTTTACTTAATCGCTAGATATAATTGTTACACTGCCACAAGTATAGTATGTAACCGTTGAAATTGTTATAATCATGAATAACCTAACCATTGTGACATGTTAAATTATATCTAAATTAATTGAAATGTTTTGAGTTTGTTTAAGATTAAATATTTTCAATATTTGTAAAGTTAATACAAACTTAGAAGTAGTGCAATGTTTACTTTAGTATTTAACAGTTGCCTAATGGCTTTTTGAGACGCAATGTTAAATTCATTGTCCAATTATTAAGTGTAAGAGAAGACTAACGTATTTTGAATAAAAACATTTTTACTTTTTTGGCTATAAAATGTATGTTTGTGTGAATGTTTAATTTACTAAAAACTAATTTTCAGTATGAATATATAGTATTAATTTCATGTATTACATGAATCTATGTCTTAAGCGTACATGTATACATCAGCCTAATCATTTAAGTTATTGCAGCAAGAATAGTATGTATATAACCATAACCAACGTCACCTGTGCCCATCAGTTTTGTGTGTGTTTATTGTAGACTTAATAATTATATTATAATAGGCAAGCACGACAAAACTGTCCCTTCTTTTTCTCAGCATGTGTGCATTGTAGGAGATATTCACATTGTCGTGTATGTGCAGAAACGCTTTATAATTAATTTACATCGGCCCTCATGGCTACACCCCACAAGCCTTCAAAGTTTCAATGCTAATCTTACGGAGGAACGTTAATTGATTGGAATTGTATAGTTACCAGCTGTTAATATAAAGAAAAGTAGCACTACATCAAGAACAAAGTTCAGCAAATTAGTATGTAACATAACATTAGAAAGTGATGTAATGTATAAATTGTATTACTATGACACGAACTAACTGTGCTCTCAAATTATAAATGTTAAATTGTAGGCCTACATATTTTTTGTGATAGTAAACTAAATGTTCGATGATGTGATTATTTCTCTCCTTATCCATATATTATTAGTTAGATGTTACCCGATGCGGCCTAGGCCGCGATCACAGTGTTACGTCCAAGGTCGGATTTAATCACAGGCTACATATATAGGCGTGTGCCTAGAGGCTACACTACACAAAAAACACATACACTAAAACCTAAAAACCACACACTAAAAATGGTCGTAGATTTGGGCTGTGAGTGGTAAGGGGCCCGCTCCGCAGGTTGAATCTATATATAATTTTAACTCAGTGTATATGTAAGTTCCAAACAATGCACATAGCTTTACACAGAGCCAACCGTTTTATTTTCAAGTTGTATATAGTTACTTGTATCATGTTTTACAAACTAATGTTGTTTAACAAAATACTATTTGAATGTTAAATTACATCAAATACTTAGCTGTAAAAAAATACTTAGCTGTAATAAAATATTTGGCTGTACAGTTTTTAATGAGAAATTATATTTATCTATGCCAAGTGGTTAGTTTTTAAATTATTTAATAAATATTTAATGCCGAAAAAATTACTTAACAGCCATCAAATCTTGAAATCGTGTAAAAAACATTTGACCAACGTTTGACCAACCATAATGAATTTAAATTCATTTCAGATTGTACAAACACCACAAAGCAGATGTAAACAGCTTTGTATTTCCAATCCCTTTCAAATGTTTGTGGCGAGTTTATTAAAAACCTCTTTGCCTATTTCAGGTAACAATATTGCATTACCACGAAGCCTGTGTTGGAAATTCTATAGTTTCCAGGACTCTAGTATGAATATAACTGCCTTGAACAGGCTAATTATAGACAATAGACAAAACTCTTTATTCACATGTTCCGAATAATTACAGCGTCAAGAAATTGAAGTATTAAGAAAGTTATATATAGATATATAACTTGAAATAGAAAACATTTTATTGTTTCAGATTCGAACAAGCCCAGCAGTGGTTTTGTTCAAAATTATAAAATATACAAATAAAAGAAGCAATAGTAATTACCAATTTATTAATTACATGTTTAACTATATAATATTGTTATACAATATTTGTTCCAATTCAATGAAGAAGGAAATAATCCAATGTGCATAATATGAAATAATAAATTAGAACGTTTTACCCGGGTCATTTATCCGAATAACGTTTGTGAATAGCAGATAAATTATAACACAAATGTATATTTAAATTATTCGTATAAAGACCTTAATAGAAATACAAATTGTTAAGAACCTCCTAATATTAGACTAGAAATTTGCGAGAAAAAATATAAATCTTCAGGATTTTTGTTATTAATTATAGTATTACATGTCCATTCATTCATCATTTAGTAATAAACTTTCTTATTATGTGTTACTTTATATTTACGTTTCCATATAAATGTGTTAATTAATTAATGCCCCTAAATGTGTTATTTGTATTAATTGTCCCATGTTTGTGCCTAATAATAATCATCATTTATCATCACTCCTCAGAAAACATTCCCCTCTATGTATTTAATGTTTATTTATGTGTGCAATTGTATAATAATATGTATTATATTAATTTAATCACCAATAATTATTCATAGCCTATCCCCATATAATAGCCTACTCACTTAATTTAATATGTTTGTTAATAATAATATTTTAGATATAATTTATGTGAGAGGATTGCAATAAAATTAAAATTTAATATAATATACTTTTCAAAAATAGTCCTTAAGGAATCTAAATTACAGTGACCAGTGTTAACAATTGTGTGACCATGTGCTTCTCAACAATGGACCATGCTTCCAGACCTCATCTCCACTAGATCTTTCTTCTTGCTCCAGATGCCATAGTGTTAAGACCTAGAATCTGTGAAGGACACAGTTCCTATTTTAAATTTCCCAGTATGGCCTAAGTTTTGCATTGCTTGGTGCTCATTTTATTAGGGACTTACTGCTCAATTAATACCATCTTTAAATTCACTCCTTTTTATTTGATTTCCCCCAAAAACTGGTATCTGAGCGAAGAACATTTGTAAGCAGATTGGTAAACTCCTTCCATTGTATTCTATTTAGGGACTGGAAAGAATACAGACATTTAAATAGAACAAGCCTAATGTTCTGAAAGTTAAAGTAACCTCAAGAGAGTATTTTTTTATATTGAACTATCTTTCCAAATTTAATTTTGAGTATTTTAACCATTCATAAAGTCAGTGAAACCATTGGACTCTCCTTTGGACAACAACCAAAATTTCCATTGTTGTAATTTTTCAACACATCAGCTTAATTGGACTTAATATTCTTTCAAATATCATCCCAAACGTTATTCAAGTCAGCACGATACTTCCCCCCCTGAGAAAAAGAGCCCTTATTTGTAAAGAAACCCCATTTAGAACCCAAAATATGAACATTTAGTTTTAGGCCTACCAGTATATTTGTCATTTACCTTCTAGGCTAGGCCACACATTGTAACTGTTCCCCCTGAGTTGTATATTATTGTAAATCCCTTTAATTGAGAACCTTTTGAAACATAATTGTACTAATAGATAAATAAATATTGTATTGTTCCTCTGTAACTTTGTATTTTATTCAAATAGTTAAAGAAATCTTAGAAATTGTACACCTACCTTTTGTTGACATCCAGAGTAAATACAAAACACATTCTACTCACTACAATAAAGTAAAGGAGACCACAAGTATAAGTATATTTATTATCAAGTCAAAGAAGATCATTTGTGAGCTATATTTAAATAGCCTAGGGAATTTTGTAAGTAATAACACTGATTTTTGTAAAGAGAAGCTAGGCTTAGCACATGGCAGCCATTGCCCTCAGATCCCGATAGCATCACTGTTTATATCCACTTTTACTGAGCACATCCGAGCAAACAATTAATTAAAAGTTAACAATTTAGAATTATAATTAAGTAAGAACAATTAGAAAAATCAAATAAGATATTATGGTTGTTCTAATTTCTGTATATCCTTAGTTTAACCTTATTTATAAAAATGTTGACATCATAATACAGTTTAATCCAATTACATTGTTTTAAAAACGGCAAATTTGAGTGAATTTTCAATTAGGAAGAAGCTTGCACTGCTATACTCTCACAACCTTGTAACCTTGCATATACTTTTCTTGTAAATGTATTACTTACATAATATGCCTTTAGATGTAATTGTATGTATTTATTAAACAATGCAATACAATTTTAGGGCTTTAGCTGTTATTTGCCCTAAAAAATGACGGGCTTAAAACCAAAGTATTATTGTTAATTAGTTATGAAATAAATTTAGAGGCTTGAAAATTGTTCTTTAAAATGTACATTTAAAAGGTAAATTTTGAATTGCATAAATACCTGTAATCTTCCTTGTGATCCTAGGATATCTTTTTAATGGATGACACGTTTTGTCAAAAGTAATTTTGTCATCTTTAGACCCATACAAAACTTTAAATTGTCACATCACAGTTCAAAAGCAAAAATACTTTAAAATCATGTTTTACAACTTTATATTGGTTACCATTGTCATATTTTATGCTAATTTTATCGAATTTCCCCTATAGGGAAGAAGCTATTACCGTAGGTCTCATGGTAAGACTTAAGCCCGAGACCATGATAACTTTTTGTTTTGAGGTCCCCAGATGTCCAAAACACTATTCGTTCAAATTTATATATATGTATATATATATCTATATATATATATATATATATATATGTGTCCGTGAATGCGATAACTTGAGTAAAAAACGTCCGATTTCGATGAAATTTGGCTCAAATGTGTAAACTGACATTTATGACTTTAAGTTCGAAAACCAGAAAAATCGGACTATGGGAAGAGGGGTTTATGGGGGTTTTAAATTTTCCAAAAATCAGTTTTTTGCATTTTTTACCCTAAAATTTTTAAAACACTTAATTTAGGTTTAGACCATGTTATAGAGCTTAAAAAAACAAATAATTTTGAATTATTAACCTAGGTTAAGTGGTTGCGGAAAAAATCCAAAAAACATGCTCATAAAATCTCCCATGTTAATCTTATGGGAAAAAGGTTTTTGGCTTTTCCTCAGTTAATTTTACTTTAAACTTCACATTTTCTTTTACCAATCACTTCAGCTCCACAAAACAATCATTTTGGTGTTTAAATTGTGATTCTACGTCAAACCGTTGCAGAGATATTCAAAGTGCTAAACACAGTACGTTGTCCAATGTTATCCTTATGGAGAATAAATAAAATTTGATAAGTTGATTATTTATGAATGTATATTGATGAAATTTGGTATGTGGCTTCATGTTGTACTGGTCTATTGATAATTGCACAAAAAATAAATGTTTTGTTGATTGTCCCCGTAGCAGCTAACCTGCATACTCAGCCCTAATGTTATTCTTATGGAGAATAAGTAAAGTTTTATATCTCCCTTAATTATGAACATAAATTAATAAAACATGGTAAGTAGCTTAACCTGGTTCAGTTATATTGATAATTGCATAAAAACTCATTTCTTATCTTCCTCGTTGCAGCAAACCTGCGTACTCAGTCCTAATGTTATTCTTATGGGGAATAAATAAAATGTAATAAATCACTTATTTATGAATGTATTTTTGTCAAACTTGGTGAGTGGCTTTATGTACTAGTGAGAAACATATCAATGCATTGGAAATTCGCTGAGTACGCAGGTTTGCTGCGACGGGGGGTATTTATCATTACTATCACATGATTTATTTGTAAAAGTGTCACTTAATTTATATGTACTTAATTGGATTGACACTGAAAATATATACACAACTTACAACTTTTTATTAAAATTTACTCAAATCTTTAAAAAAATAGTTGTTTTAACAAGTTTATAATAAAATGAATATATGCATGTGTAGGCCTAAACATTTCTCAGAACAAAAGTTGAATTAATAAATACAGATTAAAAAAATTTAAGGATGGATTCCAATTTATAATTGTTCGGTTATGTAATACAAACAATTAAGGATTTTTTAAAATAATACAGTAATGAATTCAAACAAACTGAAAGTATATTTGCAGTAAAAATAAGTACATAAAAAATGTAAGTCATATAAACCAGGGTGTATAAACACACAATAAGTAGTGGTAGTTGATTAAATTCCTTCTCTGATTTCACCTTCATCATGGCCTCGCTTCCTGTAAATAAAAAAAAATTAAGCTAATACTGCATATAGCCTTGGGTAATATTTTATCCAAAAATACCCCCCTCGCAGCAAACATGCGTACTAAGTGAATTTCCAATGCATATAAATGTGTCTCACTACTACATAGAGCCACTTACCAAGTTTCACAAAAATGCATTCATAAATAAGTGATATATAACATTTTATTTATTCTCCATACGAAAAACATTAAGGCTGAGCACGCAGATTTTCTGAAACAAGGAAGGTAAGAAATGTGTTTTTTTTCGATAATCAATATAACTCAAACAGGTGAAGCTAAATACCAAGTTTTATTAATTTAAGTTCATAACTAAGGGAGATATCAAACTTTACTTATTCTCCATATGAATAATACCCCTGTCGCAAAAAACCTGCGTACGCAGGAAATTTCTAATGCATATAGCCCTATATGTTTCTTACTACCACAGAAAGCCACTTACTAAGTTTCATAACATACATTTATAAATAAGTGATATATAGCATATGAGTTATTCTCTATAAGAATAACACAGGGCTGAGTATGCAGGTTTGCTGCTACCGGGATAATCAACAAAAAACAAATTTTTGTGCAAATATCAATATACTAGTACTAGGTGGGTTTTTACCTATTTTGAACTCTCTTTCCATAGCCTGATTGATCTGGTTTTCAAACTTAAAGTCATAAATGTTACTCTCTACATTTAGGCCAAATTTAATCAAAATTGGGCATTTATTTCAAAATTTATTGAGGTAATGGACGCATATATATAAATCTAAACAAATTATGTTTTTGGCATACGGGGACCTCAAAACAAAAAGTGACCATGGTCTCGGCGTTAAGTCTTACCATGCCACCTACAGTAATAGCTTTTTCCCTATAGAGGAAATTCGCTAAAAAAAGATAGAAATGAACTGGGAAGTAAACAAGACCAAACATTAAAAAATGTCTTCTCTAGTAATAAAATACCCCCGTCACAGCATGAAAACTCATTTTATTTCTGCTGCTGCCATTTCAGTCGCCTTGTCGCCTTGAATGATTATATTACAGTTACTGGTAACCACCAATCATTCACACTAAAATGAAATATAATGTTATGAATATTAATGTTGAAAAATGTAAAAGAAAATTGTCAGCAATATTGCAAATTTAATCTCCCCTTAACATTATATTTGGTAAATATGTCATTGAATATTTTGTGTAGCCATGTGTTTATGAGGTACAGTTTAAGTGCTTAAAGAAACATAAAAAAGCATAAGTGGTCTTCAATTTTGGCAAATCAGTTGCAGAGTCTATTATCACCCCTAGTTTCCAGTAGACCTGACCCCTTGGGCACCCTCAAATTTGTACCGTAGTGAATGAAGGTGATGAGCAAATAATTGTATTAATAATTAATTATGTCGTAAAAAGAAAACGATAAATGCGGTACCAGTAGCGTAGCATGTTCTAAAAAAATAAAATCAAGACAAAAAGAATAACAAATAGCCCACATAGAAAACCTGCAAAATAAGCGAATTATCAATGCCAATTTATATATCTACCACATAAAGACACTCATCAATTTTCATGAAAATACTTTCATAAATATAAGTGACTTGCTGATTCCCGCGGCTTTGCTCGCGAAAAATTCAAACACATTTGAAATATAAACCTGACTAGCACTATCAAATCGTTGTTTATGTTTTACCATATGACTTCCTTTGCAGTTGAGCACTTTTTCGCCTACGCTGAGATGAGGTTATCCTTTGTTACGATTGTTACATTATCGAACAATTTCATCAACCGATTGTTTGTTTGTTTTATTGAATGAATTTATAATCGTTGCTCACTGCCTGATGAATTGTAACTTTCTGGTTAATCGGTAGGCTTCGGTAGCCCAGTGGATACGACATCAGATCCATGATCATGAGGTCCCGTGTTAAAATCTCATTTTTGATGTTTGCTTTTTGAAATCAGAATTTTTTTTTAAAGTTGACTTCGGGGTTAAATCTTACTTTTGTTATTATTTATGTTTCATTTTACTTTTGTTTATTTATCCTAATCCCTTTATTTTTAAATATGTTGCACAACGAACAGCCACCATACAGCACTCTGCGGAGTTAGGTTAGGTTAGGTTACTATAAATTTGTCGTGAACTGCAACCTAGTTGTTTTTAGCGAATTTCCCCTATTGGAAAGAAGCTATTACCGTAGACGGCATGGTAAGACCTAGGCCCGGGACCATGATAACTTTTCATTTTGAGGTCCCCAGATGCCAAAAACACCATTCGTTCAAAACTGTATATATATATATATATATATTTGTGTACTCTCGTAAAAATAATCCGATTTTGACCAAATTTGGTATAAACGTGTAAAGCAGTATTTATGACTTTAAGATCGAAAACCAGCCAGATCGACCTATCCAAAGGGGTATTTTGGGGCGGTTTTGTACCCCAAAAATGTTTTTTTTTTTAGTTTTTCATAGAATTTGTAAAAAAGTTAAACTTTTGTTTTAACCATTGGAATCAGCTTAAAAAGACGCACAATTTGGTGTTTTGATCATTGCTCTACGTCAAATGGTTACAGAGATATTGAAAGTGCTAAACACAGTATCATGTATCCAATGTTATACTTATGGAGAATAAGAAAAATTGTATATCTTGCTTATGTATCAACTTATCCTGATGAAACTTGGTGTATTGCTTCATATCATTTTATGGTCTATTGATATTTGCACTAAAACACGTTTTTTGGCCGATAGTTCCCGTAGCAACAAACCTGCGTACTCATCCCCCATGTTATTCTTATGGAGAATAATTAACGTGTTATCTCCCTTAATTATGAACATAAATTAATAACATTTGGTATGTGGCTTTACCTAGTCGAGTTATATTGATATTTGTATAAACCCACATTTTTTGTTTTCCTTGCTTCAGCAAACCTGCATACTCAGCCGCCATGTTATTCTTATGGAGAATAATTAAAATGTCACAAATCGTTTATTTATGAATGTATATTGATAAAACTTGGTATGTGGCTTTATGTGATATTAAGAGACATATATGTGCATTGGAAATTTGCTGGGTACGAAGGTTTGCTGCTATACGGGGGTATTATTTTGTTCGCGCAAATCCATTTGTAGCTCCAATTTAATATTGTATCCACAACTTTTGATTTAACTTCTGCTTGACTTTGAATCGAATCACCATTATGCTGTTCCACCACAAATCAACAATCGTAATCGAAAGTTCATAAACACAAACAAGCAACGGGTTGTTTAAAATTTTTGATATCGAAGCGATAACCTCATCTCAGCGTAGGCGAAAAAGTACTCACCTTCCTTTGCAGGCACTGACAAAAATTTTAACATAGGTACAGCTGGTAACATTATAAAAATGATGCCCTCCTTATAAGATTTGCATTGGATATAACAAAGCCCGTGGGGTGGAGCCCTAATGTTGGACGTAGGTAAATATTATCAGGTCTATATGTTAACTAGGCTTATCGCCGTTGGGGGCTTCGCCCTCAAACCCCCTTTTGGAGTTCGCTTCGCTCAAATGCATTCCTCAGTCAACTCGAGTTTAAATCAAACTCAACTATTGTAGTTCATTAACCAAAGAAAAACTACACAAAAATTACCTTTGGTGAGCACATTAACACCTACACAGGCGGTCCCATATCGGTTCGATATCGAAACATTTGACCAACCGGTTGCTTGTTAGTTTTATCGAATTCTCGACTACGATGGTTGTTTCGAGGTGAATAAAAGCGAAAAATAAAGTGCTCACTCAATCCAAGTCAATCAGATATAAATAAAAAGTTCTGGTTACAATATTAAATTGGAATTGTACAAATGGATTTACGTGTAAAAAAAACAACAAATTAGACTTCAGTTCACGACAAAATTATAGTAACCTAACATAACCTAACTCCGCAGAGCGATGTATAGTGGCTGTCCGTTGTGCAACATAATTACAAATAAATGAATTTTTAAAAACAAACAAGTCAAATTAAACAGAAATAAATTGCAGCCACAAAAAGTAAGCATCAAAAGTAGGATTCCAACCCGTGACCACATGATCTTGAATCATCTGACAACATATCCACTGGGCTACTGGGCTAAATTCATTCGCTAGAACAAACAATCGGTTGATTACATTTTCCAATATCGTAACAAACGATATTCGCGATATTGGACCTCCCGTGTAGGCGACAATGTGCTCACCTTGTTTTGTATCAGCTGATTTATATACACCGGATGTGAGCAAATTAGTATTGCCTACACGGGCGGTTTTTTAAATTCAGCTGATACAAACATGTGGTATTAAGCCAAAGATAGTATGCTTTCATTAAACGGCTTTCCAAAACTGTACACATTTAAATGGGCCAAAATACTCAAAATTACGTCTTCTCCGATGAGTAGCGGCTAAACGGATCTTAAATCTGACGAAAAATCGTTAGTTGGAAATTAAATTTTCTACATCTGTTGTATTTAATAATTTTTGCCATCTCTTACCGTTTCCGTACAAAACGCGTTCAAAGTGGAAAAATTGAAAAGTGGAATTTTCCCCGTCTAGCTTTATATAAGTAGATGTGGCATGTAAGCTATGCTCCTGCTAAATTCTAGCTTAACAGGTCCAGTAGTTTTTGCGTTATGGAACTCCAAATATCCATACATACATACATCCAAACTTTCAAAATTTGGTTTGGCCGGCCAAGGAAAAGGCCAGTTTTGAGGTTATGGTAGTTATTATTGACTAAACTGATTCAGTACCGCTACTTGCTATAATAAGGTGTGATTCAAAACAATTGAAATATGTTAGTTCTGTACAATCAGTAACATTCCATAAACAAACCATCCTAGTGGAATAACTCTTTATTGCATTATGAAGTAAAATGAAATAGGGTTACCCTCTAAATCTGTTAAGTATGTTACTTACCAAGAAACAGTACTGTATTCAAAACAGCTGTAGTAACTCTTCAATGAAGATAATGTTATTTTGCTCAATTCAAACCTGCAAAACTTAAAACTTGGTAGCCTAAGTAAAAAGTAACTGACATAATTTACCAAGCCAAACACAGTTTGACCGTTACAAAACACGTCTGGTCTCGGTCTGTCCGTGTCGTCTGTTGAGTTGGGTTCCTTGGGTTGGATGGCTGCGGCTGCGATGCCGCGCAGGTGCCACGTGCCGCGTTGGATTTTTTCTCTTTCTCTAAAGGGACTTATAGGAGATCGGATTGGCCGATAATTTACTGGTGTACCGGTAAAAAGAATACAATTTTATTTTATTTTCTTATAAATTTTCAGAATTATATGCATATTTTATCAATATATAAACTGTAAATTTATACTTTCTTTATACATGTGTTATTGTCTATATCTGATCAT
This sequence comes from Allygus modestus, assembly GCA_963675035.1. NCBI lineage: Eukaryota > Metazoa > Arthropoda > Insecta > Hemiptera > Cicadellidae > Allygus > Allygus modestus. Next base: position 94,667,158 of record OY776113.1, read on the forward strand.
TATCCTTTTTATTCAATTCGGTTTAAATACTAAAACTCTAAATCAAAGTTTTAATTAATTAATACTAAAATTGGTCTGGGATATAGAGGGTGTCCGTGGGAAGTCCCCAAGATATCCACGTTATCCCGGGATATCGTGGACATCCCTGTGTGACGCATAGCGTCACGCTATTTTATATAGTACGCGCAAACTGCGTCGCGGAGCCACTGCCTGGAGCACTTCGCCTGTCGCGCCGTTGACAGAGCGAACAACCTTTTTTCCGTCTTGTCAACGAAATCTGGCTTAGCGTCCTCCTCTCCCTAGTGATGGGACAAACGACTGATTTTAACCATCCGATGAATCATCCGATGGTTTTTCCATTCATCCAATCCTTTCAGATGGATGATTCATCGGATGGTTTCTCATTGTTAGTGGGGGTACTACCGATTGCCGAGCTTCCCGCGCTGAGGTTCGGAGGATTCACCTGTTCAGTGGACGGAGAGATAAAACATCCAAACGCGGGGTTCAGATGTTTCGCCCGATTCATCCATTCATCGGATGGTTTCTCATTGGCAGTGGGGCAGCTGCTTGCGCTGCTGTGCGGAGGATTCATCTGTTCCATGTATGGATAGGTGAATCCGTACACGGGTGTTTTAGATGTTTCGCGTGAATGAATAGGCCTAGTTCATTGTTTGATTGTTGGCTTCAGCTTATTTATGTAATATACTCAGATTAAACTGCTTTAATTCCTCCAACATTAAATTTATTTTGTCAAAATATCCGCTTCATATGTTTAACGGATTAATAGATGAATCGCCCATTTTCGGGTTTTAGATATTTCACCTGAATGAATAATTGTATGATAATATGGTTGTTTCAGCCTATAAATCTACTTCACACCGATCTGATGAATTATGAGTTTTAATTCCTCCAACTTTTAATTGAACATTTTCTTGTCAACAATAATGATTAATTGACATAAAATCGCCCAATATTTATTGTAACTGATTTAATTAAAATGTTGTAAAATAAACACCATTTTTGAACAACATTTTATTTACGATCGTAATCCTGCGATTTTGATATGTGCATGGAATTTTTCAACAACAAAACCACCGCATAGATTATTATAATAAAGTGTTTATACAACAAATAAACCTTTGATTAGTAATCAGATTAAGTAATCCTATACATAACATCTAAAGTTTAACCTACTACTGCCGTGCTGTCAGGAATAAAATTAAAAACTACTCAACACACGCAGATGGCAGATAGATATTATCAGATGTTTCTAACGCAAGGGAATGAATTGTCCAAACGGATGGTTTTCTGAATGGATGAAACAATGGGAACAGATGGTTCATCCGTAAATGAATGGATGAATCATCGAGATGAAAACTAGAGTTTCCATCGGATGAATGAATTGCCGCTCAACAACCGGATGAATCGTTTGTTTTCATCCGATGGTTCCCATCACTACCTCTCCCCCTTTCCTGGTACCGGCGTCTGAAACGACGGACGTGTTCAACCTCAACTCTCCAACAAATTCGCACAACCGATAAGTTTTGATTTAAGTATAGGGTATTTTAGAGACAGAATGGCTGGCTAAACAGCTTATTAAGGGGAAACCCATAAGGTTCGCCCCGATACAGGAATGTAGGAACAAACACTTTGCAACAGGTTAAATTTTCACCACGTTTAGACATAATTAATCAGACTCCCCAGAAGATTATCCATAGTTTTTGATTAGCTTGCAGTATTTCTATACATTCATTTACCTTAAAGATTAGTTACCATGCCTAGATCAATATTGCAATAACCTCAGATGCCGATTTAGTATATATCAGTTTTTGGAAGGATCTTAGTTAGTTCGTTACAGTTATTTAGATTAAATCAAAGCTGGCTAAGTAGGCTTTCTGGTCTCGGGTAAAAGATATCCGAGCCTCTGGTCCCCCAAGCACGTTTTCCAGTTCAATTATATAGTTTGGTACCGGTATTTCAACACAGGTTTGAAGACAGTCTTACTTCCATTTAGGTATTACAGTTCATTATTTATAGTTAGTAGCAGAGTCAGCACGCCCTATAATCTAGTTCACCAAATTAACCATTTAGTTCCCCCCCTTTTTTACCCTACATATGGGTAACCTATAATTAACTTATTCCCCCATATAATTAACTTATTACTTCCCCCCCCCTACACCTGGGACGTCCAAAAATGTCCCGGGACATAGCAGGATATCCTAGGGATGTCCTGTTTATCCTGGGATGGCAATGGGATGTGTGGGACGCAAATGGGATATCCTGGGGACGTCGTGTGCTGTGTGGGTAGTAACCAACAATTGGTTACTGTGACCCAATAGATTTTAACCCAGACTAGGTTAAACTCTGAGTTTTTCAGTGCACGAGCCCATCGGCTAGCGCTACGATGGTGAGGGTTGCAGTCTTGACTGTTACCATTTTAGTTTCAGTTCACTATAGTTTATGTAACGTAGTTTGCACGATGGAGTGGTCTGAGGAAAACACTTTGTTGTTTATTTCCAAGTACAAATATCGGCAAGTTTGTGGGACTTGTCCCATCCTCTTAACTACCACAAAGTAAAAAGGAATGACACTTGGAGACAAGTGGGTGAAATCGTAGGGAGGTCAGTGAAATGGGTGAATGGAAGAATGGGTAGATGGGTGAAGTGGGCGAAATCTACACACAAGTACACGGCCGACCTGCACAACGGCAACTAAAATCGTCCCCACCGTTTTTACCCCGCTCGTCTGTCCGATCCGATGTCTTGTTCGGGCCTTCGGGGTCTTGATCGGGAAGAAGTTCGGAGTGAATTTAGCTGCCTTCGTGCTCCCTACTCCCTGTTCCGAACCAATGTATTGTTCGGGCAAAAGTCCGGTAGTGTGTGGCCTCCGTAAGTTGACCAGACGTCCCGTTTTCAACGGGACAGTCCCCTTTTTTGTGAACTGTCCCGACCAACCCTCTCGGGGCTTTAATTATTTTAAACTCCTCTACTGGGTTCTGTTGTTATTTCACCTTTTCCGTACTAATTTAAAAAATAGTAAATATTTGACAGCATTGAGTTCATCCCAAATTCCATGTTCCAAAGCAAGCATGCTCAGCAGTTTCCGGCGTTGCTCGTGCACGATCAGACTTTTCGGACAACTCCTAACTCTGGCATCCCATCCGACGCTTCCAGACAACGACGGCTGTCACGGAATAATCTTTTTCTATCGGCCGTTTTTGGAATTAATAAAAGAGAAACTAAATATTTTAGGAAATATTCCTTCATCAGAAAAGTTGAAAAGTAAGCATAATAATAGCTAAATGTAGGCTGTGTTTATGTTTTTGTTTTTTAAATAAAATTAAATATTTATCTTATGTTAACAACATATGTAACATTTTACTTATATTAGTTGTGAAATAATTTGGTTTATTCCCAGCATTGTCTTATTAGGCTATGTCGTTTTCTTATCAATCGTCTTAATTTGAAAACTTAGTAAATAAAATACTACTACAGAAGAATAATTAAGTTTGGCCATGATTTCTTTAATTACATCCCTTTGTTTACTCTGGCTTCCCAACCCCAAAACAAATTACTATAGGCCCCTATCCAAGTAAAAATTAAAAGTAACAGTTTTAATAGTGAAGTAGAATAAGATTGGCCATGATTTCTTTGATTATATCGTGTTGTTTTCTCTAGCAATCTAACCCCAAAACAAACTACTGTATGCAAGTACAAATTAAAAGTAACAGTTTTAACAGTGAGTTTTAACAGCCACACAACTTAAAAAACTACTCCTAAAGTTCCTCAAAACAGACAAAACCCCACTATTTTGCTCCTCATTTTCCAAGATTTTTCACCGGACCCATCTCCCCCCCCCCCCCCGGTTCCATCCATCCCGTTTTCATAGAATCCAAATCTGGTCAACTTTTTAATAATACCCCTCGTCCTTTTATTCATTGTTAGGCGGAGATTTATAGGAAAAGTAAATGTCATAATGGTTTAAATTTGGAGTGTAAATAGTAATAGTACTTTTATATCGCTGTTTATTTTAACTTTACTTTTCACTTTGAGTGCAATGGAAAAAGTAAAACAATATAAAAATATCAATATAAATAATGATTTAATCGCTATCATCAGTTGGATATAGTACAACCAAGTATATTTTTCTGAGGAAAGATCAATTCTGTGATTATTATCTTATTGTATTTTAGCGATTTTAAAAAGTGCTTGGTACCCTATTTCAGTTGATTGCTAATTGTTATATTGTTTTAAAAACCTTTAAGATACACTATTTTACCGAGAAATCGGAGTAATGTGCAGCCGCCATGCCTGAGCGTAATCTATATTTTTTTAGAAGGTAATACAAAACAAGTAACATTATGATATAATATTATATGTATTTGTTTGTAAACCAAATATACCTATGCAGATACAATATTTAATGCATTGAATAAGATTAGCACAGATTTGTGTCAAGGAGGAGTTAGACTACATACAATAATAATTGACGTATTCAATTATTTGGCAGATAATTTAAGTTCTTAAAGCTGCAAGATTAGGGGGGGCGCATTTTTTGGCTCTGGCACCCATGCTGACCGGACTCTGCGCACGCCTATGAAAACATCTCTTGCTTCTGAACTGTTTGTTAGTATCAACAGCTTCTGTTACGTGTTAAATTAAATTTATTTCTATTCTTAAATTATATTAACATTGGAACTTTGAAAACCCAGGGGCGGAGCCCTATGAAGGTCGACGTCTTGCAAAGTCTCAAAAGCACATCTAGATGCAAAGGGCTTTCAAATAACACATCAACCATGAATTTAAACCTAATATTTTCGCCGGTAGCGGGTTCACAAAACCGCCTTATGTTTTAATAAGATTATGATGCCATTCCAGAAGTTTTCTTAAAACAGCTGATCTTGCTTCTGTACTGTTTGTTAGCATCAACAGCTGCTGTTAGACTGTTTAATTATTACATTTATTTCTATTCTTCCATAAGGTTTTTCATAGGAACTTTGAAAGCACAGGGGGCAGAGCCCTGAAGGCGGACATCTTCCAACCCCCTAAAAGTCACATCTAGACACCAAGGGCTTTCAAATGTCACACGTCAACCAAGATATTGAACCTAATAGTTTCGCAACTAGCCCGTTTACAAAAATCGCCTTATTTTTTATAAGACGATAATTTAAACCATTGTCATAAGACTTTATTTAGATAATGTAAATTATTTCTTCCATTCTGTTTCTTATTTAATTAAAAAATAAAAAATATTACAGAGTCGCGGAAAGAAGTCGTAAGTCACATATTGTGCCAATTTAGAAAAACTACCAATATTTCATTGTTGGTGACTTTTCTCATAGGGAACCATCGAAGACTCAATCTTAATATTGCATCTGTCGAATATCGACGTGCACCAACTAGTTAACTTTTAAAATACAATTTATTCAAAGGAAAAATTGATTTTGCTTCCCTTATTTTTCCTTAAAGTACAAAAAATAGAAAATAAAAGAATAACTAATAGATTTATCATCCAGTAAATAGTACCGTACATCCAATAAAACTTTTTCAGCCACTAGTTATATTTGTATTTTCAAATTCAAGAAATACATTCAGACCCAGTATTTTCATTCATACAAACAATTTGTTTTAATCACTATACTCAACCCATTTATTTTTATTTAATCATGTACATATTAAATTAAAAGTAAGCTATTGTAAAATGATCAACAACAGTGCAAACTTTGCATGTAACTAAATTACTAGATTTTTACGTTTTTAAAAGCTTCGGGAAATAATTCTCTCCTTTGGAAATGGCCCTGTGTATGAGAAATTTCAAGGTTTTCAAAGTCGTATGACTGTTTTCAAATATTTATACTGCAAATAATTATGATGTAATATTTAACTTTGCTTTCAGAAAACAATATGATCGCAAGCTATCTTGTTTATAGAGCATCCAAAATAAATAAATTCATTGTAAATTCAAACAAAAACTGTTATTCTTTTAAATAACTTAGCACTGATTAGTTATTCATCTACATCACAGAGTAAACAAGATAAAATGCACCTCCGATGACTGTAAACACCCCAATGACTTTTCCAAAAATATCAAGAGCCTTTTTCCACTTCTTACTCTTCGCATTTGTAGGAGGACGTGAAGTGGTGGAGTTATTCGAAAGTTGCAAAGTACTCTGGGTTCGACTGGTTGTGACTGTGGTGGGGACGCTTGAAGTTGCTGTGCTTGATTTATTGGGGGGTAAAACTGTGGTTACATTTATCACAACTGGTGGTAATATTTTAGATTCTTCTCCTTGAATGGCTTGGGTTCCTTCACTCTGCACCATTTTTGGTAAATGCTTGGGTTCAGCTCCTTGACTTGTTGTTTTCTGTCCATCATCATATTCTTCTTGACTCTCACAGGAGTTTTCATCAGCTTGTTTTCCTCGAACTTTACCTCTTGATGAGGATTTTCTTCTTCTTGGTTCTTCAGAACTCAGATATTCGTTTGGCTGTGCAGAATCTTCATCTTCATTATTACCTAGCTTTGACTTAGTATTCGTTGAATCAATTACATCATTATTAGAGGTGTGTCTATTTATTGGTTTATATTTCTTTCCAGTTATTGTTTTCTCTCTATTGTTATTTTTATGATCTTTTTCATTGTTATTTGCAGAATTTGAGTTTCTGAAGGGTTGTTTATTTGTTGAGCCAGTATTTTTTACACTTTCTTGCTCTTTCTTATTTGTATTATTAATAACCCGGCCTGATATCAGTTCCTCATTTTTGCTTTGTGCTCTAGTACTGCCTAAGACTGATTCTGTTGTGCTTTCGTAATTGTCTTCCTTTTCATCCTTTTGAAATTTTTCAGTACTCATGTTGGCTGGGGTAGACGTTTTATTTATCATAGGGTTGTTAATATATTCTTTTTTATCCGTTTCTCTCTTTTTTGGGGGGTTTTCTCTAATTTTTGGAACTTCTTGGGTTCCTTCACTCTGCACCATTTTTGGTAAATGCTTGGGTTCAGCTCCTTGACTTGAACTTGAACTTGAACTTGTTGCTGATCCTCCATCAGCTTTGTTTAACGGCTCTGCTTCATCTGTAGGAAATTCATTAGTTGTAGTTGTTTTTATTTGTAGTTTCGCATCAGTTGTAGTTGTTGAATTTACTGATTCACTTGAAGCACCACCTCGATAATCTTCAAAGGATACCAATTCTATATAAGGTGGTTTTGTTCCTGTTGGGTTCTTAGTCTGTTCTAGATTTTTTTCTGGACTTCCTTCTTCACTTGCTGCAGAGCACACAAAAACAAACACTATGATGATAAGTTTCTTAGCTGCCATTGTTATCTGGAACAAAATAAACAATATTAACTATTTGCGTAGAAAGATTCCATTGATAAATTATAAAAAGTAAGTGACTGAACATATAGTACCTATCAGGGGTGGATACAGACTATCGTTTTTTTTTGGGGGGGGGGGTCATGAGGACAAAAAATTGTAAAAATAACGTAACCTTTATGGTGAAAAATGGGTAAAATATGTGAAGGTCTGAAGTTTTTGGGGAGGTCATCACCCCCATGACCTCCCCCCTGTATCCGCGTCTAGTACCTACATAGATTGTAGTATGTATTTAAATATAGATGATATATAAGATGACCAAACCTGTGTAGGTTATTCAGCGTTTACAAAAAGCCAGTAATTGTTTTATTCTAATCAGATATTTCTAACATAGATATTATATAAAGATACAGTTGAGTTTGACAGTGGAGAGAAAAAAGACAGACACTGAGAGATAAAAAAGAATGAACCAAAATGGAAACTTTATGGGAGGTGGAAGATGGAACATTTATAACTGTTAAGGTTGAGGTGAAGATAAAGATTTATCGGTGGAATTAAACTGCTTATTTCTACAAGCTCACATCAATAACATAGAAAACAATGTGAACAAATTACATTGACTCCCGGGGATCTCACATTTAGAAAGTGCTAATGCACAACAATAGCAAGTGTAGTGAAAAGATGTTGTCAAAAGAAAACCAATCCTCTGTGGCTATATAGTGTAGCCCAAGCCCCTGTTTCAAACATAAACTTGAAAACAAACGCCACCAGCAAATTAACTAAAAACCAATGTCTAATCAAAAATTGACATTAAACTGTTCAAAATATTCCCTCTAGAATAAATCCGTTCAAAGCAGTTTTGGCCGGCCCAATCCAGTAAAAAGCGCCATTAAGCTTGTATAACCGTTTATGTATTAAGCATGTATAATGTAATTTTGTGGATATTCTTGCAATATAACATGGACCAGATAAACAAATATAACCAGCCAGAATCATTCAGTGATGCTTTGGTAGAGGAAATATAGTTTGAGTGTTTTGCATGCAGTAGTATTGCATAGAAATTTATACAGTATGTCATCAAACTTAGAAGTTAATATTTCAATGTTCGCTCCGTTATTGGCTCATTTATTTCCCCACTTATATGTGTCATTATGCAGGATTAGCATAACTGATAAAATAAAATAATTAATCCTCAAATTACCAACTGCTGCGGGGTTTGGAGTATCTCAGGGGCTGATTTCAGGACTATGATTTTTCTGTAGGCCTGTTAGTTTTTGTAATCAAACTACAGTTAGTTATTTGTGAATAACATATGTGTTTTACCACGGAATAAATGTAATTTTGCCTATTGAAATAATCTATATCTTCAATTCGTAAAACAGTAATTATATATAAATAAACAAAATCCTTATCAGAGGATTCAACTGTGTGCGATGGAAACTCAGACAGAAAACTTAATTATTAAAAATTAACAGAACCTCCTATCAAATCTGATTCTACCAAAGCTGGTGATATTTTTTCTGATTGATTTACCTTGATTTTATAAGTCTTTTTCCCAAACATTTTACTGTTTACTTATAATAAAAAATCTCTATATACAGGGTAAAATGCATTTCCTCGCACAAACTTTATCCTACACTCAGCATTTAATCTCCAATCTTTCATATTCCATGCAGATCATCAATCTGACAAATATTTCTCTCAAGGGAGACTCCTTGGAATTCTCGTTTTTTTCTAGTTGCTTCACCTTAACGACTTTTCTTTTTAATTCATATTTTTTTAAGTTACTGCTTTCTATTTTTTCAGTTATGTTTTCATCTGCAGGCTTCTCTGTTGTAAACTGCATCTGTTCTTGTTTTGATTTAGTTTTATCTTCAAGTGGGCGATTGTTTATTGAGGTGTTTTTTACTTGTGTTGTGATATCGGTCATTCCTTCATCTTCAGTGCAATTTGATGGCGAGGAATTATTTAGTATTGGTATAAATTTAAAAGGATTTTCTTGTTCTTCAAATGGAATATCCCCTCTCTGAGCGTTCAACTGGCAAAGTATCACAGTAAAAATTGATGTTTTGAAAATTGTTTGTACAGATAACATGATTCGTAGGTGTGATATTCCTGAAAATACATCGCATTCTTTAGAACCAACCCAGTTATTTACTAAGTATTTTAATACAAACGCAATAATACGTGAGTGTAGATCATAAACATACAATCCAAGGACAAACTCAAAGCTCAATTTTTGTATTACACATAGTTATGACGATCGTTTTATGGTTATAAAGGAAATCCAAAACGAAGAGACTATTTTTTATATAGACTACTTATTGATTTTACTTTCATTTTATTAAAAGGTATACTAAAGAGAGAGAGAGAGAGGTATACAGAGTATATCAAATATCCAAACTCTTATAATATGATTTTAAAACTATTTTGTTAATTTTAGTAAAGCAAATATAAATATTAAAAATGTTATAATTTTCTTACACGTCACTTGTATCTTAAAACAAAATTTATCATTATTTACATTTGTTGACTCAGTCTTTTAACAGACAATATTTTGGTTATTCAGAAAGTAAGAGATAAATTTTAATATATAAAAAAAACTTATCTAACAAAATTTTATCCTCAATTTATTCTGTTCGGTTTACGTTGCTAAGTTTTTTTCATACTTTGAATCTCTTGAATGTTATATTTAAGCTAATCGTGTCTAAATGACTATGGCCAACATTCATCCGGTTGGCTCTAGTTTGCCGTATCACCAATAAGACGACTAGTTTGCCATATCACCAAGAGATGGCATTGCAGGACTCAGTGTGAGCTTCTCTTCATTGGTATTTAGTGGTTCTAAAGTTCTAACAACAGTAAATCGCTTTTTTAATCACTAACATTTTGCTCTTTTCATGTTATTTTAGTTGTTTTATTATAAATTTATATTTTTTTAAATATTAAAAAATTTCAGTCATGGTACATACTATAAAATATTGACTCAACAATAAAGCCCAAGCTGCTGAAAATAATGTGAAACACAAAGTTTTTCTACGGAAATGCACCACAGGAATACATTGGATTGACATGATCATACATTCACAGTTTGAGATCCAGTCACTCAGTGAGGCAGGATGTTGACCAAATCACTTTGGTCTAAGACTAATATAAGTTCATCCATTTCAGTATATTGTATTCACTCAATTTTTCTTTTATAAAATTTAATACGGAAAATAAAATAAAAAAAGGTTTAGTTCATCCATTTCGGTATATTGTATTTACTCAATTTTTTTATTAAATTAAATACGGAAAATAAAATAAAGAAATTTGTAGTAACACTCTATTACTTTTGTCGGTTGTTTATTAATTATAATTTGTACTATAAATCTAGACTAATACTAAACAGAATTCAACTATACATAAAATAACTTTTTAATTAGCATAGTATGTGTTATTATTACTTACTGGATGTTCTTAGAACATAAAAGATGTCTTAGAACACTTAAAAATATATTTAAACTTTTACTACTTTCACTTATGTGATGGTAAACATATATTTGCCGTCTGATTTATGAATACACAGAATAAGTGTAAATACAATTTGAAGTGTTGGAAGATGTCTTTTATTACATTCCGTTTATCTGTATAATATAAAAGTACATTTTCTAAATAACATTTTTCCACAAATAAAATATTTTTTGTGCTGAAACCTCTTTGAGTACACTAAAATTTATGGAATACTGACAAATAATCAATTTAGGAATGACAAATTCACCTATTTATTTACACAGGAAAGAATACTTACCATGGGCTTGATGCATCCAGAGTTCAATGAGTGATCAGATTTACCCAATCTGAATTTATTATATCCCTTAACTGTCTCTACTCATCATTCATCGGAAAGCCATTTGCTTCATCATCAATGACTGGGAAACTGTCATTCAGCAAATTAGATCTCTCCATAACCAATCGTTACAGTAACAGTAGAGATGTTATAGCTATACATGCATAGTAGATGTAGTTATTTCAAAAGGATGCAAATCAATTGCTATATAGCACAGGTTGCAATTAAAATGTACAGTTTTAATGTAGGTTGGCTTTAAAATGTTGAGTTTATGTGCATCGTAAACCTACAAGCAAAAATATATCCTAAAGGCTAAAAAATCCCTCTCTATTTCTCACTCTACAACTTATTTAAACACAATATAATACTAGTAGAAGCCATTACCACTGGACAAAATTTAAACTGTCGCTTCAAAAACAAATTTTGGTGAAACAAAGGACCAAAAGAGTAGGGACTTTCTCAGATAATATCTGGGTTATTTACTTATAAAGGACAAATTTAATTTAGTACCCATATCACCAAACTAATTAGAATTATGAACAAATTTCCTATAGGATATAACATTTCCTTGCCTATTCCTATTTCTTTTTTCATCTTTCGTACGTAAAGGAATAGGCCCTAAAAGAGATATTAATATCACACAACTGAAATTATGGGTTGGTCAAAGGTAATGGTAGGCAGACAACAAAAAGTCAAGCACCAAGGCTACGGTAATATTTATTCTCCTTCTTTATCAGATTTAGGAAAGGATGTTCCTTGATGCCTCCCTCCCATGGGTGCGCTTGTTTCTTAACTCTTGCTACACAAAGGCAATTTTAAATAGGACAATAAAGATATTACATGAGTTATACATATATTGCTAAGTGAATTTAATTATTTACTAGGTTCCCCCATGCACTCCATCTTGCTTTTTCCTCTCTTACAGTATAGAAGTGGTTATATAACTATTTCATTTCATGATGAGATAAACAAACTTTGGCGTAAAGGTAGGATTTTTGGTGTTTTGCTTTCTTTCAAATCCCTATATAGCTTATTTAAATGATATTTCTTCAGCATTATGTGGAGTACCTAAAGAAAAAGTGTGATATATAATATCCCCCTCACGGTAATACTCTCAGAATTGGTACAGAAGAACGTTGCATATCCGTCGCATACGGGACTAAGAGACCAAGCCATGGTCTCGGAACATGAAAAAGGTTGGATAATCAGAGGAGCAAATACAACAGTTCTCCTTGGCCGGGCCAGTGAAATGGACCTCCTTTACCTGCTGGATTTGATCAGCCTTGTTGCCTCAATGAACCTGCAACACAACGTGGATGTCCATGCCCATAACACTTGGAACGCTCAGGATTTTAACTTACCAGTTCATCACACTACAAGATTCCAATGGAAGTCTACCTGTGCTGGTGCCAGACTTTTAATGTACTGGTTAAATCTCTCTCTCTCTCTCTCTCTCTCTCTCTCTCTCTCTCTCTCTCTCTCTCTCTCTCTCTCTCTCTCTCTCTCTCTCTCTCTCTCTCTCTCTCTCTCTCTCTCTCTCTCTCTCTCTCTCTCTCTCTCTCTCTCTCTCTCTCTCTCTCCCTCCCTAATGTATGAAACTTGTTAGATATTGTTTATGCACAGCCAAGGTTAAACAACACTTTCACAAACAGCAATGAAGGGCTCCACGCTCCCCTCTTGTCCCGGGTTCGCTCTTGGACTGGTCTATGCCAGCTCAAGCTTCAACACTGGGTACAGCAAAATGAAAAGTCACAGAGTTCGGGTGTTTATTGGGCTCACCGTTATGGCAAGCTTCCCTTTCATATTGGTTACTCCATGTTTGTAGCAGCAGAGAATAACATTCCCTGTCTGTGAGGATTGTCTGCATTCCCTTACTGATAATTTGACACCAAGTCCATTAGCTTTATTGGGGAGTAGGCCAACTGCCTATTTGATAGGTGAAAGACTAGCCATCAATTAGGCAGTTATTTGGCAGTTTACAGGATAATAACCGACGCCCCATAAACTACTGTGGGGATTGTAGTGTCTGCCAACATAAATAAGAGCTTTGACTATGGAGAAGCGAAAAATAGTCTCCCCTTTCATGTTAAATCTAAAATTAAAGTCCAACCAAAACTTTATAAAAACACCATTAATAATCTAAAACCAATGCATTTCTTTGGAAAGTTATTTTTGTGAGAGAATCCTCTTTTTAGCGAATTTCCCCTATAGGGAAGAAGCTATTACCGTAGGTCTCATGGTGAGACTTAAGCCCGAGACCATGATAACTTTTTGTTTTGAGGTCCCCAGAAGCCAAAAATACTATTCGTTCAAATTTATATATATGTATATATATCTATATATGTGTCCATGAATGCGATAACTTGAGTAAAAAAGTCCGATTTCGATGAAATTTGGCTCAAATGTGTAAAGTGACATTTATGACTTTAAGTTCGAAAACCAGAAAAATCGGACCATGGGAGGCATGGGGTTTATGGGGGTTTTAAATTTTCCAAAATATCAGTTTTTTGCTTTTTTCACCCTAAAATTTTTAAAACACTTAATTTTGGTTTTGACCATGTTATAGAGCTTAAAAAAAATAATATAGTATTTTGAATTATTAACCTAGGTTAAGTGGTTGCGGAAAAATCCAAAAAACCTGCTCATAAAATCTCCCATGTTAATCTTATGGGAAAAAGGTTTTTGGCTTTTGCTCAGTTAATTTTACTTTAATCTTAACATTTGCTTTTACCAATCACTTCAGCTCCACAAAACAATCATTTTGGTGTTTAAATTGTGATTCTACGTCCAACTGTTGCAGAGATATTCAAAGTGCTAAACACAGTACGTTGTCCAATGTTATCCTTATGGAGAATAAACAAAATTTGATATCTCGATTATTTATGAATGTATATTGATGAAACTTGGTATGTGGCTTCATGTTGTACTGGTATATTGATATTTGCGCAAAAAATAAATTTGTAGTTGATTATCCCCGTATCAGCTAACCTGCATACTCAGCCCTAATGTTATTCTTATGGAGAATATGTAAAGTTTTATATCTCCCTTAATTATGAACATAAATTAATAAAACTTGGTAATGTAGCTTCACCTGGTTCAGTTATATTGATAGTTGCATAAAAACTCATTTCTTATCTTCCTCGTTGCAGCAAACCTGCGTACTCAGTCCTAATGTTATTCTTATGGAGAATAAATAAAATGTAATCACTCATTTATAAATGTATTTTTGTGAAACTTGGTAAGTGGCTTTATGTAGGAGTGAGAAACATATAAACGCATTGGAAATTCGCTTAGTACGCAGGTTTGCTGCAACGAGGGTATTACTTACTTATGCTCAAGATATTTCAAGTCTGAACTTCGACCCCCAGGCATGGGGTTCCAGGCAGTTGTTCTCTCTCTTAGTTCTGAATCCACCTAGTTTCTCATTATAGTATTGTTTTCCCCACTTTGTGCGGCAGGAGGGGAAGTGAGAGGGTGAGAGCCAGCTTGCCATATCGTTGCTATTTTGTGGCGTGGCGGCGGCAGCCCAAATTGTTGACAGTCTCATTGATAATGTTTAACAGTGTAGTAACACTGGCACTTGCAACAGCAAAGTCGCTGTCTCTCCTTTGTTTTCCCCTCAAATATCCTCCCCTCACATATCCCAAGGTTAAACAAACCCTACTATAGAAGAGGATTTATTTAACTGTTGTTTACAAAACATCAGACTCACACAGTTCCAATTTGTTCTTATAGATTTAGTTAACAAAATTAATGAATGTGGATTTATTAGTTGTATCTGTTTATTATAATTTCATACGGTTTTGGATCCATAAGGAAAATTAAACTATTATTCTTCTATTGTATTTCAAAAACTGTAAAGATGTAGCCTGATGTTTAGACCACAATGTAATTTTTGACATGGATTTTTTTCAAAACATTTTGGTTATTGAGTGGATTTTTGAGGGAGAGATCTATGGGATTTTAAAAGGCGTTCTTGGACGGAAATGATAATGCGCTTTAACTATAACGGGAAACAAATTATTACTTTAATGACTTTAATATATTTATGTCTTACAAGTTCAAATCACTTACATATTATTTTTTGTAGGAACTTACACAGTAAAGTAACACAATTTATAAAAAGGCAGTAACTTCTTTAATTTATAATCTATATACATATGCACAATAAACATTTAAATAAATATAAAACATTACCTCTTAAAACTATACACAAAATAGTGTTGATGTGATATAAAAAGTGAAAAAAATATTTTCAATAAATATTATTACTAATACAATACCAGACTGGAATATGAAATCATCATTGATAAATTATAAAACATTCATATAACTTATTGCATTTCAAACTTGTTTTTGCAGTCTTGCCATTGTAACACTAATAGACATACATATAGACAATGGAATTATATTTTTGACATCATGCGGTTTTAACTTTTCTTGATATTGTAGGGGTAATATAACAAGAAACATTATATTGAAATCAAAATTGTAAAATAATTAGGATAAGCCATATAATCACAGTTAAATAGTTTTCATGAAATACAATCAAAACAATATAAGATTAAATACATTCTACGCATCTAATTTGAAATTTAATGAAACATAGTTCCTGATTTAATTAAAAATATTAGAGGTTGAAATGTTATGTCAGATCTACTTAAAATGTTAAATTACATAGTTTAAAAAGGTTTAAATTGAAATCTTGAAAGAGTTATCATTTAAATCTGGTTTCACTGTCTATTTTTACTTGAATAATGTAAATAAGTTAACCAATATTTTTATTAGATTAAATAGATATGTCACTTAAGTTCTGTAATGTACTAACTATCTGAGTATTTTTAACATATACTTTATTGTAGAAAAATCAAAAAAGGACTAATTTTGTAACTGTCCCAAAATGTTTATAAATAAAAAATAAACTTATTTTGAAAAGTATGAATTAATACATTAAGTCTTACATTAAAGTGATGTGCTGTTACTAAATACCCTTCATGTACATCTCTTCCCTCTGAGTTCCAAACCTCATTCATCATTTCTAAATTTCTGTGTCACTATCTTTTTAAACCGTTTATTGAAATAATTAAAACTACCAATGTTGTTGAAATTAAAATATTGCATCTGCTGACTGAGCCTGCAGAACTAGCAGGAGTGGTGATTTCTTTACTCGATACTGACTGAGAAGGCTGAATTGATTCAACAGTTAATGCTGATGTTGTTGTTGGTGATGATTTCGTAGGGTTTTGTTTAGTTGAAATGTGAGGTTCTGTTACCGGTTCAGGTGACGTAAAAGCTGGTGTTGAACTCTCAGGTTCCGTTGTAGGTGTGAACAGAGGTGTTTCTGACTCAGTGCTAATCAATTCTGTAGCAGATGATGTTGTTGCAGCAGAAGTTTCTGACGAGGATAAGGACACTGAAGAAGTTTCAATTTCTGAAGTCGTGAAAGGTACTTTGGTTGATGTGATTGTTGAATTAGGTGAAAGTGTGAACGAAAACGGTTCCTCCGATGAATCTGTGATTTCTGTAGTTGGACTTGTTGATGAATGAGAAATTGTTGTTAACGATGTTGTACTTTCTGATGTAGTGGATGTCTGTGCTGTTGACAAAGTACTGGACGGAGTAAAAACCTCAGTAGAGTATTCAGAAGATTTGTGTGGTTCTTCTGATGTTGGAAACTCCGTTGATGTTTCTGAGGAAAAAGTAGACAGTTCTGTTGATGATTGCAAATGTTCTGTAGAGGACTCTGAAGGATAATTTGAAGTATCAGAAGATACTGATTCGGTTCCAGAGGAAGTTTCTATTGTTGTATGTGGTTTTTCTGATGACTTCATGGTATGTGGTTGCTCAGTTGTTGTTTCTGTAGGAATACTTTCTGAAAAAGCTCCCGAGGATACAGAATGTGGAAATGGGCTTACTGAAGAAGAAGTAACCAGTACTGTTGATGCTTCTGAATATGGATAAGGTTCTGAAGATGACAGAGTTGACATTTCAGATGACGATTCCGGAGATATAGATAGAGGAGGAAGCTCAGATGACGACTCTGAAGGTGAGCTTGGGCTTTCTGAAGTTGAGTAAGGTCCTTCTGAAGATGCTGGACTAAGTTCGGATGAGGATTCAGAAGACGATTGAGGAACATTAGATGAAGCTTGTGAAGATGAGAATGGTACATCTGAAGGTGAAGGAAGTTCAGACGATGATTCCGAAGATTTATAAGGCTCTTCTGATGATGTTGGAGGAAGTTCGGATGAGGATTCAGGTGATGGGTAAGGTTCTTCTGATGATGTTGGGGGAAATGCAGATGACGATTCAGCAGATGGTTGAGTAGATTCGGTTGAAGATTGAGAGTGTGGATATGGTTCCTCTGATGATGACTGGGGAAGTTCAGTTGGAGATTCCGAAGATGGATAAGGTTCTTCTGATGATGTTGGAGTAGGTTCAGATGAGTACTCAGGAGATGGTTGAGGAAATACGGATGAAGCTTGTGAATATGGAAATGGCGTCTCTGAAGGTTGTGATGGAAGTTCAGATGATGATTCCGAAGATGGATAAGGTTCTTCTGATGATGTTGGAGTAGGTTCAGATGAGTACTCAGGAGATGGTTGAGGAAATACGGATGAAGCTTGTGAATATGGGAATGGCGTTTCTGAAGGTTGTGATGGAAGTTCAGATGATGATTCCGAAGATGGGTAGGGCTCTTCTGACGATATTGTAGGAAGTTTGGATGAGGATTCTGGTGATGGATAAGGTTCTTCTGACGATGCTGGAGGAAGTTCGGATGAGGGTTCAGGAGATGGTTGAGGAATTTCTGATGAAGCTTGTGATGATGGGAACGGTGTCTCTGAAGGTTGAGACGGAAGTTCAGATGATGATTCCGAAAATGGGTAGGGCTCATCTGACGATGTTGAAGGAAGTTTGAATGAGGATTCCGGTGATGGGTAAGGTTCTTCTGAAGTTGCTGGAGGAAGTTCGGACGAGGATTCAGGAGATGGTTGAGGAATTTCTGATGAAGCTTGTGATGGTGGGAATGGCGTCTCTGAAGGTTGAGACGGAAGTTCAGATGATGATTCCGAAGATGGGTAGGGCTCTTCTGACGATGTTGGAGGAAGTTTGCTTGAGGATTCAGGTGATGGGAAAGGCCATTCTGAAGATGCTGTTGTAAGATCAGGTGTAGATTCTGAAGATGGCAGAGGAAGTTTTGACGAAAAATAGGGTAGTTCAGATGACGTTTCCGTAGAACTTTCTGATGAAAATTCTGACGATAGATTAGGTCCTTCTGATGATAACGGAGGTAATTGAGTGGCAGTTGCTGAAGACGGCCAAGTTATTTGTGTAGAAATATTTGCTACCTGAGATGACATACTTGGTGGTGCGGTTGATTCCATTGAGTAATCTGTTGGCTGCGGTGCATCAGAGGAATGTTCTGTTGTAGTTTCGACGCTTTCTGAAGAAGATAGCTCAGAGTGAGATTCTGACCATGGTTGAGATGGTCCAGGGGAATGAGTAGATTGTTCCGAAGAAGCAAATGGCTCTCCACTGGAAGGAGTAGATTGATCCGTTTCACTGGAAGTTTGTTCTGGGGCTGAAGTAGGATTTTTAGTCAAGGAACCTGGTATTAATGAGGAGACATCGTCATATTCCGTTTCTTCTGTATCTTGCGATTTTTTTAGAGCGCTTTCTTCGTTGAGAGATACGTTTGTTGTCATCTGTGGCAGAGTCGTTGGTGTCCAAGTCGTTGCTCGGATGACCCTGTGGTCGTTGTCTGTGATCACAGCTCGCCGATTCAATGGAGTGGCGAGCAGGAGGGGAGCCACACACAGTATCGCCAGTGGCAGCGTCAATCGCGTCATTGTCATCTCCATCTAAAAAATATAAATGTTCATACAGTCTTCTATTGAAAACAAGAATGGAAATCTGCAACCAGGAACGAACCAAAGTTATATGGCTCATCAAATACAATCAAAGATAGGCTCAAGAGTTGCGTCATTAGATAGTTATAATACTGTGTGGGATAGGGTGTACAGGAACCTTTTATAGCTTTATGGGTAATTTACAAGAGTAGTTCTGTTGAGAAGCGGGATTCAAAAGCTATTGTTTGTGTTGGGAGGAAGTAAAATTATTAAACTATTCAGAAAAAAAGAAAATCTTGAACAAAAGCATATGCCCTGCTGTACTTTAATTCAAAGACCTCAGTTAGTAGAATCAGTGAATTCAAAACTTATAAGAAGCCCAACGCCCATGTTAAGGATTTAGCCTAGTTTTATTTGAATGTTGCAAGCTTAGCGTGGCAGCATCTATGGAAGCAAGAGCGCTACGTCGTTGGTGTGGCAGGTGTGAGTGAGACGTGACAGAAAACTATTTGACGGATGGCGCGTCCATCCAGAGAGAGAATTAAATATTAAACGTAGTGCCAAGGGTTGATGAATAACTGTAGGGTGGCATTATTAAGCAGCGCTGCCTAGCAGCTGCCGCACTAAACTCGTTTTGGCAGCAACCAACCGGGCTGCCTATCCTCCAGCGTTGCGCTTATAAGGTCTGTTATTCATTGGAAGAATACATCCACAAGTGCGACCTCAAACGTGTAATAGATTCAGAAATAAGAATGAATCCGGTCAAAAAGTTGCGTTTAATTGGTCTCACCTTAAAAATCCCGTATTGTCAAACTCATTGCCTGTTTAAGGTCATATTTTCCGACATTCGCATTGTTGACTAAGACCATTAAAGGGATGTATAATTAAATTTTGGTCTATGCTTAGACCTACGTTATTATTTTCAATATGGGTTTTAAATAGATGGTAACAGCCCTATATCTTTTTTTATGGCTATGTATATGTTTACAGTCGTGTAAGTGAGTATAGCGTAAGAAGAAATATATTTTTAAGCGTTGTAAGAGGTTTTTATTTACACCCCCTGATATTATTTTTAACATATTCATCTGAGGGTATGTAGAGGATGTACTTCACTTAAAAATCCTGGACATCGGTAAATAATGCCGATTTTAACTAAGGTCAAAATGGTGGGATTTTGAAGTTAAGCACGTTTTAACGCAAGCCTTATATTGGCAAGAGTTTTCTTTTCTGTTGCTCGTTCGACTTGGGATTTGTGATCTTGGGTTCTACTAAGAGAGAGGCTCTAAAATTGATATACTGCCTTGACCAATGCTTGAATTTAATATTTTCATCTGACTTTCTGCCGAAACGCCCCCCCAAACCCCAGGAAGAAGGAACATTTTAATTTGCGTTTATTTTGTACAGAACTGATAAATATTTCGCCCCTTAGCTGTAAATATTTCTATATGAAAGGACCGTGCTTTCCCTTAAGTTTGTTAAAATCTGCCATTTTAAAATACAAATAAATGAAGAATAATAATAAATATCGTTTATTTTGCAATTACTAAAGTTACCTCTAGTTACTTTCCATGTTTTATAACGGGTTTAGAGCAAACGCGAATTCTGTTATCATAAGACGTTTTGATAAAGATAACAATTGAAAATGCACATGATATGATCAGAACTGCGAAAAATAAACTAAGGATTTATTTAGATAACATGGGGAAATCTTTAGAACGAGTAACCTTATTATTTAGTTCATAACCAGAATTTCAAGTACTGTGTCAATCCCGTTTAGCTCTCGACGAATCAATCTACTCTTATCAAACTGCTCAAATAACTGCTAGATATTCTAAAGTCATGACAAAGCAAAGATGTGCAAATAACTCAGCCAGCTGATAGCTATGCAAAGGCCAACCAACTGAATCACTGGGTGAACCTTGCCCTCTGGTGAACATTTTGATTTAACGTTATGTTTGTCCAATATAGCGCATTTTTTAATTTGCTTGGTGGTGATATTATTTTTCTTTAAGTAAATTAAGCTGCAACTGAGGCAAATTGTACTATCCACTGAAGCACCTCGGAAAAGTATAAGTTATAGGATCAAGTAAAACGGAAAATATGAAGAAGTAAAAACCCAGCTGGTAAAAACCGTACACACACTTTTGTTTTCGTTTTGTTAACCGGTGGACTGTTCTCGATTTGTATCTTAAATTGTGGTATATTAATACCTACTATTGTAAAAAGTCCGTTTCAAGTTGACAGAACTCGCAGTAATTATAGCATAACAGTTTGGCATTGTGCTTTAGCAATATTATTGATATTAAAAGAATGATAACTGTGTACTCTTTAAATTTTTTACTTAGGAGACTAGCCAGTTTCGGTGCAAAGGCCATCGCCAGAGTGTAATTCATAACCTCAAATTATATAAACAAAACTAGTTTAAATTTAAAACATAACATATGATTTTTTTAAGTTGGTTGATGAGTTGTTTTCCCTTTATTTATGATCTGTCTTTAGTATACTTATTTAAAAAAAATAATATGTATTTAATTTAGATTGATTTTGTTTATATAATTTGAGGTTATGAATTAGACTCTGACGATGGCCTTAATGCCGAAACAGGTTAGTCTCTTAGCAAAAAGATATAAAGGGCACACAGTTTTCATTCATTTAATATTAATAATCTTAGTAGCCCTGAATTGTGAATATAGTTATCAATATCATTGAATATACACAGTAGACTGCTAACAAAATCCATTCATCTGTGCAATTAAATTTTAACATAATCCTGACCCCTTGGCAAAGGTTTCGCTGGTAGCAAGAGTACGTTTAAACGTAATTTATAGCTCTAAATTCAATACACATAATATACATTACTGAATAATTTCACTAATTATTCATTATCAAAACCGTCAAATATACATAATTACTACAGTTAGTTGTGTACATTACACATCAAATTTATTTCAGTAAAATTTGAGAGGTTTTTCCTTAGACACCGAATTTGTTTAATCTTTTAAAATAACTTATTTAAGTAGATTGTCATTTGCATCTACATAAGGTAAGAGATTTAATAATAACAGCATTTGGTGCGGGATTAAGAAAAGTTGTTTTATAAATGTGCAAAGACGATTTCACAAAAGCGTATTTCGACTTAAGCTCATTGTAAAATATATTTAGGATATTCTTCTTCAAAATATTTTCGGAAGAGCAACATATATTAAAAATGAGACGCTCGTCTACTTGTGAATAATGAGAATAATCCATACGGAAATCCAAATCTAAATTGATTATCTAAAAATAGTGCCATCCATCACATTTTTAACTTAGCACTTGGAATCTGAAAACATATTTGCTCCCGACTTCGAAGCTTATAGAAGATACCAACCGGGCCTACTTATACCAGGTGCTGCATTTTGCCCTGTGACAAGTGCAAAGACTCGAATATCTCAAAATGCTGTACCACAGAAAAATAATGATATAGGAGTAGGGGCATGTAGAGAGTTCTGGACCAGGAGGAGCCATAAGGTGGAGGAGGAGGTGGAGGCCCCCGCCTCGAAAAAAGGATTTTTTTGCTCTATTGTCTAATGCCCCCCTACAAAGAATTTGTTTCGCTCTATTGTCTAATGGCCCCCCGGACAAAGAAATATTTTTTCGCTCTATTGTGTAATGCACTCCCCCCCGATAAAGGAGCCGACACCGAGGATAATGACACAGGAGGAGCAGGGTCAAGTGGTGGAGTGGTGGTGCCCCGCAATTTTACTTTTTTTTGCATTTTTGGGATCGTCTCGACAAGTCGAGGAATTTGAGTACCCACAACGTACACTTTGGATAGTAAACAAAAGAGTTGTGCAGGGTTAACGTTAGAGTCGATTTACAATAGCGCCTGCGGACAAATGAACCACCTGAGAGTATGGCAGGAGGTGGCGGTGGAAGCCCCCAGATTTTTTCAAACACCTGCGTTGAACAGCTGCAGCATCCCACCAAACCAACAATCACCCCCACTCCTTCTTCACTGGCAATCTCCGGCTCAAAATTCAGTTTAGTCTGCAGTTTTGAAACAGCAACAGCTATGAAGAGTGAGATCATGTCCAACATTGAGTGGGATTGTAACATCACCGACACCGAGTTGAGGAGGCATGCGTCGAGACAGAGTCATAAATGAATAACAACAAGAAGAGACCGTTAGCCAATGAAGACGATGATGATGACGATTACTTTGAAGGTGACGAACTCAATAGTAAAAAAGATGACGATGATTGCGCCTTGAGATATTTTCGTAAGAAAAGACTATGGTACATTAACAAAAAGTTCACGTACGCACATGAGCCAAAAATGTGCTCTACTATTCAAGAACTGGAAGACGAGCTATATACCAAACTAAGGGGAATCAACAGCATGTGGAATCATTGCCCTCTAGACGACTCAGAATGGGATTATTAGCAACAGGATGTGGATTACAAAATAAATGTCTACCTCATAGAACAGGAATACTATGAGGGTATTGAGTACGAGTAGAAGTACATGATGCTTGTCAACATGTGGTGGAACCGGCGAACTGATGAACTTCACCCAGACGACATTACCAAATTCTTCAACATTAAAAAATAAATACTTCACATTCACCTCCTTCTCCTCCTTCTCCGGATAAAATCCGCTCTTTTTAGGGCCTATCGGTCCTTCTCAGGACCACCTTAGCATTTCAAGTTAGGGCCCGGAAGAAATATCTTCTGTAGGATAGAGCGAGAGACGTGTTCTAGAGCGACCTAGAAAAGGATCAATATACCGACAAGTTGAGACCTGTAGAAATAGAACAAAAGAATACCTGCGTTGAATTCTAGGAATTACAACAATAGAACACCTGTGTAGAATTCCAGGAATCAAAACAATGGAACACCTGCGCAAAATCCCGAGAAAAGATACAACTCACTGACAAGTCAAGACCTGTAGAAATAGAACAAAAAAACAACTGCGTTGGTTTCTAAGAATTACAACAGTATAACACCTGCATCAAAGTCCCTAAAGAAGCAATCAGAGGTCATGTTAGAGAAAAAGATCGAAAAACTATACCCGTGTGTGCTGTACTGTCCCAGCGCTTTTTGACATAACATATAAAATGACCCACTTAACTTTCTATGTATTTAATGATCAGCCCATTGCTGTACTGTTTGACAGCCGTGATAATCCTTGGTTCAATGCCAAGGATGTAGCCATAATCCTAAATTATCGAGGTACAAAAAAGGTAGTGCGGGTTAATGTTGATGAGGAAGATAAGTGCAATGCTTAAATATATTCTCCGAAGTGGGGTCAGTCGACTCACCCCCCTTCAACTTCCAATATCAGTCTACCTTCATCAATGAATCTGGGTTGTACGCTCTTATTTTGCGTTCCTTGAAACCATAAGCTAAATCATTCAAAATATGGGTTACAAGTGAAGTCTTGCCTTCCATTAGAAAACATGGACAGTACAGACTTACAAACGAGATCCAACGGTTGTTACAATCACTTACAAAGTCACTGGCAAAAAAATCAAAAGCTAGATCAAACTAACTCCGAGTTTAACACTACAAATTATTTATTGTGTAAGGAAAACCAATCCATGAATCACATGTTGGCAGAACAGACGTCTAAAGTGACAGTATTGCCTGAAGATTCAAATCTGAAACATGTCTTTTGTGTAGTGATTAAGAAAAATATGTTGGAGATGTACGGAGTTTGCGAATACAAGTGCATTCGAACTCAAAAAAGAAATTTCAAACAAGCCTTAAATAAAGCAATGGAAGAAGGATTTGAAATGTGCTACTTTAGAGAAAATGTTCCAAACGGTATAAATATTGTAAATAAAGCTAAGGAAGTAATGAAGAGTTGCGGCATGCACATTGACTGCAGATACAACAACATCCTAACCTCTCACAATTTCGTTAATATAGTTGAGCATATCTTGGACAATCCATAAGTCTACATTTCGACTCGTTCCAGAACCTTCAACGATAGTCTGTCAGTAACAGTCACTACGTATTCCAAGATGAGCAGTGTGGATGATGCAAGAAAAGTAATCACAATATCAATGAACAAAATACGTTAAAAACACATTAACATCGGAGATAGAATCGCTATCAAGTTAGTGTTAGATAGAGCGAGAGATGTGTTTGAGAGTGAATATCATATGAAACAATATAATTATGAAGAAAACAAAAAATAGTGTTAAATATAATGAGGAGCTAAACAATCATTACACTTACGAGCAGTGCGAAGATGTACAACAATTAACGTGGACTCAAATTGCGATTGATGAAATGCGATTTCGTAGGCCGTTGGTGCAGATGTTGGAAGATAAAATGAAACACCTAGTCTGTTGTGACAAGACGTGTCACGAGACGTGTTCAAAGTTTGCTTCAAGCGAAGTTTGCCTTGGGTCGCGTCAGTAGTGTGAGATCAACCACACGGTGCGGACGTGATCATGGATGCTTAAGGCTCAGCGAACAAGTATATCAAATCGTTTACTGACAAGATCGAGGCGATGAGCGATAAGGTAGTTGCTCCTTCACCACATACACCAAAGATCAAGCCAACAACCAGAACCTCAAGCAAGAAGAGAAAGATACCTGAATCTACCAAATTGGAAACCAAGAAACCGGGGTGGGTGCCGAAATCTGCTACGGATTGACCGATAGTATCGTGGGTGGATAATGGAAACGTGTTTGCGGTTCAGAATCCGGCAAACACCGGTACATCTTTACTAAAAACGCAACTTTATTACGGTTCGGAAATGGTGTATATGAACAGATTATTTTTAGACAATAACAGTAACGCGTACGCCAGTGTTATGGACTTGATCGATAAACTGGAAAACTTGTGGATCGACAAGGTTAGTGGTGTTCCAAAAATCAACGGTTTGACTCAAACGGTGATACCGAGTGAAACAGAAAAAAACATTCTTCAGCCCCACGCAAAAATCTAACAGACCCAACATCTGATTAGAAACCATTCCATGATCGGAAACAAACCGACACGTTGAGACTTGTAAAATCAGAACAATGGAACACCTGCCCAGGATTCTGGGAAAAGAAACACCGACAAGTCGCGAGACCCTTCGGAATAGAATAAAAGAACACCTGCGTTGGATTCTAGGAATTACAACAAAGAACACCTGCATCGAATTCCAGTAATCAGAACAATGAACTTACACGTCGAGGCCTGTCGGACCACCCACACCAACAGGTGTGTGTGTGGAAAATGGCGACGCCGCTCCGGTTTATAAGGCGGGTTCCGGATAGGTCGAGCATCATTCTTTGACAGACCTTCGCACCGAGCAGAGGTGTAAGCCGACCACACATCCAAAGCAACCGATAAAGATGTTGTACACATCCGCAGCACCAGCAGCAGCAGCAGTAGTAGTGGTGAAGGACGAGCGACTGAACAACAACGATAAATTCTCCCCAGCATTACTACACTCAACGACGGCGCCATCATCATCATCAGACAACGGAGCGTCAATGGACCTGAGAACGTCATTGAACACTTGCAAATCCAACTCTCCGTCGTACACCAGGATAGCGGACCTGCGTGAGGAATGTGGCTATGTCATACAATCGTTCGGAAGAGTCAACACGCCGTTCAGCGAGACGGTAGTCACAATCATGGAGGAGCAAGTCGGATACGATTATTACCTACGAGTCTAACCTGCCCTTTTTTCGATAGCATACGCATCAGTATTGGTCATGTCGCGCTTGCGGAAGGACGCAGCTCTGCTTGCCGATCTGATACATGCCCCAAGGAACGTAAAGATATGTTAAAAGTTTGGAGAACAGGCGCATTCGCTCAGTGTGTGAGTGCGCTTATAACATGTTGCGTGGCAATGTGCGACTGTCCAACAAGAGCAAACAAAACTTGAGGAAACACCAGGAGGTTCTGAGACGAATGTTGAATTGCGGTGAGGGTTGGGCAAAGAAATGCATATACTTAGTACCGAAAGGTGGTGGATTACAATATCAGTTATTGTTGAGCACTGTCTTACAGTCCGTACTGCAACGATAGAGACAGAGGGAGCGAGAGAGAGAGAGAGAGAGAGAGAGAGAGAGAGAGAGAGAGAGAAAATGGAGAATGCTAAGACAATGGTGGTCATGCCGCAAGAGTTGATCGAGTGGTTACGAGCCGGAGGCGATACAAATAACGAAAAAGTCACTGATGTGTCCTTACGACGCTCCGGCAACAGCCTCGATGTGGAAATGCAACAGATAATGAACGACAAGTGAGAAATGATAGTGAGAAATGGAAACTGTACCAACAGGTGTTACAGCGGTTCCTAAACATCACTGCGAAAAATCGCAAACCGATCAGTCTGCCGATAACGGAGACGGACGTCAGCACGGCAACAGTCGATTTCGAACTATTGGAAGATGTTGCTGACTCGTTCTCGTGGGGATTCAGAAGTGATGCTCGCAAACTCTTGGAAATTATAGCGCACCACGGTAACCTGGTCCGCTGGGACAGTAATCGTAACGTGTATGTGCGTAATCAGAATATACCCGGTGCCAACATAGTGGACATTATGCATGGAATCGTGCGTGTTTGATGAGAGGCGAATCCACCGCCAGGTTGGTGTGAGGTTATACACGTTTCTGAAAGACGCCAACATACCCGTTACTTACATAAACAACCCCGATGCATTGCCGTTTATGGGTCGTGGCGAGCCACCGCAGCGTGTACATCCGATAATCGCTTCGTCCTCTGCGTCCTCTTATGATGACCAGCCCTTACCCACCACCGAAAACTAGAAGAACTGGATTAACGAGAAAATTGCTTAGGGATGAGGCCGGTGGGTCGAGTCCTAGATTATCGGCCAACATTTTCCATACACCACCATCATCGTCGTCGTTGATGCCATCGCACCCGTCACGATTGTCGTTTTTACATGAGGAAGAAGAAGAAGAAGAAGATGATGAAGAAGGGTCAGTTCGTCACTGGAACGATGAAAAGACTGTACTACGACCCGGCGGAACCCGGCTCGTACGGAGGCATCGCGCCGCTCGCACGAGCGTGCGCAAGGCAGGAATTATAAAACGTAAAGTGGTGGTGACGACGACGATGACTAATGCTGCGGTGTTGGACTGGTTAAGGACTCAAGATACTTAAACGCTGCACATACCGGCTCGCAAGCGTTTCCCGCGCAACCCGTGCGTGGTGTTCGGACCAAATGAACTGTAGCGAGCGGACTTGAACGATATGCGCGGTCTCAGTCAACATAACGACAATGTCAATTATCTGTTAACGGTGACTGATTTGTTCAGTAAACGGTTGTTTGTAGAGCCGTTGAAGAGTAAAAGCGAGCGGGAAGTGGCCGAAGCTTTCGAGCGGATATTTGCTAGCGTCGGTGGAGGAGACGCTTCGCGATGCTTGCAAACAGACAAGGGGACTGAGTTCACCGGCAGAAAGACTAAAGATCTGTTCAAAGTGCGCGGCATCACGTACGTGACTACGCAGAATCCCGACGTGAAAGCCGCAATAGTGGAACGTTTAAATCGAACGTTGGAATTTCGTAAGTGGCGTTACTTGACGTATAAGAACACGTACCGTTACATCGACGTGTTGGAAAAACTGGTGTACGCTTACAACCACAGCACGCACAAGAGTCTCGGAAAACGCGTACGTCCGACCGATGTGGTTAAAGCGAATAAATAGCTGGTGTTCAAGGTGGCAGCAAAATGTGCCGTAAATTACCGCCTCTTCGTAAAGCCAAGTTGAAACGGTACGCATAACTAATGAGAAAGGTACATCTGTCAAAGGTTACGAGACGAATTGGAGCAGCGAAGTGTTTGTTGTGTCTTAAGTGCACGATTCGCTCCCACTGTCAATGTGCACGTCGCACGATCTCAAGAACGAGGTGTTGGAATATCGGTTCTACGAGCACGAATTGCAAAAAGTAACATTATGCACCAACCATCTGTTCAAGATCAATAAAATACTAGACGCAAAGGGACGAAGCTCCAGTACGCGTTACCTCGTCAAGTGGAAAGGTTACGGAGAAGAATTCAATTCTTGGGTACGGGCGCAAGATTTACAAAATGTCTAATCATTTCTATTTGACACTGCCCAGCAACTGTTCGAAGGATTATTTTCCAAAAAACAAAGTGTCCAATTATACTATACACCTATCGAGACAAGTCCAATTAGAAGGCGGTGGTGGCGAGTGGGAGACGGCTTTAGTGGAGGCGCATTATCCATGTTGTTTCTCACTGTAGTTGCTGGCGCTTGTGTCTGGATTGAATTTAAAATTACTCTATCGCAAACTCCTATTACAATTACTACCGAACACTTTACGATAAAGCTGAAACCGGGATATTGCAAGAACATATGTGATTTATTGAAAATGATGACGCTATATGGAACATGCTGCAGTACTTATACTTGGAGTACAATAACAAGTCGGACAGAGTCGTTATTACAAAAATGACAGCCGGCATATCCAGTTTTCGTTTCAGTCACGAATTGTCTTATCAGTTGGGTTTCGTTCCGTACAAGAAAGATTTGCTAAATAATCTCACCGGAATATGGCCTCTTAATATTTCAATGGGACTAACAACATACATGTACGTGTATTGTGATCTGATCGAACCGCAGTTGATTGGTGATACATCAGCACGGCTTTTGTAGATTGTCAATATCGAAACAGAAAATTACATGCACGTCGCTCATAACAGAGTGCATTACACGAATCCCCATTATGTGCCGGTCATGAAAGGTATGTTCGAAACGGTGTAAATCGACCTAAGGAATCACACCGGCAGCAAAGTGTCATTCCTCTCCGGGACGCCGTACGTGAAGCTTCATTTCCTAAGGGCGCAGCAGCCGTAAATATGACGCTCAACATCAACGACCCGTATTTGGCGTACTACCGGTGTCAACACCTGCAGACCGGTGCTGGTATCGATAAATTGTTTCGTGTGGCCACTCACCAGTGCGGTCGTGGTGTGGGCAGTTTCTTAGGTGTTATGTTTTGTGCGGTCGCTCCGATACAAGTCGGGAGTCAAAGCGTTGGACAAAGAGGTGTTGAGGTCCGGCGTGGGTGTCCGAGGTGAAATCTCAGCGGGCACGGCGGACCCTAGAGTTACGGCAGGCGCCCGTCTCAATCAGTTCACTGGCGGCTTGAAACGCAGAGCCGACGAAAAATTGGACCGCGTGCTGTGTGTTGGCGGTGGTGGCGGCCCCTGCGGAAAAATCCGGTGCGCCACGCAATCTCGCGCCTCGCGTGTCACGTTGCGCGGTGGTGGCGGCGGAGTCGTTCACACTGCCAACAAGAGGCATACTACCCAGTACACGAAGCAGTCTCTGACCAGACTTCTCAAAGGACGGACTTATTCTATTAAGCGGTGACAGCAGAACAAGAAGAGGAAGCCACAGAAGCGGAAGACGAAGAAGAGGAGTAGGAGCAGTTTAAGACGAAGATTAAGTGGTGGAAGGAAGACAACAACCCGATATATTTTCGGTTAATCGCGATACACCAACACCCGCATCATCATCGTCACCATGGCGTTTCTTCATCAGAAATCTTGCGAATGCGTCAAGACGGAACTGGACTTGTTCTCCCTGCCGTCTACACATACCAGTATTGAGAGCGGTAAATGGGTTCAATATAAACCGATTTCCACTCTGACCTTCGGCTCGCCTATCGAGTTCGTAGTGCCCAGCAACGGTGAAGAATACACCAATCGTACGGACACTATGTTGGAATTTACAGCATCTTTTGTAAACCGACGGGAACGGTGGTCACCGACGACGATAAAGAGAAAAAAGTCGGCCCCATCAACAATTGGCCACATTCTTTATTCAGCCAAGTAGATGTGTGTATTAATCAGAAACTGATCACACCACAAAAGAACACTTACACGTATCGAGCGTATATCGAAACGTTGTTGAACTACGGTTATGACGCGAGAAAATCCCATTTGACATGCGGTCTGTGGCATGCGGACGATGCCGGTCATATGAACAATAGTGAGGAAAATAATGACGGTCTGAAGGCGAGACAAATAATGACAAATAAAAGTCGCAAAATTGATGTTGTCGGTCATCTACACGTGGACATGTGCAATCAGAACAAGTTTCTGTTGAACGGCTTATTCAACAGGAACTTGTTCTGATTGCACATGTCCACGATTTAAATTAATCAGATCGAAAGATACTTTCAGCATTATGGCGAACGATAGCGAATACAAGGTGCATATCGTTGATGCGAATCTATTGATACGACGATTCAAAGTCAGCCCGACTGTGTTGTTGGCACACAGCAAGACGCTTTAGACTCACACGGTTAAATACCCAATCACCAGGGTGGAATTGAAAACATTCACACTGCCGGCCGGAATAAGGAACAAGACTTTGGATAATGTGTTTCTAGGTCAAGTGCTGAAACGAATCATCGTCGGATTGTTCACCAACGCAGCGTATAATGGTGATTTAAAAAAGAATCCATATAATTTCAAAAATTTCAAAACCAACTTCTTGTCGCTGTACGTGGACGGTGAACAAGTACCGTCGAAACCGTTACAGCTGCACTATGAAGATTCAAAGGGCAAAAACGTAATGGTGTAACACAGTCTGTTCTCAGGCTCCGGTGTGCACTTTAGCGATGCAGGTAATCTCATAAATAGAGACGATTACGATGATGGCTATTGTCTGATGGCATTTGATGTAACTCTGGACATGTCGTCAAGCGACACTACTCATTGGAACTTGGTGCGTAACGGGAGCGTACGTATGGAGCTCGGTTTCGGCACGGCACTCACGGAGACCGTCAACTGTCTGGTGTATGCTGAGTTTGATAACGTCATCGAAATCTACTGTCACCGCAATGTAAACTTGGACTTTGGTGGTTAATGTATCAGTCAGTCACGCAGTATACAGTCGATACTCGTCCGAGATGGATCGTTTTCGCTCCCGATCTCGCAATAACTCTGCATTAATTTTGGACAAACAATGCTACAAGGACAACGACAGCGACAGTGTCTGCTCAAAGAAGTCTGTGTTTTAGAAGTGGACAGTGGCACGTTGATATTACATCATATTCGCAAACCACCATTCGATCGAGATTTCCTCACCGAAGAGAAACTGCGCGAAAGCTACTGGCTCACTAAACACTGTTGCGGATTGGATTGGGACCGTGGCGATATCCCATACTTCGTGCTGGTGGACAAGCTACGCACCTGCCTCACCAATCGATTACTGATATAGTCTAAGGATTGGAGGAGAAAGAATATGTGAAACGACATTTCGTCACGAATCCGACAACTACTAATGTCGTGGACATGAGCGATTTGGGATGTAGGTCATTGACTTCAACCACCAACCTACTGTCAGCCAACATTTTGCGCTGTGGGCAACACAAACGGGGATTGCGATCTCGTTGTGCTCTAGCCAATTGCATAGTGTTGCGCGGTTGGTTATAGCTAACCGCAAACGATGATAGAGACAATAATGCTAATTTTGACACTGAAGTTGACAACATCACTCCTGGCAGTGGCGGTGGTGATAGTGACCACTTCAGTTCGTGCTGTTGCACTGTCCTTGCCATCTCAGACTATTACTTGTGTTAGTAGTGGAATTGATAGTGCGATCATTGGTATCTACACGGTGCATTGACCACGTAGCAAATTGAAAACTATCTATCAACTCTACCTCTGCAGAATTTTGGGGTTTACGCAACGGATTTAATACCTGCTCGTATTTCACCATCTACAGCTCTGGTGATTAATACCGACTCTCATAATGAAGGCGGTACGCATTGGGTCGCTTTCTATTTGAACAATGGACAATAGATTGAGTATTTCGACAGTTTTGGTCAACCGCCCCATCTGCTTTTCTACCAAGGTTTTCTCAAGTGGAACGCTCATCGCTACCTGTACAGCGAACGTCACCTCCAAGGTGCTGACAGCTCGGTCTGCGCACACTACTGTCTAACCTATCTGTATTGTCGCACACGCTACAACATGAAGATGAACGACTTTGTCCAGCTCTTCTCCACATCATCTCCGGCCAGGAACGACGCTCTGGTCCGCAAGCTCTTTGAAGAATTCATTCACAAGTCCTGAAAATGCAATATATTTCCTACTTTTGTTTTTCTCCCACTTTGTTGGTATTTATATATTCTTATTTTTTGTTTTAAAATGTTTGAGTTTAAAATTATATTGATTGTAAATAGAAAAGTTTCAAATGTATAATTTTGTTTGACTATTTTTATTTACTTTTGTATCTTAAAACTATGTGGAAAAATATAAAAGACGAATGTATATACCAACAATTTGAATATTTATTTACACACCTTATAGATATTTTACATCGAGTATGTACTCCTGAACATTTGTGTGTGACTAGCAAAACGAGACTCGATACAAACTAATGACTAGAAAAAGAAAAAAAGGATCACATTTCTAAGTGTTTACGAAACTCGATCAAACTATTGACTAGATTTTCAGAGTAATATACAAGTCAAATCAGGGTCTTTGGTGTTGTCATAACCGATCATACATCATCCGCTTCTCCTCTGCCTCGAGGGTTTGCTTTGGGCTGAGGTGGGATGTCTATATGGCCCCACGGCCGTGTGTTGACGCCGTCCGGAAGTACGCTTGTCATCGTTATAGCTCAATGATAGCTTCTCAAATTGAATGGTGAAGACGCGGTGATTGCGGGACTGATATCTGTTGTTCACAGTACTCTTCAACACTCCATTGAAGAAACAGTCCCTATAGTCGTTGGAGGTGAGTTTGTGCTTCACCACTCCTCTGACGACTCCCTTGGCACGCTTCACCGTCATGATCTGCAGCTCGTCATCTTCAGTCTTCTCCTCGAACTCGACGAATCCATAAAATAAAGTTCCACGCGGAGACCGAGGTACTCGAGCAGTGGAAAACCGTTCGCTTCATCCTTGAACATTGCAATGACTTTGGAGTTGACGGGGATGTAGCAGGGGTGGTTCTGGGGGTAAGCACCTGGTGTCTAAATCATCCAGATGCTCCAACATGTCCCGATACACGTCTGCCGTCATAATTTTGAATACGAAGCTATCAGTGTTCATGTAGTCTACCTTCATACGATCACCGTAGCGATTCTTCATCTTCCGAAGGAAGTCGTAAATTAGTCACTTGCTCAGATCGAGGACACACATTCCGACGTAGAGTGGTTTGTCCAATACGATGTTGACTTTTGAAAGGTGGACTAGTGTGACGTCATCTGTGAGGTAGGTTCGGTCCAGGAAGTTTGACTTGGCCACATTCTTCCCGAACTTCTCCGGCGTACACACCAGATTGACGTTCATTCGCTTGCGGACGTTCTCGAACGTCTTGCCGAAGAGCGCGTTGTTCATAAGATTGAAAAAGTATTGTTCAAACTTGGTCTTTGCCTTCTTCTGCAGCTCGGTGTTCATCAGGATGTAGCTCTCTAACCACTGAGACTGTCGGAACGAGATGACGCGATGCACGTTCACAAGCTGCAGTCCGTTTTCCAACTCCTGTTGTAGGATTCTATAGTGACAGAAGTAGTGCTTCTTGTCATCCAGGGTCGTCAAGAGCTTCTTGAATTTCCCCCCCTGGTGGAGGTTTTGTCTCGCAGCAGTAAGGCGGATCGTTGTGGAGGTTGTGTTGGTGGGCGGGGGTAATGAAGGTGCATTTCCAAGACATAGCATTTGGGTCCTTTGGGGTCCAACGCGGCAAAATCCAGGGACGCAATCTCCTCACGGCTGAGCCAATGAAAGTCTCCCTCGGGAAGACACTGGGACATGAGCCAACCGTAGAGGTTGTTTGCGTCCAAGTATGGCAGGTGGCGCGTGGGTTCTTCAGGACGATGATCTTCGGGGTAACATCCGTCATGGTTGGCCTTGACATGTCGGGTGATTGCCTGGGAAATACCTCCTCTGATGCATTGCTCAAAGAATAGGTACATGTCAAAGTCCTGTATCGTGTGGAGCTCCACTCGACAGGTCCGTAACATGACATCCCAGGCGTATGATGGTAGGGTGTAGTAGTGGGCAGGGTCTAGTCCATATTCAGTAATCGGCGTGTCTCTGAAGCGTTCAAAAACGTCAGCCAGCAGCGTAATATCGCAACGTAGGTACTTCTCGGCGTAGTCCTTGAGGTTCCTAAATCCGAAGGCTTCCCACACGTTGCGAGCATGCTTGTAATCCTCGTCCTTGATGTCCTCCAGGGTCATGTCGTTGTGAAAATCTCGTTGCAACGGCAGCTCCTTGGTATCTTCCAACAAGTCATACGATGTTACGAAGTTGTATGGAAACACGCCTTTCCTACTGACTAGATTGAAGAGGTGGTCTTCTGGGAATCTCTTTCCAGCCTCCAAGAGTTGAGCTGGCGGAAGCGCTGCGGCGAGGCTGGCGGGGCTCAAAGCCAGGAACCGGTAGGTGTCGAGGAACCGCACGCTGAATCCTTGCTGCCATTTTACACGCCCTGGCATCGTCGTCGGTGCCGCTGCTCGGTCGAACAGGAACCGCTTCGTGAAAGCTATGTACCGCTCTTCCGTGTGAGCTAACACCTCAACATCACCAGATTCGACCGCCAACTCCCGCACTATGAAGTGAGCGTCGTAGTTGGAGAGGTTTTGGAAGTAGCAGTTGACTACTTGCTGCTCCTTGTATCGAACGAAACATGATCGGTGCGCCACTCCGCGAAACTCATAGCAAGGTGCGTGGTTGTGATCACGAACTTTAGGATCTTTGCGTGAAAACCTCACCTCGCAGAGGTAGCAAACCATTGTGGAGATGAAACAGATCGTCTCCGCGGGGGTTAAGACCGGTTGAAGATCTCTCGCTTCATACAAGAAGTTCCACAACCTCTCGACGTCAGTTTTCAGCATCTCCATGAAGGTCTTCGACGCTTCATCTCCGAAGTAGACTCGAGGCTAGAACTTCAGTCTATACTAGTCGATGATTTAATACGCAAAGGCGTATGGGATGTGAATATGGGTGGATACTCCACCCTGTGGCTCATCGAATTTTTCTTCCATCTCCGCGGTCGGTAGTAGGGCACACTCAAAGTCTGCGTAGATGGTGAATCGCTCGCGTCGGGTGAATTCAGGATGGCTGAATTGTATTTCAACCTTCTTCGGTGTATCCATGAGAATGGGGGCCGAAGCGGAGCAGTATCGCCTGTGATCCTCCAGACGCTGTGTACCCGTCAGACCGAGCTTGTTCGGCTGGTTGTCGAAGTGCGCGAAGCGCATCTTACATATGGATATCCTGCCGTTGTGTGCCGTGAGTTGGAGGCGGATCTGTCGACTCAGGTCTTTGATGTATGCATACTGACTTTTTCCGCCCTCAGTCACGTACAAAAGGTCCCGATGATCATCACACTCCTGCCTGCAAATCTTCAAGGGAAAGATGGTGTCCTCGTACTTGGGCTGTCCGTTTGGTTTCTTCCCCACGTGCGTGTTATCAATACCATAGACGTTGATTCTGATGTTGATGGTCCACTCAAACGTGTTTATACTCTTCAGAGCAAAGGGAAATTGTAGTCCAGTCCAATCGTAGTGAGCGATGATGTCGGGTGTGTATGCCGTCTGTCTTTGTGGGTGATTTTGAACAAACCTGCTCAGGACAACGTACATAAAACAACGGTCATCGACATTTTGCACGTTGACGATCGAGTGGGTTTTCTCAACAGTCGCAGGCAGTGGGATGTGCTCACCCTTTTTCACCTAACGGGGGTATCGGTTGATATGGACCTCCAAATCGCGTACGCGCATGTATGACCAGCCTGATCCTTCTCCTTGACGAGCTTCGTAAAATCGTCGGAGATGTATTTTCCAGTTCAGAGGTCTTGGTCAGTGGGACATTCATCGTCTTGAACGTTCGCACGCATATGGAGGTTCCGAAAACGTTGACAAACTCACACTCTAAGAACAAGTTGGTCTTGATGTTGTTGTAAGTTGTCAAGGCGTTCGTCAACAACTCCGTGAGGGTGTCATACAGCAACACCATCACTTCCCCGATTGTGACGAGGTTCTCCATCGGTTGCTGTAGGCGGTATGTGAATAATCGATTGAGGAACCCCCGCTGAACGAGTTTGAATAATGGGCGAATGGGTTAGTCGACATCCACCATCATCTCGTTATCTGCAGGTTGAGGGTCTGTGCTGGACCTGGTTGTGGTTCAGTGCTGGGACCTGGTTGTGGTTCGGTTCTGGGTCCTGGCTGAGGCTCCCTCCACCTCCAAAGGTGCGCGGTTCAGGATTAGGTCCTTCATGATTGGACAGTTGAACCGCTCATGATGTTCCTTGTTGAACCGTTGATTGAACCCCCGACCAAAATACGCACAAGGGAAACTACGTCTATCACTGACATTGTGAAATTGTTCGGTGTGTCGTCGTAGATTGTCTGCCCATTTGATCACAGCTCCGCACACGTTGCATTGGAAACGTTGAACTCTGTTGTGGGTGGAGTCCACATGTCGTTGTAGGTTTATTGCGCAACGGAAACGGCGACCGCATTCTTGACAAGTGTGACGGTCAGGACCCTGACCTTCACCTGAAAATAAACAAAATAAACAAATTAAACAAATTAGAGTAATTGAAGATATAATTTTTCTCTCACCCATCACATTTCAAAAGGAAGTTGTTAAATAAAAATACCAATTAGTAAATAGTGATTGTAATCTTCTTCTTCTTCCTCTTCCTCCTCCTTCTCTTAATTTCCCTCGTTAAATATAGGTAAGCATTCTTCCTCTTCTTCCGGTACCTATTTGAATAATTATAAAACTAAATAGATTCAAGGAAACAAATTTCGTTTAATATAGATTCTCACCTTCATCGGAGCTGGGGTTGTCATCGACTGTTGTCTGCAATGATGCACGAACTTCCCGGGGTGGCGTGGCAAGGTGGGTCGCTTCCATGTGACGCTCTTAAATGTCCCGGTTCGTGAATACGACACGACAAAGCCGGCAAGTCGCTACTCCATCTGCAAACGTACGAAACGATAAGATTATTTTTTTATTTATTTTATTTTTAAGCAGGAGGAGGTAGAGGTGGCGAGAGGGAGGGGGGCACTTTTACAAATTACATTTTTCTGTGAAAAGCAAATTCTCTCTCACTCTCAGTTTATACATGTGCGGAAGACTAATTTTCACTAAAAATAAATTAACGTGATTATGTGATTTTTATCTATTTATTTTTGTACACTCTTCATCTCTTTCTATTTATGCAAAATAAATATTAATGTTAAATAAAAAAAACTTCCCCCACTCTCTGTTTATGCATATGTGAAAGCATATTTTAATTTTTAGTTAAATCATAAGATATCTCAATATTACTGTTTTTAATTGAAACAAAATCAAATTTAAGTCTATATTACTACACACACAAACACGCACCTTGCTGGGGTGGGTTGATTCCACCGTGAGCCTTCTTCATGTGGCGTTGGTGAGCATCTCTGCGATCAAAATGGATGCCGCATACATCACATGCAAGACGACTCTCGCCGTGGACACTTGCAACGTGTCGCACCAAATTGTCTTTGCGTGAGTATGCGCTGCCGCAGATGGTGCACTGGTGAGGAGCATTCATCTGGAATATCGATGCTTGTTAGTACTATGTAATAATAAAATAAAATAATTGTTGTTAAATGTTTTTAAATCAAAAATGAAAAGTGCAACGCTTAGGTTGTTCAACAGACTGTTAATAACCAAACATTTTCAGTGTAGAGTTATGAAGAAGTTTTATTTTTCACTCTCAATATCGTTTTAAACAGCAAAATGGTTAAGTCAAATGACATGAGCGTTACAAATCATAGGCGATGATTGTTCAATATCGCCGTATGCTTTAAATTGCAATTTCCCTATGAAAAGAAATTATAAATGTAATATTCTTCTACATCACAACTAATGAAAAGATTGAATTGTACTTACGTTTTAATAATCCAAGAAATGATACACAAATCACAAGTAATAATAAGCAGTGGATAGCACAAATCACAGAGAACAGCTCGGTACTGAACTAACACGTCCGCTCGCTGTGGGATCTCAACACAAACTGAGCTATGGAGCTGCACTAATAATGGTCGTAGCACAATGGGGCGCCGAAGGATCCTTTCTTGTTGTTTCCCACGGTTTGATGCAGCTGCGTATTCTCAGACAAAGGAAGGGTCAAACAGGTTTCAACATGTTCTATTGTCAATGATGATGATGGGATCCCCTCAATCTGGTAACGTTTAAAACTGGTAACGTTACCAATTTGATAATGTGAGGATTTATCAAACTGGTCCCGGCTATGCCTACCACGCCCTTACTTAATCAGCTGTGATGCTATTGGTTGATCGTTTTTGAGATAAATAAATTCATTGCAGGGCGGGACTACCATATGCGGCAGGAAACAGGTGTGCCAACCCCAATACATTTAAACAAAATATTTCCCATTAATGGGTAAATTGTCATAACAAAATACCTAATTAAAAGTGGTTTTATAATTTATTACAATTTAACTAAGATATTTATAATTCATAAACAAATAATTAATCCTAGACTTCACACTGCCTGCATTTGCAGGACTCTATATACGCTTAGCATCGGCGTGCCGAGGTCGCCTAGGACATTCTGAAGGCGTCCTAAGCCCCCCAATGTGCCACCCATTAGTTTACTACCAAAAACAGATAGTCAGAGTCTAGTGATTGTTTGTCGTGTGATTAATTAATTATACAAAATTTGTACCAAAATTGGGATCAAACATACGATTTAAACATATTATTCAACAAAGTAGTACGATTAAAGTTGTTAAGTTAGGCAAATCGCACAATCGCAGGTGATTACAAACTAACATGTGTTCCTAATTATATCATTGGTTTAATAAACTTAACATGTAAAGAGTAAACCAATCAAATGAGGCAGAGTATTAGAGTAAGGTTTGGGGCTCTGGCCCGTTCAAGCCCCAACGCTTGTAATGATAAATATCTGTTTATTCGTATTAAATTTCTTACCAGGGGTTCATCCAGTTGCACCGAATTTTATCCAATATAGCACCTACAATCGAAATCAATCTAAATGTTCTGATAAAAGCCCCTGTATTTGAATTTATGACATAAAATATGTAACCAAATTATGATATACCGCATTATTTCAAACGTCTTAACTCGCATTTTTACAGCAGTATTTATGACTGTAAGTTCGAAAAACAGTTTGATCGACGTATCGGAAGGGGTGTTTTTTTTGGGGGGGGGTTTGTACCAAAAAATGGGTTTTAAAATTGTTTACACATAATTACAGGATAAGACTATTTATATATAATTGTTTCAGAAGTCAAATTTTAGTTTTCTCCATTGGTTATCATAAAAAGACATACAATTTGATGTTTTAATCATTGTTTTACGTCAGTTGGTTCCGGAGATATTGAAAGTGCTAGGACACACACCCAGCTACCACAAGAACTGAATATGTTGTCCAATTTTATTCTTACGGAGAATAAGAAACATTTTATATCTCGCTTACTTATGAACGAATACCAACCAAACTCGGTATATGGCTTCATCTGGTTGTGGTCTATTGTTATTTGCAAAAAAAACTATTTTTACCGATATTTCCTGTAGCAGCAAACATGCGTACTCACCTCCAATGTTATTTTTATGGAGAATAAGTAAAATATTACCAGCAGGTGTCCCGTTCTCCGTACGGGGATGTAGCAGGCATAGAGCCAGAGGTTTTTCAATGTTATATACTCTATAATTAGCTGACGTAATAAAACTAACTCCATAAGATTAACATTGGAACTTTGAAAGACTATGGGACAAAGCTCTGAAGTTGAAGGTTTTCAAAATTCCAAAAGGCACATCTAGAGAGTAAGAGCTTTTCATTGATACCAAACATGTATACAAAATAATCATTACAACAAGCCGTTCATGGTCTCGGGCTTAAGTCTTACCATGAAACCTACAGTAATAGCTTCTTCCTTATGGGGGAAATTCGCTAAAAACAGATCGAAAAATAATATTTGAAATCCGGAGTATGGAATGTTATTTTATAGTTAAATTTCACAATATATTGTAACATAATTACAATTGAAATACTTATCTTTGGTTTAAAGAAAATGAGATGCTATATTTATAATAAGGCCAATTCATAAAACAATATCCCCCAGTCTGTTTATACACAGACCAAGTCTGTAATAGGTGACCACATACAGAGTTTAGCAACCGATACCGACTTTCGAGTTAGCAACCTGTAACGACTTCGGCTGTACGAGGCGTTCCACCGTACCATACTTTTGTTTAATAGGTAATGTCCTTTGTAAATCCTTTTTATAAATACCTTAAAAACAAAAAGATACAAAACTGTTATATGTATTAATCTCTTTCAAATATCTTCATACTTTAACAAATACAATGTTTCCCTCCTGTACATCACATATTATATTTGGTACCATATACTATCTCGCCATAATCTGGGTAGGTAGTATAAGATAATATAATCATAAAATACCGACGTTGATTTTAATTCTAGAGGATTGAATGATATTATTACAATACTAGTGAACCTGTTGCTCTAAATCGAGCAAAGAAATTTCATATTGTTAAACAAAAATATTGCGAGCTACTAGCTGTACAAGCTATTGCCAATATTTACTTTACGTCTCAAATAAAATAAAAAGTACTATCACTGGAGTTAATTTGAACCAGATGATATTTAACTACAGTAAAAGTGGAAAAAACTGGATAAACTTGTCAGTCATTCCCAAATGGTAATGGGCCTACTGGAGACAACACTACTCAACAAAATTGCATTCCGACGACATTTTGTGGTGAGGAAAATTAACTAGTACGTATTTATGACGGTGTTGCTGTTTCGCCTGGCTTGTAAGGCTCAAATTGGTATTAAATTCCGCTTATCCCTTTTCCTGGAAGTAGATGTGTTGCTTTTTGGATTATGTAAAACTATAAAATGCAACCTGCCGGCTAGCTTCAGACAACAAATCATGGTTCCAGACCTAGATAAATTTTAATATACAACCTTCAGTAATAACATGTGATACCAAACATTCATTTTATTAATGGGTAATTGAGTTATTGACGAAGCACTAGTCTGTTAAAAAATGTTATTCATGCCTAATACTAAACGCCTTATCAATATTATTCTAATATCATCCAACGATCATTAAATAAATTGAAATGTACACTTTTAGAAGTAATTTTTAAGAGGGAAGGTGAAAAATCAAATTTGTTGGTTTATCCAGAAAATTGAAAATTTCCAAATGTATTAAAACCACTAGCAAATCTAGATGATAAGTTCTTAACTATTATTTGTTTACAACACTGTTTAAATGTTGATGAGATACATAAGCTAAAACACCTGATAGGCCTAATTATTAATTTGCCACTACTAGCAACCAGCTCAGTGTGACCACTCAACCCTCTCTGTTTTGCTAGAACTAGCAACATTTGTTGTGGTAAGACTAGCTTTTTTCCTACTTTTTACTAGCAGCTAACAACTAGCAGCTATTATAGTAACCAGCGTAGTGTGACCGGCCTTAAGCTGTAAAATTACAAAGAACGGTTACACTCGCCTTCAAAAACATAACACAGACTGATTTAACACTTCAGTAGTGGTTTTGTTTATATTCAGGTAACAATGCTCTTCTGTTATACTTTGTTTTAATACCAACAGCTGTTTTAGTATGCAATTAATACAAACTAGTAGCTTGAAGTAGCCATAGCCCCTAACCTTTCTCCAACACTCTTCCTCATCTCATTTGTTTATTCTTGTCAAAAACAAAGTAGACACGTAATAAAAGCAATTAATGTAAACAAAGCAGACGTTTATAAATCCCCATCCTTTTCTTATGGAGAATGTTTTGCGTTATTTCTCGTTTGCTGATAACTTTTTAAAA
This sequence comes from Allygus modestus, assembly GCA_963675035.1. Taxonomy (NCBI): domain Eukaryota; kingdom Metazoa; phylum Arthropoda; class Insecta; order Hemiptera; family Cicadellidae; genus Allygus; species Allygus modestus. The sequence continues at coordinate 94,709,995 of OY776113.1, forward strand.
ATACTGCTATTTTTCCCGAGTCCCTGGGAACAAGACCTTTAATTTTAGTCGTCTCCCATCATCCTGCGATTTGCCAAACTCCCACAATTTTGACTTAAAAATTTGGCTTACAGAATTTATATAGCAAGTGGCTTAAGCACCTAACCTTTCTCCAATTACACAGGCCAACGATGAAAACACTTTTTTACTAAAAATACCTTATTCTTATGTTTTTTAAGGTGGTGCGGAATCCAAATATGATACTTAAAAAGGTGTATCACCCAACCTTTTTCACATTTTATAGTGAAATTTATTAGATTACGAAAATTTGTAATGAATTGAATAGCTTTTATATAGTTAAAACAATAAAAAAATCTAATGGAGGTATATGACGTTAGTATCACTGCTGAAACACATTTGCTGGTCAAAAAAGGTTGGTTCTATTTTTCTGTTAATAGCTGATGTTTTGTTTAAAGTCAACCTTACCTCACTTTTACGTTTCACGTTTCCTGTGCTTGCGTGTTCAGTACATTGTCTTATCGCGGTTGTAAAAACTCTGCTGACAGTTTTTGTTATATATGTGGTGAGTTTGTGATTAAAAAACACCAAAGAAAAATTACAGACTCTGTGAAAAAGGTTTATCCATCATACTTTGGAATTAAACTTGGTGATAAGGATAAATCTTGCTTGCCACCTTGTAGATCCGAAGAACGTGTTCCTACCACATATAAAACTATGCCTCATGAAGCAGTTTGTAAAGGCTTTACCTACAGATGGACCATGTTTCAAGTATCTCTGCCAAAAGTTTCCACACCTTTTAGAAGCTAAACTTAAAGAAGGCGACTTTATCGGACCTGACATTAGAAAAATGATGTTTGACGTTAACTTTGAGGCCACAATGACTTTAAATGAAAAAGAAGCATGGTTATCATTTAAGGAAGTCGTTACAAAGTTCTTTGGAAATGAAAAAGACCCAGAATATGTTTCTGTTGTAGCTAACATGTGAAAGAAGTTTAAAATGTTGGGATGTTTGATGAGCCTGAAAGTTCGCTTTTTGAACAGTCACCTTGATTACTTCCCGGACAATTTGGGAAATGTGAGTGAAGAGTAAGGTGAGCGTTTTCACCAGGACAAGTGATGGAAAAACGCTACCTGGGCCGCTGGAACACCAACATGATGGGACTACTGTTGGTCACTTCACCGATAAGTTTAGCTAGCGACTCATCGTAGAAAAAGCTACTCAAGAAGCTTAAAAAAAGAGAAAAAAGTAAAAAACCAATTCCAGCTGACAAGTGAAACCTGTATTAACACATTATATCACTGTTTTGAGTAGACTACTATAAAAATAAACTATACTTATGATGTAACATAACGTTTCATTAATTTCCCCGCATACCGTATAAGAGTTTTATACTATATAATAAAAAGGAAATTGCTCGAAAACTATGGGTGATACTAAGGACAGATTTGGATTCAATTGATAAAAATCTATAAAGATCAGCTATTAAAGTCAAAAAAGTTTTCAAATAATATTTTTGTTGGCCTGTGTTATCTGCCAACACATCTCAGTTCGTAGACAAAGTAGACACTTAATTAATCACATGGTTTAATGTAAACAAAGCAGACGTTTTTAAATCACCAGGCTTTTCGTATGGGGGATGTTTTACGTTGACTCTCGATTGTTGATAAACTTTTGGAAATACTGCTATTTTTCCCGAGTCTCTGGGATAGATACCTTTAGTTTGAGCCTTCTCCTATCATCCTGCGATTTGCCAAACTCCCACAATTTTGACTTAAAACATTTCGCTTACAGAATTATATATAAAGATAAAGAAGAGTATTATTCTCCAACTTATGAAATGGAGGAAACCGAACTTTAAGGGCTATCCGTGCTCTTAAGTATAAAAACTATCGAAAATTAAAACCCTGATTGCAAAACTCAGAACTGAGACAAATCTGTTTACAATTCAAAAATTAAAATTGTTTAAGAAACATAGGAGGGGTTACGTTGAAAAAAAGGCTTCACGTATTATATCCAAGAATTATATAATTAAACTTCAAAAATAAATCTGAAAGTATTTGTAATTAAATAATGATCTGTGATATATCCTTATTATGTTTTTGAATATAAATCCAAATGCTAATTTCATCTGCTAGTTTTACATACACAGACAAAATCAATATAATTTTCATTTATCCCAGAATTTATAAACACTCACACATAATGCGATCTTGTGTATTCAGGTTGCGAATCATCTAGTCATAATGGTGTCAGTCAGCCTGGCCATACTGTTATCACGCTGCCCGGATACATTCTCAGTCAGGCTTGTAGCCATCCATGCAGAGTATTGTCAATGAAACACAATCTGTTAGAACACTGCCACGAGCTGTGATCACCGCTAGTCAGCATGTGAAACATTAATCCAACACTTAGTCAACATGATAACATGCTGAGATCAGCAATTTGATTAAGAAATACCATCAATATACCATAGAACTTTGGCAATACGAAACTACTATAAAGCATCTACAAATATTTTTACAAACAACATTTAAATTTGTCATTAATAAACACATAAGTAAAAAACATTCAAGAAAAGTACCTGATTAGTTTGATTTACTTTTATATACACATATAAGTTCATCATTATTGAGTATGTAAGCAGGGTATTAAAAAAACAAAAAACTTTAAGGACTTCGCGATATGATTCCTCATACAAAAAGAAAGAAAGACGTTCATATGAAGGTATGTCCTAAAACGATTAGTTTCCCGTTTATTTGTCTGTATGTGTGCTCTACTTAATACGATATGTCTTAGGATTATCTGAAGATATCAACTTCAAATTTGGTACCTGTACTACACATAATTAGGACTAATTTTGCCATAGAATATAAAGTTTATACTTTGAACCATTTAAAAATGCCGGCTACATTGGTTTTTCAAAGCTAAATATCTTAAAACCCGTAATATTTCGAAAACAATGTACGGATCAGAAAAGTTGTGTCCTTTTGTCCTAAAAATAATTATCTCAAGATTGTAACAATAAGATTATAAATAACTGATAAATTGTGATTTTTCTATGTTAAAACATGTTTTTTTGCCATTTGTGGACTAAAACATCACGTTTTAATTAATACAAATCATAATTTCTCAATTATTTATAATCATATTGTAAAACTTTCATATAATTATTTTTAGGACAAAAAGACACAAATTTGTATACCCTACAAGTTTTTCTAAATATTACGGTTGTTAAGATACTTAGCTTTGAAAAACAAATATGGCCGCCATTTTTAAATGTTACAAAGTATAAACTTGATATTCCATACCAAAATGAGTCTTATTAAATGTAATACATGTACCAATTTTAAAATTGATATATTCAGATATTCTTAAGATACAACGTAATAAGTAAAAAAACACATACGGACAGATGGACGGAAAACTAAGAGTTTTAGGACATACCTTCATATGAACTTTGTTCTTTCTTTTTATATGAGGAATTATATCCCAAAGTTCTGAAAGATATTTTTTATTAACCCGTATATAAAGTTAAAGAAATTAAAATTACAATAACAACAACCTAGTTGTCCTGTTGCTCGAATCCGAGCAAGTTTCTACTTAACGAAAGGTTATTTCAGTTTAAACAAACATAACGAAACATCTGATATTCAAACGGATGATAAATCTGAGAATAATGCGGATAACGCTTTCAAACAATACGTGGTTTAGACTTCCGCCGTCGCGCTGTCGCGTCGGATAGCGACACTGTTCCGATAATTCAGCCCTTTAATGTATTTAAGTGAGGCCCTTTCTTACAATTCTGAGACGTATTGGCGAATATACGTAAAAATACATTTAATTTGACACCTCAAACGTTAAAATCCGTTGCGCCGTTATTGTGTTATGTCTGTGGATAAAAACCCCTAGCGTATTAATATATACTGTAGGATTGTTACAAAACCAGAACAAATGAGAACAATCTTAGTCCTATCCGTTTTTGAAGTTGTCTAACGCGTACGGGTAATTTCGGATCGGTCGAGGGATTTTTTTGGGCCGGGTTGTGGTAGACAGTTGTTCCGGTAGCAACAGATAGTATACATCCCTGGGATGCCACGCCCATTTCTCAGAAGGGAAAGGAGGGGGCGGTACTTGTGGTGAGTTTGGGGGTAAGATAGCGGTCTTCGTTACCAATATAAAATGGGACCAGTTTGAAACGTTACCAAATTGAAGGCCTCCCATGATGATGTAGGATCCTTTCCCCGTATTCTCGGACAAAGGAGGGGTTTTGTGCGCTTAAAGCTTTTGGAGTGACAGGTCCAATAAAGAGAATAATGACTGTTTCCTAGAATTTGACGCAGGTGTTCTATTGTTGTAATTCTTAGAATAAAAAACGCAGGTATTCTTTTGACCTATTTCAACAGTTCTCGAATTTTTGGTGCCACCACCTGAGTGCTTTAGACAATAGAGCAAAAACATTTTTGTCGGGGGGAGGAGTGCATTAGACAATAGAGCGAAAAAATTCCTTAGTCGAGGGGGGGTGCATTAGACAATAGAGCGAAAAACAATTTTCTTTGTCGGGGGGGGGGGATTAGACAATAGAGCGAAAAACAATTTTCTTTGTCGGGGGGGGGATTAGACAATAGAGCAAAAACAAATTATTTTGGGCGGGCCTCCACCTCCTCCTCCACCTTATGGCTCCTCCTGTTCCATAACTCTCTATATGCCCCTACTTGTAGGTTTGCGCCAGAGCTGGACACAGCAGAATTTTCATGGTCCGGACCCGATCTCCTCCACTACGCCATAGCTGCCTTTAAAGAAGGCCGCAGCGTAGTAGAATTGGCAACGCCACAAGAGGAGTTACCGCTTGCTTCGCCGCCCGTATACTAGCATGGGGAAAACGAGACGCCGGCGCCGCACAGTGGTCATTTTGTCCTATCTAGGTGGACAAACATTTAAAAATGATGTTTAAGGTAGTGATCTTCGTGGAATTGTTGAAAATGATTATTTTAGCAATAAAATAAGAAAAAGAGAAATATTTATTTAAATAATGATTTTCTATGTTTTAATAGGAAATCAAGTAACGAGAATATTTCAAACAAATCTGTGCGCACCATCTTAATTTTTCTATATTACATATAAATGTTTTGTTTAATGAGTTTCTGTAGCGTGTCTGCAGTGAGCTGAACTATAAGAAACTATGGTATTTTTAGTATTTTTTTTTCTGTTTAGATGTAGTCAAATCAGTATATCATGGTAAAACGTTTTGTAGTGATAACGTAACACCACACCATCATCATAAAAATATAGTTTCCTGTTAAGGACAAAGTCTACAAGTTAATTTGCTAATTTTAATACACAAAATTCCAAGTAAATGAACTAAAAATTAATGAAATTATTAATTTTAGTGCATTATCTTATATATAATCAGCATTCATGATTATGGTCTTGACGCATTATCGATACAAAACGTCTTTACTTTAATTAATATAAAAGTAAGACAATTTAAAAAAAATTACAGCTAATTTTTATGCACTTTTACGCACTTGGATACCCTATAACTGCTTTCAGAATAAAAAAAGGTTACACATAAAAAAAGTTTCATAACGTGCCTGGACGTGCCACAAAAGTTAGAGCCTAAAACAAATGAAATTTAAACAAAAAAATCATAAGTATTGAATCATGGTTTTCCACGTGGACACATCATATTAAAACTATTGAAACTTATCATAATTATAGTTAATTGATTACAATTTAACTTCCAATATTAATCATCAACCTTGCTGTCACAGCGCTGGTTCAGAGTAAAACTATTTGAATAGGAAAATCATACAACCGTAATGGAAATTCCAAAACTATCCAAATATGTGACCTGTCCACAAGCAACGTGATATCTTAGATGGAGTTTCCCGGCTCATTCATTATCTTTAACTAGTTGAAAACCAATTTCAGAGGTTATTAAGCTGATTATAAAATGTTAGAAATATTCATTTTTGGCCACCTAAATAAACAAAAAAGACCACTGTGCGCCGCCATCTAAAATCGTTATTTTTTACTCCTCAAGTTAGAAAATACCTTTTAAGTGATGTTTACCGCTTTGCTAACGAGTGCCTTATCCTGTTGTGAGCCCAACAAGGTTCATATTTAAACTGAGAGTAAAGTTAAGCGTGTTTATATTCAGTGTTGCTGGGTTTTACACGTAGGCATGGTAAAACTATAATGCCTTGCACCGTTAATTCAAGAATGTGCTTGGAATTTAATAATTTTAATCAATTTTTAAAATGCTCCCGTAGCAACAAATCCACCCAATTATTGAATTTAAAGTAAAGTTATTTAATACGTCCAAAATTTGTTTACTAAAGATTTGTAAACATTTCTTATTACGTAATTTGGCTTTAATAAAGTTGTTAATCAATAGGAGTAACTTCCAAATTACATTGGAGTGGAGTATGGTGTATGATTTTAGTTTTTATTTACTCCAGTGGAATTTTCAACCTTTTTGAAGGATACGGTCCAAACCACAGAGCACAGAATAGTAACTATTATTCTGTGCTATATAACTATATAAACTTTCTATTCTGTGCTCGCTGGTACAAACCCTTAGCAAATGTTGTTTACGAACAGCCTCACTTGCACCTTGAGCCTACACTGATAACCCACGACGGCCAGATGGCTTATCAGTGGAGATGTCTCACTTGGAGCACGCTCATGATAAGCCTAATCACTTGACAACTCGAGGAATACAATGAATTGAATGCCCGCTACTTGAATGGCGAGTTTATCACCTGGGAAACCCTCAAGGCCTTGTGATTTCTGTCAATAGGCAGAAACTCGAGCTGGGGGTTACCATTAGTAGGTGGTTATACCTGTTATACCAAAATTAACCGTCCACATAAAAATAACAAGAAGACCATAGTATAGTAAATCACTTCTGAAGTAGCAAATCCCATGTTATTTCTGTGGGATAAACATGATTACTTGATTATGCCTCTCTGTGACTTTACACTACTTGTGTAAAAAGGAAGCGAATATTTATCTTGCACTGTTATTAGATGCTGTTGATGTTTGGACAGTCTGTGTTGCGGCGCGTGGTCGCGGCAATGTTTTGGAATTTATAGACTATAAATAAAAAACTATACACTTGCTGAATGAAACACTATCGAGTGTATTGCATTTGCACATATAAATTAGCGGACTGTATAACTGATTGATTGATGTTTTAAAATATTCATAGTGAAAATGTAAGAATATGCAATACGGGAGATGCTTTTCGACGTCCTATAATTACTTGGCATGTCTCAGTCTGTCTTATACTCTTATCGCGCCGAGTTCATCAATGAACGGTTGTAGAGGATACAATGAACTATTAGGTTTTACTTGTTTTTCTGCTATTAGTCGCATATAGCATGCTTAAATAATGTCACACTTTAAAACAGCTGTATTTACTAAACTATATACATTACATAAACGAGGGTTACATAGGCTTAAAGAGCACAAAAAACAGGTTTGTTTAGGTTTATGGGAGTTCAACATGAGGACCACGAGTCGCCCTGCAGAGGTCCAAACGAAATTTCACTTCCTCCCAAACTTTCTGGTGTAACTGTATCGATCGCAGCTCTGATCCAGGCAGTTGATAGTCTCTGCGAGCGCCGTGTCGAAACCAATCTCCACACGTACACTACCGTTACGCAGGTTCCAATGAGTAGTGTCGCTTGCTGACATATCAGATGTTAGATCGAATGCCATCAGACAATATGGCATCATCGTAATCATCTCATTTATCAGATTACCAGCATCGCTAAAGTGTATACCAGAGCCTGAAAACAGACTGTGATACGCCATTACGCATTTACCCTTCCCATCTTCACAGCGCTGTTGTAGCGGTTTGGACGGCACTTGTTCACCATTCACGTCCAGCGAGAAGAAGTTGGTTTTGAAATTTTGGAAATTATATGGATTCTTTTTTAAATCACCATTATAAGCAACGTTGGTGACTAAACCAACAATAATTCTTTTCGGTACTTGACCTAGAAACACATTGTCCAAAGTTTTGCTCCTTGTGCCAAACGGCAGTGTGAATGTTTTCAATTCCACTCTGGTGATTGGGTATTTAGCTGTGCCGGTCTGAAGCGTCTTGCTGACGTGCGCCAACAGTACTGTGGGGCTAACCTTACATCTTCGTATCCAGGGATTTGCATCAACAATGTGCACCTTGTAGTCACCCTCATCTGCGATAATAGAGAAAGAATCTTTTGATCGGATTAATTTAAATCGCAGTTCCACGCCGTTCAACAGGAACTTGTTCTGATTACACATTTCCACATGTAGATGACCGACCATATCGATTTCACGACTTTTATTTGTCATTTTTCGTCTCGCCTTTAGTCCGTCATTAGCGTCCCGAGTATCGTCCATATGACAAGCATCGTCTGATTGCTATAGACCACATGTTAAATGTGATTTCCTAGCATCAAAGCCGTAATTCATTAAAGTTTCAATATACTCCCGATATGCGTAAGTGTTGTTTTGTGGTGTAACTAGTTTCTGATTCATACGCATATCAACTTGACTGAATAACGTATGTAACCAATTGTTGAATGGACCAATTTTTTCGATTCGTCGGCATCTGTGACTGCTACTCCTGTCGATTTGGCAATAGACGCTGTAATTTCCAACATTGTTTGCGAAAGATCAGTGTATTCTTCACCATTTCCTGGCGCTACAAACTCAATGTGTGAATCATCAGTCAGTGTGGAGATTGGTTTGTACTGAACCCATTTACCACTCTCGATACTGGCGGTAGGGAGAATAACTCCAATTCAGTCTTGACACATTCACAAGACTATTGATGTAGAAACGACATTGCTAGTGTTAATTGAATGTATCGCGTACAGACGTTCTCTTCACTTTCTTCTTTCTAACTCTCCTGCTACTCTTCTTGGATGACGTCCTTCCTCGAAGGAGTTTCGCCAAAGACTGTGGTGTGTCACGAGTGCTGCTGCACATTGCGCGCTTCGCGGTACTCTTACGCGAAGCTCTCGCGTTATACATTCGCGCAGGAGTAACGCGTCAGTGTTTCGCGTTATTCTTTCGCGTTGCGCGTTGGAGTTTCGCGCGAGCGCCGCCTCTTAGTACACGTTGAAGTTTGCCGTCCGCCTTACGTTTCAGTGAGCCGGTAAACTAACTGAAACGATCTATAGCGGCTTCTTTAGGATCCCGCGTGGCTATGTCGCCCAAGAATCCAACACCAGATTTCAACGCCTCTTTGGCCACAGCCGTAGCTCCTGATTTGAGTAGCGGTGCGATTGTGCGGAACATACCGCCTAGGAAACTGCCCACTCCGTGGCCGCGCTGGTAGGGTACGCCACGAAATACTTTATTGATACTGCCGCCAGTCTGCAATTGTTGGCGGCGGTAGTACGCCAAGAATGGAAGTAGAGACAAACCCACAAAGAGGGGCCGTAATCGGCGCTTTTTTCCCATGTTATTCTTATGGGGAGCTGTTTTTGCACCGACACCAGCTCCCGCCTTACACAACTTTCCTGTACTAGTACCCTTGCCTTAAATACATTTTCCCCATCCTCTATATTTAAAAATTAACTTTGGATTTGTCTGAAATTTATCTAATGCATTAATAAATCCCAAATTAACTATTACAGTCGAATTAAAACTGCCAACTTACTGATTTTTTTGCACTCGCCCTAATTTCCGTTTTGACCCTTGCCATATTTTTCCCCTATATTTTTAAAATTTGCATTCATTTTAATACATCCTTTGCAGAAATCCACGAGTACTGGCTACTTGGGAACCCGAGCCATTTGACATATAATAAATCACCCTTCCTCCTAATTACCTTCTCTACCAAATACATGTCTTTATATTTAGTCTTTAACAATTCTTCTGTATAAAATCCTCCTTTGATTATATTGCCATTTTCATCTTTCAAAATATAAGTCACAGGCTTTGTTTTCTTAACTTCTGCTATTGTAAAAAGCTCTCCCGTCCAGTTAGGGGTATATCCTTTACTAAATACATGTTTATATTTAGATATCCTTACACTATCCCCCACCTTATATCTTGGCTTTTTAACTTGTACTTTAGATGCTAACCTTTCATGTACATCTTTAGAGTTCTTAGCACTTACTTGGTTAGGCTTCATCCCTATGGATCTATGTACTTTATTATTATATATCCTTATTAATTTTGGAAGTAAATCCAACCACTTGTAACTCCCTTTTGCACTAAACTCTCTATACAACCAATTCTTTAAAGTTCTCTGGAACCTTTCCACAATAGCCGCCTTAGTTGTAGAGTAAGTGTGGTAGTGATTAATATTTAGAATTTTCATTAGTTTGGTAAAATGTTCATTAAAAAATTCTTTTCCGTTATCAGATTGAATATTTTTAACTCCCTTTGGGAGAATAGTTTTTATAGCTTCTGTGACTACTAATCCAGTTTTATTCTTTAGTGGAGCAGCATAAGCTTTTTTAGAAAATGTGTCTATTAAAGTTAAAATATATTTATTCCCAGAATTCTCTCTAGCATAATTCCGCATATCTATTAAATCTATTTGAACAGTTTCGTTTATACCCAACACCTTAAAAGACCTTCTAACAAAGTTCTTTCTCGCGGGCTTATGCAATTCGTAAGCAATTTTTTCCATTTTTTATTCTTTATTTTTAATGTTAACGTATCTGCCAGTCTCTGTCGTTTCAAAAACACCTCCATTGCTACCAATTAACATACCATCACTCATTCTTTGATATACATAGTTTTTTGGCAAATATGCCTCTCCATCTTAAGTCTTAAATCCGCTTAAAGATGTAGGGTCTGCAACCAACAATTTAGGATTGTACATCATCAAATCGATTTCATTATTGTCTTGCATAAATTTATTAGTTTTATTGTTAAACCTTAATGCATGTGATTTTAAACAAATATCAAATTTAATATTGTCTTGTCTAAAAGTTTTAATATTATCGTCATACCTCAAAACCTGTGACATTAAACAAATATCACTCCTATCTTTGCCTTCAGGTACATTCTTTATTAATTTGTCCTCTGCATCCCACATATCGCTATCTAATGTTAATACATTATAATTTTTATCCCCCTGTTTTATTGTGCTTTTCTCACCTTTTGTTAATATTTGATTAACAACAGCCACATCATTTGGCAATGTTCCAGGTAAAATGTTTGTTAATTGCTTATTTTTACCATCAAATTTAAGACCGTCTAAAGTCACAGTCTGATGTTTTGTAACACAATCGTTCTCATCAACAGCGGGTTTAACACGAACTAGCCTTTTATTATTAAAATCCCAAAAGTTTAGATCCATTTTTGGTACTTGAGAGACGTTTACAACATCATCGCTTTCTTTACCAGCCAACAAATTACTTATTTTTCGCTTTTTGGCATTCCAAATACCATTCTCCGATTCCAAAAATTCATAATTATTTTTGGCTTGTACAAAGACACCATCTTTTCTTATTAAAGTTTGCTCTAATGTGGGTACATCGGTTGAGCTTTCACCTCGTTTAACATTAGTAATTTTGCGTTTATTAGCGTTCCAATTATTACTCTTGGATTCTAAAAACTTATATTTAGTATTACCTTGTACAAAAGCATCACCTTTTCTGGTTAACGTCTGCCCCAAAGTCGATACATCGTCAGTAAACTCCCCACCTTTAAGACTACTAATTTTATAATTTAAAGCATTCCAACCATCATCTTTTAGATTTAAAGTAGTTTCTTTAAAACTTCTAGCTTCTGGTTTACTATATGGGTTATATACGCGATAAAATCTATCTATCATCTTTTTATTTAATAAACAATTCCACTTTCCCTCAATTCTTCTATGATAGAATCTATCTCATTATCCACTCCAGAATTTCCCGCCAATCGGCTTAACCAAAGCAGTCTTAACCTATCTACAAGCTCATTAGGATCGTCCCAATAAACATAGTCTATTTTATTACCAGTTACATGCCTTAAACCTTCACCAACAGTCTTAAACAGGGGTTTAATTATATTAAGATATTTAGTGTGTTTATTACTTGACATCGCCGCACCTGTTTTATAACCTTTTAAATGTGCATTTGTAGCTTCCAAAATCTCTTTATAATTTTGCAAATCAGCCTGACTATAGTTTACGGGTTCTTTTAAAGTTAACAATTCCCACAATCCCTTTGTCCCTTTATAAATTTTTTCTCCAACTGTAACATCATCATTGGCAATTTGAACTTCCTGATTCCCAATAAAAAATTTATTTCCTTCCCGCCTAATACCATATGTGGTGTCTGTCATACTACTTCTACTAAGGTAATTTCCTAAATAGTCTGATGCTAAAAGACCAAAATCTAATTTGTGCGGTGTTATCTGTGTTATTCTTGGTATTCTAGACGGGGTCTTTTCTAAAATCATTGGGAGAACTGGCCTCTCTGTTTTTGTGGCTAAATTTTTTAATTCTTGCAAAGGCTCTATTAACGGTTGAAACGTTTGGAACCTCTCTTCAGCCTCTATAAATTTACCACGTTTTAACGCCCTATATTTTTCTCTTATTTGTTTTGCAGACTCTACCAATTCTTGTTGAATATTTGTTTTCATTTTATTTACATTTTATTTATCTCATTTGTCAAAGGATTATACTCAAACACTTTATCGTGTATTATTAGGCAATATGCAGACGTGTTTGAAGGGACATTTTCTGCAGTTTCAATTTCTAATTTAATATCTACAACCCCCTCTTTTATTGATTCATTCTGCCTAGAACAATCTATTACAATTAGAGGATATTTCTTTATAAAGGCAGCTCTGTTAAACATAGGATCGGGGACGGTGTTGTAGTAACTCTCCCTAAACCTCACAAACATCTCATAAGCTTTAGAGGCATCTCCATTTTCAAAGTCGAGATTTAAATCACTATAAGGATAATATTCAGAGTTTAAAAACACTTTGAGATTTTTCAATTTACAGTGATCAAATTCATCAGTTCTTTTTCGTGCACTGTTGTCCCTACCAGTTTGGAAACCAAATATAATATACCTGGGCTTCTCCAAACTCGAAGACGTCTTAACTGACCATGTATGTCTCTTGGTTTCGGGGTATGATGGGAGTTCGTGTAGCTCCAAACTTCTAAATGCAATTTGCAAATTTTTATTTTGCAATAACATCTTTTGTAATTGAAGCTTCTCCCCATCAGATGGCACCACATGCGGCATCACCCACTGAATCGATTTAAGTGTAATTTTAGGAATAGGATCGACCCCAGTTGGAGCATTAGATGTTGTTAATATACAATTTAAGTCGTTTTTGGATCTTTTCAACACCAATTCTTGTTTAACATTTACTAAAACCTTATTAAAATCCTCAAACACACCCATTAACAGCTCTAACGGGACACAAGTACTAAACTTGCCGCTTTTATGGAACTCCTTTAAATTTTCATCAGAATCAAACGCTACATTTGACAATTTAGTTGTTTTATTGTAAGAGCACAATATTTTCATAAGACTGGAAATTCCCGGATTTCTTACAATATCTATTTCTTTACTAGAAACTTCGTATCTAATTTCGTCAAATAAGAATGCAAATGCATTATTTATAAAATGTCCTTTATCATGATTCTCTATCTCTCCTTTAATATACAGATAACTCCTACATGGGAGTGTTAGTAAATCTTGATTATTTATGCATATTCGAATTTCATCGTAATTATTTATTGCTAAAGTGTTGTGTGGAACATAGGAGTGATTTGTAATTTTAACCACGCTATCGTCGTATTGGAATTTTCCTGTAACGTCTAGAAAATCTTCCATTTTTATTAATAGAAAATTTTAACTTCAACCCAATTGATCGCAGAAACCTGGCATTTTGCACACTCAGTCCGTTCTTGTAAATTCTCATATCTTTTTTATATGACAAGTAATTGTAGTTTCTTCTTTATTAAAGTCAATTGGCTTGTCGTGTTGATCTGCAAATGTAATGCTAACAACATCTAAACTTCTCTTATTTACAGGGAAGTATATAATATTTCTGGGAACCTCAATAATTTTGTAGCCGGGAGGAGCTTCTGGGTAAAAACTGTGTATGGTGTGTGATTTGTCACCATTTAAATAAGACCCATTCGCAATATTACATTTTACTCTAATCACATTTACATTATTTATGTTGATTTTATTTACGGATTTAAACGCAATATCTGGAGTAGAAAATCCTTTAAATCCCAATAATTCAGACCCTAAACACGGTTTTGTAAAATCAAACACATGGCCAGAATGTAATGTGGCTTTCATAGTATTATTATTTGCTATAAGTACAAAATCTGGGAGTTGCTTTTGAATTTCCTTCGCAAGCTCAAACACTTCGTATGTACCTTCAGCAATTTCAATTACATTTGGAGCTTTGTGATCGTAATAATACACATCCTCACCCTCGTCTATAGTTAATTTTGTGTCTTTAAGTTTATTTAATTTTGGAACTAGCCCTTTGTAAAATATAAGTTTGACTTTTGTATTAATTAATGCTACTTTATTTTGTATAATAACTTCAACTTTACCAGCTAATGCCCGGTTTAATTCGTCAATTGTAACCTCCCCTTTTGGGGTTGTAATTTTGTGCATTTTGTAATATGTCAAAGTATTTAGAGGTTTTCTTAACATTAAATATAGAATTATAACTTTGAAAATCTACCAGTCCAATTACATAATCACCATTTAATTCCATAGGAGGAAAGAACACCGACTTCAACTCTGGCTCTGTGCCCGTAAATGTTATAGTAAATGAATCCAATTTTATAAACTAAAATTTTTCAGAAATGATAAACATAAAATTCCACAAATGGATCTGTTTAAATCTTGTATTTGATCAGTTGTATGGTAAATTTTAGATGGTACAAAATATTCAATTACCTCTTTTGGGGGCTGTATTCCGAATGGGTCAAAATATATTACAATATCTTTATTTTTACGATATGCTGTCCAATGTGTGCCCCTGTCACTGTCTAAATTAATAATTCCACATTCTCTTACTTTTGGTCTCTGTTTTCTTAGCTCGTTTTTTAGGTACACTCCTCGAAAGTGAGGCACGTCTCTTGCGGCCTCTAACAGCTGAAAGTTGTCCATCTTTTTTATTAAATTTTAATCCCATTCCCATTTTTGCCTTGGCCTTCATCAAATTTGTCACTGCATAAGCTGCTGCTTTTTCAGCTAGATTGGCGTCCTTTGCCGAAACCCTAGTCCAAGCCTGGTCCGCTAATCTCATATCTGCCTTGTTCCGGGCGGCTGTATCAGGATTATTCATGTAGAATATGTCGTGCTCTTTACAATAAGAGTCTAGCTTATTTTTTGGAGGTACATTTTTGGCTAAATTTTCACGTATCTTAGTTGCAGGACCACAATATGAATATGACGGTATGTGGAGGGGGAAAGGAAGGTTGTTTATAAGGGTATTTAACAAGCCACGGCCTCTATATGGCTTTAAGAATAATCCCTTACCTTGGACCTTTTTACACTTTCTCTTTGCCATTTTTATTATATAAAAAATGTCATTTATTCAACAAAAGAACAAATTTAAAATAGCACATAAAGAAAATACACCAAAGAAGTTGGGTCTATTTCCTAATAATATTCGCTGTCTTATAATAGGGCCTAGCGGTTCGGGGAAGACCGTTGTAATTTATAACTTAATTGTAAAAAAGCAAGGATTAAAGTTTACAAATTTATATATTATATCCAAATCTTTAGAACAAGAAAAATATAAAAAAATAATTGAAATATTCCGTCTGTGTGATGAAGTTAAATTACACACATATTCAAACTGTGAAATCACACCAAATGATGTAGAATCACACTCAATAGTTGTATTTGACGACATAAATAGTCCAAATATCACACAATTTTTCTCAATGGGCAGACACAAAAATATTAACAGTTTTTACTTGTGTCAATCTTACAGTAAAGTAAACAAACATTTACGTGGCAATGTTAATTTTCTAATATTATTTAAACAAGACGATTTAAATTTAAAACATGTGTATAACAATCATGTGGGAAATGATTTTTCATTTAACCAATTTAGAAATCTCTGCCATCAATGCTGGGACAGGTCTAAATATGGCTTTTTTGTAATAGACAAGGAAAGGCCAAAGAATAATGGGAAATATAGATTTATGTTTGACCAATTTTATAATGACCAAGGGCAAGAGTGTTAATGCCATCCAGAATAAACCTCTTGTCGTCATCAAAAGAGAGTACCTTTTTGTTCATCGTTAATGTTTGAAGATGGTGGTTTGTGGATTTAATTCTTGTAACATTCTCATAGTAATCTTCCCCGTTCGCAAGACAGTTTAAGTAGTGTTGGTGTCTTAAGAGATGTTTAACTGTAGCATTGTCAGCCCCCTTTGCCTTTTTAACCTCTAGCTCATTTTGCTTTTCTTTTTCGTATAACCATTGTAAAGGAATGAAAGAGTATAATTTTGGCCTTAAACCACAATATTCATACATAATTTGACCATTTAATTCGTCTTTAAACTTGCCCGTAACTTTTTTATTTTTATCAGAGTATAAGAAATGGTCTTTACTATATGCAGAGGTGTCGAAACAGTCCAAGTCACATTGTATTTCCTTGTAAAAGTCCTCTGTTACTATAGAATAAACAAGACTGTCTGTGTCTGTCATTAGGAACTTTTTATTCTTAAATTTTGACATATAATTATAGTGGAAATCATACATTATTACTTTACTGATATCCAAAATGGTCATTCCTAAATATATTGGTTTATCAAACTTTACAATTAATTTATTTAAATGTACAGCATGCAAATTGTTATCGAACATTTTGCTACAGTCAAACCTTGGCTTTGTAACGTACTTTGTTAACTTAGACTCGTCTACAAGATGTATATCACGAAACTTACGTTGGTTCATAATTGTTCGACCAAAGAGACTGTTATTTAACAGTTTGTAAAAGTCTTTTTCAAAATCGTGTTTAGCTTTTTGTCGCTTTTCAATATTAAAATTAATATAGGGTGCAAGTCATTTCGACTGTCTAAATTTTAAAATTCTGTGGTATTTTGTAACTACCAAACCCAGTTCTTCGTATTTTTTTAGTGCTTTATAATGTAAAATATATTTAGTTTTGTCATTTAAATTTGGTATTAATTTTCCATTCATTTTTTCTGGTGCGAGCGGGTAGTCATTATGCAAATCGTGTAAACTTTTATCGTATTTTAAATCAACTTCCAAAATAAATCCAAAGTTTTCATTTTGATTGTATTTATAATCTTTCTCATTTGTCCATCTAAAGCCATCGATGGGCAACGACTCGCACATTGCTGTAGAGTATAGTGAGTTACAGTCTAAGTATACAAGATAGGTGCTTTCTTGATTTGGGTCATAATATTCGCCCATATACTTATTATTGGCTTTAGCATAGCGCGTGGAAATCATACTTACACCGCCTCTAATGGCATGTTCTATAAACAAATGCATGTCAATGTCACGAAATAATTGTAATTTTATGCCGGTCATTCTAAGACATGCCTCCAATGTTAGTCCGGGCAATGAGTACATATGAACAGGGTCGAGTTTATAATCCTTTAAACATAAGTCCCTAAATGTCTCAAACACATCAGCCAATAACAACACATCTGTTTTAAGGTATAAATCGTGATATTCTTTTAAATTCTTTATATTAAAATGATTCCATACGTTTTTAGCATGTTCATATTGTGCAGGAGATATACATTCTTTAGTTAGACTACTGTAAAATGCCTCTATGGGTGGGAGAGGCTCTAAAAACTTTTCTGGTCCTGTCATGTATTCGTACGGAAATTCGCCCTTACGTTGTAGTAGTGGATTGACTATAAATCTAAATGTATTTAAATTGGAAGCTAATTTGCTTAAGGGAAGGGACAGAAAGTTGTAGGAATCCAAAAATACTAAATCATCAACAGAGAATGAAATATACTTTTCCATATCTTTGGCTATGCAATACAATTTGCGATTAAATTTTCCTAAGTGTTGCATTATTAAATGACCATCATAGTTTTTAAGATTGTGGAAGAATACTGGAATTTTCTTGGTTACTTTATAGTTTAAATTACAAGAGTTATGGGCGGGTCCTCTGAACTCACCTGTTAAGTGACAATGGTCGCGCACTTTATCACACAGTAACGGCTGGCGGCATATGTGGCAGCGTGTAGAGTCTTGGAATAACGTCTCTTGCTCTGGAGTCATTACAAGGGGAACATATACTCCCATCTGACTTTTAATAAAGTCATAAGTTTTAAATAACTTTTCGAAAAACACATCCATTACATTTTCACCACTGTACAACTCTTCGTAAATAATTTTAGAATCTCTCACTACAACATAAGCAAATCCAGAAGGAGTGTGTTTGTTAGAGTTTATAAAGCATTCGAAATCTGCATAAATCACAAAGGGAGCTTTAAGTTGATATTTGTAATTCGTAAATTGTAATGTATCTTTTTTAGACATTTGTACTCTTTGGGGATCAAAGGTTTTACAATATGTTATGTGACGTTCCAATATATCTTTAGTGTAAAAATGTTGCACACAGAACTTGCAAAAATATTTCTTATGGTCATCTTTTGTAGACCGTAGCATTAACTTATCAAAATCACGAATTAAACAGTAATGTGATTTGCGACCTTGTTGTAAAAGCAGCAGGTTTGCGTGCGTATTACTATTTAGTTTAGTTATTCTCAATGGATATATTAATTGTCCTTCAATTCCATATACATTAACACTTATATTATTTTGTTTTTCAAATTTATCAATGTCGGATATTTTTACGGGATATTTTATATTTGTCATATTTAACTGACCTATGTGGGGTTCGTAGTAAAATACTTGATTTGCATGTTCTCCATGATTCCTTGGATTTAATTTTGCTAAAATACTCCACACAAAACATTTATTATCACTATTTTTAATATTTAAAACAGCGTGTTTTGATTTTATATTTTCTGGTGTGGGGATGTATGACTTGGGAGTTAGGGGTTTATACTTGTAAACATGCAGCTGCCAGTATTTAGTATGGTCATATATCCATCCACTGCCTTCTGATTGAAATTTGTGTAAAGAAGTGTCGATTTTTAAAAGTGAATTTTCAATTTGTGTCTTTAATTGTGCTTTCTCAATTGATAAATTAGTTAAACTTCGAAAGTTAGCAATAGTTTCTTTATCAATTAATAATTCACCATTCTTACTAACTGTGTGTTTGATAAATTTCACTCTCCTAATAAGAATCCATTTTATTGGTAAAGGACATGATTGAAGGGTGTTTAATATATCCACGGACTCACCTTGAAACTTAAACACATTATAGGGTCGCTTGTCACATCGTAGGTGGTGGCGGGGTTTGTTCCGAGTGATGACTCTCTTACACACATTACAAGTATTGTGGTTCTCTAGCATATGCATTTTAAAATTGCAATTGTCAAATATTTGATGACATATTTTACAAATTTTAGGAATAACTTTGTGGATGTTACGATAGTGTCTGATTAAATTACTTCTTTTGGAGCAGGGCACAGAGCAGATTGCACAGGACAACATGTTCGATGTAAATAAATTTTGAGATGACATTACTCTGTTTTTTATAAACAAAAATTACCATTTTTAATGTTAAATTAGACAAAAATTATTTAACAGCGGTTTTAAATTATATTTTACTTTAACAAGTTTAATTTACGAATATGAGAGTTCAAAAATTACCATTTTTAATGTTAAATTAGACAAAATCATTTAACATTGGTTTTAAATTATATACTTTAACAAGTTTAATTTACGAATATGAGAGTTCAAAAAATTACCATTTTAATTTTAAATTAGACAAAATCATTTAACATTGGTTTTAAATTATATTTACTTTAATAAGTTTAATTTAAAACATGAAGTTAAAGATGTGTGAAACCAGCGTCAGTGCGGCTGAACTGTTTGTTTGGACTGGATACGTCTTCACACTGTACAATATCATTTTATAAATAAAACTGCCATTTTGAAACTATCAATCTACATATTCAATTAGAACAGATAATTTAATATTTAAAGTCTAAAATTCAAAACATATTTTACTTTAATATTTAGTTTGATCAAAGTACAAATAATTTTCAAAACACATTTAACTTTGAAGTGTAAGATAATTGTTGCACCCTAAATTAATATCCTTAAAGCATCCTAAGAGATTTGGTGATGGGAGTGACTATTAGATCACTAGTAATTTTGTATCTCCCAATTCAATAGTTATGTTTTACGATTACAGTTTTGAAATGGAGAATTAAATTAGTAAATGGTGAATTGGAAGTATGATTTACAAATGAGAATTTAAATATGAAAATCTATTTTAAAATTTAATTTGGAAATGCAGCTGTTACATTTGAAATATGATTTATAAATGGATATTTAAATATGGAAATCTATTTTCAAATTTAATTTGGAAATGCAGTTGTCACATTCGAAATATGATTTACAAATGGATATTTAAATATGGAAATCTATTTTAAAATTTAATTTGGATATGGTGAATTGGAAGTATGATTCACAAATGAGAATTTAAATATGAAAATCTATTTTAAAATTTAATTTGGAAAATGCAGTTGTCACATTCGAAATATGATTTTTAAATGAGAATTTAAATATGAAAATCTATTTTAAAATTTAATTTGGAAATGCAGTTGTCACATTCGAAATATGATTTACAAATGGATATTTAAATATGGAAATCTATTTTAAAATTTAATTTGGAAATGTGGCTGTTACATTCGAAATATGATTTACAAATATTAGGAAAGCTATTTCACAATTTTCGGAGCGATTATAAAAAAAATGATGGATAAATGTAGCTGGATAGTTGTGATTGTCCTCCGCTGAAGACATCATCTACACTTTAGCTACAACTAACTACCGTCGCTAACACTCCCTCATTATCAGCTAACATAGTCGGAGTCCTAGGTGCGAAGACGTCGGGCCCAGTGACGGGAGAGGTGACGCGTGCAGTGCTCGGCGTGGTGACGTCATCCAGTGCTGCTCGCCGCCTCGAGGTCGTGTCGCTGTTGAGAGGTCCTGGGTCCTGGGATGTTGAACAATAGAGATAATGTTGTCGGTAGCTTCTTATATACACGTCGAGAGGCTGGATTTTCAATTTAACCAGGAAATTACCTCATAGCTAATTCTGGCCAAGGCTGGTCGCCCACTGACACACATGCGTGACCGGCCTTGTCGTCATGGTCAGTGTGTCAGTGGGCAGCGGTGTGGATCGTTGCGTGTGTAGGCACGCGTGACCAGGACCTTGGTGTCATGGTCAGTGTGGATCGTTGGTGTGTGTTTTAATTACAAAAATCAGTAAGTTGGCAGTTTTAATTCGACTGTAATAGTTAATTTGGGATTTATTAATGCATTAGATAAATTTCAGACAAATCCAAAGTTAATTTTTAAATATAGAGGATGGGGAAAATGTATTTAAGGCAAGGGTACTAGTACAGGAAAGTTGTGTAAGGCGGGAGCTGGTGTCGGTGCAAAAACAGCTCCCCATAAGAATAACATGGGAAAAAAGCGCCGATTACGGCCCCTCTTTGTGGGTTTGTCTCTACTAATGGATCGTTTGCATTCGTTGCTGCGCTCTTTTGAAATGAAGCTTCACGTACGACGTCCCAAAGAGGAATGACGCTTTTCTACCAGTGTGTTCCCTTAGGTCTATATCAATCGTTTCAAATGTCCCTTTCATAACCGGCAAATAATGAGAACTGGTGAAATGCACTGTCTTATGCGCACCGTGCACATAATTATCTATCTATATTGATGATCTTCAAAAGCGGCGCTGTACTGTCGCCAATCATCTGCGGTTCAATCAGATCACAATTCACCTACATGTGTTTCGTCAGTCCCATAATCAGATTAGGCGGCTATAACGCCGTGAGCTTATTTGCCAATTCATTATCGTACGATTGAAGCCCAACTGCAGAGACAGCGCGTCACTGAAATGTAAATCTGATATACCGTCAACCATTTTCGTTATCTTGACTCTGTCCTGCTTTTTATCATACTCAAAGTATAAATACTGAATCACATCCTTTGTAGTATTGATCATTTTCAATAAATCATTTATGTTCTTGTAATTTCCAGGTTTCATCTTTAGCATAATATGTTCAGTACTAACTGGAATAGGAATAGCTGGTAGTATTAGTTTATACTCGAGCCAAATAAATGCATCATCACTCCCAATCATAAACGAACATGGATAATGCGCTTCGACCAAAGCCATCTCCCACTCACCATCGCCTTCGAATCGGATTTATCTCGGCAGATGTGTAGTATAATTGGACGCTGTATGTTTTGGAAAATAATCCTTTGAGCTGTTACTGGGCAATGTTAAATAGAATTGGCTATTAGACATTTTGTAAATCTTGCGCTCGTGCCCAAGAATTGAACTCGCCTCCGTAACCTTCCTACATGACGAAGTAGCACTTACTGTGACCTCGCCCCTTAGTGTCTAGTATTTTATCAATCTTGAACAGATGGTCGTTGTATATTGTCACTTTTTGTAATTCGTATTCGTAAAACTGTCCAGCCACTTGTTCACCTTTAAGATCTACCAAAATGTACATTGGCAGTGGCATCAATGTGTTTACACGTCGCACAACAAACACTCCTTTACTCCAATTACTCTCGTAACCTTTTGCGAATGTACCTTTCTCCTTAGATAGGCGCATTGTGGTGCCAACTTTCAGTTTTGGCTTAACACGACGTGGTATCTTACCGTACATGTTGCGCCATACCTTATACAATATTCGCTTATTGGTAGTAGTCACATCAACTGGGCGTATTCTGTTACCTAGAATCCTGTGTGCGCTGTTATTGTATGCATTAACCAATTTGTTCAGCACATCTACATAACGATATGTGTTCTTGTAAGTCATATATCGCCACATGAGTGTTTTCAAAGTGCGATTCACACGTTCCACTACGGCTGCTTTAACGTCTGGGTTTTGTGTGGTGACATAGATGATTCCGTATTGTTTGAATAATTGTTTTGTCTTGGAACCAGTGAATTCAGTACCTTTGTCAGTTTGTAAACAGCGAGGTGTCTTGGTCGCTTCCGCAAATATCTCCTCGAAAGCGTTGGCCACTTCAGCTCCTTCTTTCCTCTTCAACATTCTCACATACAGACGTTTTCTAAACACTTCTATTACAGTAAATAAGTAGTTGACACCATCGTTGTGTTTAATAAGACCACGCATATCATTCTTATCAGCTTGCCAAAGTTCAAATGGACCAAACACTATGTAAATATTGCGCGGGAAACGTTGCCAGTTTGTGCAAAGTGTAAGTGTCCTGTGTTTGTAGCCATTCAATCACTTTGCGTTGTGAAATCGGTTTTGCAGCTCGCGCTAAAGGAGCTACACCACCATATGACGCTGGTTCGGATTGTAATACAAACATTCCATGATGAAAACCTATCCTGTGTCCGGTTCCCACTTGTCTAAATTTGAAATCTGTCCTATTACATTTAAAAAACTAAACTCCCCTGTCACTGGTGTAGATGTTGCTCTTTTTCCTCTAGCCGATCGTAGTCGATTTATAATTTTTGTTTGCAGTAATGAGTCAGTTGAACTGTTTGCATTTTATTCATCATCTGATTCTCTGGTTATAATGTTGCTCGATATTCAAGATTAATTTCTTTTAGCGCTCTTATATTATTCACATAGTCCTTTGGCACATTCATCGCTTTCAATGCATTTTGCACTTTGTGCTATCCTGGCGGTTTATAATCACGAATACGCACTTTTACTATACAATTTAATATATCCACTAGATATGATTCTGGGATTTTGTCACCATTAATATAAACTGAATAACCACCGTCCCAACTGATTAAACTACCTTCGCGTTTCAAGAAACGCAAAAGATTGCGGGCGCTAGATTGTAAGTTTTGGAAAACGTTTCCACAATCTCCTCCACTGGACCACCTTCTACAGCGGTGTGCATTCGACGACTGTTTTCATCCCCTCCCACAATTGGTATGCTAATCGGTTGGCGATTATTCTCTGCAATATGCAAGAAGCGATGTAACGCTTGTTTGTATAATTTCCACTTTTCACTATCATTCATATTTTTGCTATGCAATGTTTGTTGCATCTCAGCGTCGAGACTGTTTTCATTGGATAGATTAGTCAGTGTTTTATTAGTAGCATTTGTTTGCAATCGATCAATCAACTCTTGCGGTACAACTACCATCGTCTTTGCGTGTTCAATCTCACCATCGCAAGAACATCCAATACGCTCAACATATATTTTCGTGTCAAAATAAAATAAACATATGTTGTTAACGCGACTGGTTTGAAGATTGGCTTATTCCCGGTAATCACCAATGACAGTTACCGTTATTATCCAGTACTACGATCGTCGTTGCTAACTAACGTTTCGCTCCACGGTATCCTAAGTGTACACAACCATGCCAGGCTGATGCGCCGGTCTGTTATCTGAGATACCGTGTGTATAATTCCCGAAATCGCAGTAAAGTAAACATAAGCAATGTTTTGAATAAATTAATCACCGCATACTGCCGGTATGACAAATAATTCAGCCCAAAACAAATCAACAGGAGGGGTTTTAGAATTGGACATCAAAATAAATATTATCTATACATGTCCAGGTTCACCCGCCGGTCTTTAAAAGAAATTAAAATACACTTATACTCAACAAAATGGCATTCCCTTCCTATTTAAAACTAGCACATATTAGTAAGGCTAATGCTAAAATTTATACGATAACTCCGATCAAATTAATCGCTGGATGCCAGCCTACTTCGCCGGTCTTAGAGTAAACCAAATGAACTAACCTTGATCACTATTCGCCAGGCTAACTCGCCGGTCTTAGAATAAACAAATCAACATAATGATTTAGAACCGATTCAGTCGACATTCAATAAATAATTTATCGTACCACTGGAATGCCAGGTTCGTGCTCCAGTCTTTAATCGAACATTTTAATCACGTAAGCCTGACTGCATTAATCATTAAATAAATGTTTAAGTCTACAAGGGAATTGCCAGGCTGACTCACCGGTCTTTGTAAAAAATTATAAATTACGTTGAATCAGGCTCGATGGATGAGTCGTTAATTGAGAATAATTTATAGTACCATGATATTCGCCTTGGTAGTTCGCTGATCTTTGTCGAGGTTATCATGCACGTTATATCCGGATTAGTTGGTCAATGAATAATAAATAATGAATAATATCCAACGAAATCGCCAGGCTAATTCGCCGGTCTTTCTCAATAACGTGCTTGGCACGTTAATTCAGATTCGACTGGTCGTAAAATAATAAATAATTAGTTACATACTGGAAATCGCCAGGCTAATTCGCCGGTCTTTGGAAAAACATTATGCACGTTAAATCAGGTTCAATTGATCGTTAGTTAAGAAATAATGAATTATAAATGAAAATAAATCTGCAACGTTCAATAATAAAACTAAGCCAATATATATTAACGGGCAACAACTGCACTAGTTATGTTTCACTACACACATTTACTTTTACGAGGCGAATTTTATCAGATTCGTTCGAAAGGCGCAAACAGATAAGATCGAGCGAAGCCGCGGGTCGGGGTTTTATCAGGACCAGGTAACAAGGGCCGTAACATTTCGCCTGTGAGCGGACCCCCCCTGTCACGTGACCCGCTACGTCACCGCGCTGACAGCCGGCTCGAAGTACCGCGCTACCAGTGCTTTACCCCTAAAACTTCCACGGCTGAAACTTGTGTTCTATTAGACATCGTGATTATACGACTTCACCGTTATTTTGTAGATGAATCAGGCTTTATTGCGATATAATTTTCAAAAGGATTGGCAGCTGATCTATTCATAAAACTATTTAGTAAGAAATAGAGGTTTGTATTAAGTTAAATTAAATCACGTTGAAAAAACATTAGTTTTTTATCGGTTTATAAAATAAAACTTAAATACAATGATCAGAAGAATGATTTTGGTCAATTTAAAAGCAAATGAAGGTAGTTTAAGTCACATTATGTTTTTAAAAACAACAAACATCCTCCTTTAGCGGCAGCGGAGTCATTCGAGAATTTAAGAAACAACTTTGCTAAAGAAAAATAAAGCGCTTAGATAGTGAAAAAGAAACACTCATCTGTTATAGTTTATTTTATATTTATACAGATACAGATCATACTCATTATAAAATACTTCTAAATGTTAACAAAATATTTTGATGCAAATATCAATACAATTCAACTAGGTGAAGCAACATACCAAGTTTTATCAATATTCACTCATGAATAAGCCATATATAACATTTGAATCATTATCCATAGGATACATTATACATAACATGGGGGATGAGTACGCAGGTTTGCTGCAACAAGGAGCACAACAAATGGGTTTTAATGCAAGTATCAGTATAACTCAACAAGAGGTGAAACTACATACCAAATTGTATTAATTTATGCCATAATTAAAGGAGACATAAGATTTGACTTATTCTCCATAAGAATAACATGGGGGCTGAGTACGCAGGTTTACTGCTACAGGAAGTATCGGTAAAAATTGTTTTTGTGCAAATAAGAATAGACCACAACCAGATGAAGCCACATACCAAGTTTCATTAATATTTGTTCATTAATAAGCGATATATACAATTTTACTTATTCTCCATAAGATTAACATTGGACAACGTGCTTTGTTTAGCACTTTTAATATCTCGGTAACCAATTGACGTGGAGCGATGATCAAAAAACCAAATTGTTTGTTTTTATAAGCAAAATGTAATGGTTTGTTTAAATAAAAGTTTGGGTTTGAAAAGAATTACATGTAAACAAGTTCAAAAAACAATTGTTGGGGTACAAACCCCCCCAAAATCCCCTTTAAAACAGAGCAACCTTTCTGGTTCTCGAACTCATGAAAATAGATCCTGTCTTTTACGTTTGTACTAAATTTCATCAAGATCAGACCATTTTTACGAAAGTTATCGTTCCTACGGACTCACATATCCACTTGTAGATGAATTTGAACGAATGGTGTTTTTGGCATCTGGGGGCCTCAAAACGAAAAGTTATCATGGTCTCGGGCTTAAGTCTTACCATGAGACCTGCGGTAATAGCTTCTTCCCTATGGGAGAAATTCGCTAAAAATGTATAATTATTTCATAAGACAGTTTTACTGTATGTATCAGTAATGCGTCCTATGTTCCATATTTAGATGCTCGTCATACCTAGTATGTACAAATAATATTTGTTAAATATACATAAATATTTACTAAAATAATTTCGGAATTCATTGATAATTTCCAGGACTTTAAACTAATTTTACAAATAGTGGTGAAAACTAAATCAATAACAACAAATAATTAAACTCACGGCAATCACAAGTGCACGCATAACACTACAACACTACAAACAATACAATAAGTAAATCAACTGAACAAGCTCACTGTGCTTAGTAAGCAAACACTTTCCACTTTCTGAGCCAAATACCAAGATTATATTTGAAGATATTCAAAAATAGATCAGGACACGTGTTCAAGAGGAAACGAGTGAACGGAAGGGCCCTTGGACAAGAGATTTAGACTATAGATACGTAGAAATCTGTTTAGAAAAAGTATTCATTTAGCATTTGCGCTAAGCGCGTGGTCCGGCGGGGCGGGAGCGGGGCGGGAGGGTGTCACGGTGGCAACGCGCCGCGAACAAAGAAATGGTATAGCCCTTGTTACCTGGCCCTGGGTTTTATACGCGCTCGACGCAGCGTGTCACGTGCCAACTTGGCGAATTATTTCTGTGGCGAGCGAGCCCCAGTGGCGAGAGCGGGAAGAACTAAGAATGATCTTAAAACTTATTTGTTCAAGTTAAAAGCATTCCGAAATGGAATAACATAATGTTAACATTAAGTAGAATGACTGATTTGAAACAAATTACCCAATGATTGCTTTACAACTAATATTTTATGATTTAACGTTGGATGAATTCTAAGATGCGTTTAAGTTTGTTAGCCTATGTCTTTTAAAGTTTTGTTTCAAATGAGTTTGTTCCAGATTTCCAATCGAGATGCAGAACGCAGGCGAGTTATATTCTGGAATATTGCACTACTATCTTAAATAAATAGCGTAAATATCCCGTTTCCTGCTGTTAATTGGGCTAGCCTTTCATTGGTATGAATGAGAATATCCTCAAATGATGATCCTTATCTCCACACTGCGTTCCTACTTGGGGATCTGAGAGCGTTAAAACCCACTCTACCCACTGTTAGTAAGCAAAATATAGCATTGAGAGTTATTCTTGGTCTTGAATACTTAACTGTTGTAGATCCCATTTTAAGTTAAATAATTTGCTCAATTTTCAATGTACTTACATTTTGGACGATTTAAAATGTTTTAAACGTAATAGTTATTTTTATACCTTTTTGAATTGTTACCCAAAACTTACAACCTACGAAACATAAATAAAACTCCCCACCACCTCCCTATCACACAACCTTTTCCACGAAACAAATGAAAAATCATGAATGATGCTTGAATCGAACTTAATCTATTTTAAATTTCAAATTTCAAATATTTTTCTCGTTGTTTAAATGTTTGTCTCGTTGAATATAATCTTAAGCTCTTCTCTTATCCCTAAAAAGAAAAGAGTAAATGTTTTGGCGTGACCTGAAAAGGTTTTACTAAACGAAGAATGTAATTCTGGAAGAAAATATTTGCAAACAATAAGTGAAAAATTGGAAGTTGCTTGTAATTTTAAGTAGTTGTCTGTTTTGATTGTTTTGAATGTGTTTTAAAACTTCTGTACGATTTTGTTTGACACTTGCCCAGGATTTTTAAAACTGTTTTGGCCAAAATAACTTTGAGTTTGCCTTTGACGACTGGGTTGACTGCTCGAAGTTTATCACTGCTTACCATATTTTATGGAGATTTACCGTGAGTCATTAGGTTAGCTTGTAATTTGTTTTAATTTATTTTTGCTACTGGCTAATAGCTGAGTTAGCTTTACAAAAAGTAGGTTGTACATTTTTCTTTTGTTTTTTGACGCCCCACAAAGAGTAAGAACAAAATCTAATATAAAACATAGTTCAAACTTCACACAACATTGAAAGTCTTAATAATAAACTACAATTTCGCAAACGCGACCTCAAAGGGGCTACTGAGTCAAAAATGGCATCTGGGGAAACTTTTATTCTATTTGCAAAACTTTAAAATACAATTATATCCGTTACAATCGTCCTTTCGAAGTCCGGTTTGCGATATTGTTGTAAGCTATAAAATACTTTATACAATATGACCCATGCAAACCTTAAGAAATCCACGACTCTCTGATGAACGACCCTAATGAAGGCGCAGGAGTGTTGGACCGTAAAAAATAAAAGACAAATTTACAATTTATTTTTAGAGCTCATACCAGAGTATTAAAAAGAGAGCTTATAGTATTAAAATCAAGTGTTGTTTCCATTGACAAAATATGACACTAACTCAATTTTTAAGACAAATTGATCTACAAAAATAAATGTAGATGCTAATAAATAATATGTAGAACCTTTCTAAAATGTAGTTAGTTTTCTTACGTGTTTTCCAAACTAAAACCAGCTAATACAGAAATTGATTCAATTTCAAACTAAGAGTTTCCACAGTACTTTCTAATGTAGTGGACGATAGTGAAGAAATGTTACACGAAGAGAAGTCCCTCACACAGTCAATCGTCAATTACACATTTTCGTAAAGGCGGTCCCAAACTTCTCACGTACAGGCCCGAACATTCGGCCGAATTCCGAATGTTCGGAGTATTCGTGAGAAGTGTGGGAGCTGCACGAACTTTTGAATACATACGGGAACATACGGGAGAATGTTCGGCCGAATGTTCAGGCCTGTTCGCGAGAAGTGTGGGACCGCCTTAACTTAGAGCTTCAGTAACTTGCTTCTACCTGCTTCTCCCATAAGACTAATGTTAACTTTTATATCCCGTCCTTCCTCAACTGATTATCCAACATTTTTAATTCATGGCTCATTTTACTGAGCAAAATATACTTAGCGATTTTAGAGAGCAGAATTGTTAAGTCACAAATAATAATCGTTCAATAAAATTCCAAAATATTAGATTTTGCGATTGTTGTTATGAATTAACTGTCTGAGTTATAAAAATTCTGCTCACTTCGAACGCTAGGATTTTTTCTCTCTAAGAAATGAGCCATAAATTAAACATTTGGATAATTCACTCAGAAGGGACGGGATTTGAAAGTTAACATTTGCCTTATGGGGAAGCAGGTGGAAACGTGAAATGTTCATGACCGAAGCCCACTCTTAATCTAAACATTCAAAAAATAGTTTCCATAAATTTTAACTACATTTGAAATCAATGACAATACTCGTTCAGATGGTAAAGGAAGGGGCATCTGACCAATAGAGATATATTTATGCTTATAACAATGTTTGTAATGACTAATCTAATGTGCGAGCAGTTGAAATGAGTGGTACAAAGTTACACGTTCGCCCTATAATCTACGCTACGGTATGCGCATGTTTCGCAAGCTTTAGCAGACATATCTTGTTTAGATATTTGACTCCGTGATTGTTCGATGAGTCATTGGCTTCTGCAGTACTATCGATTTAGATACGGTTGGTGCCAAAAATATACAACTGAAACTATTAGGAAATAAAGTCAAATTTCACCAAATATTTGTTATTTAAGAAATTACTGAGGACATTTATCACGGATTAGCAGCTGTTAAGGATTTATCAAAGGGAATGAGCCCAGATGTAATTTAGGATCAAGTACCTTTTCTGTGAATAGTTGAAATTAAGCTAGGATTATATGACTTATTACGTAAAAGGTGATATACATTGTTAGATTCTACACCTACATGCGTCTAAGGTGTAAAATTAGCAACAAATTATGGTTTTATTTATAAAATCGTCAATTACTCGGCGATTTGTAAACAAGTATTTTCAACATTATGAATGAAACGAAAGAACTTTGGACTGTTATATATTTCAACCAAAATTTTACGGTTTTTAAGAGCTTTGAAAAAAAAAATGCTGCCGACAAACAATTAAGGATATAAACTTCAAGTTCAATACTAAAACAGTAATTACAGTTGGTATATCGTATTTTAAATTTTAAATATTTTCTTGTTGTATAAAGCTACAATTTATTAAAAGACACATACAGGTAGACTGACGCAAAAGGGAGTAGGATTAAAACAAACATTTTCGACATTTAATGTTCCATTTTATGTTTAGAATCCAAAAATATCAGACAGTGAACCTGTTATATGACACCATGTCATATCTCGTTAAAGATTAAATCTGATGCATAAATAACAATATAAACAACTAAAATATTTGTTTGGAAAAGGTTTTCATAACATACACATATACCCCAATTACCTAATTTAAGTGCGATATTCTATTATGTTTTTTTTTCGAAATGTTCTCTAAACGTTTTAAAACAATACAAAAATTAATTAGGCCTAAACTGAAATATGATCTTCGTTTGGTATACTATCCTTCCGAGTAATAAAAATACCGTTTATTTATCTCATTTCAAACATGAACAACCAACTTGAAATAAAAGCAGTTTTAATTGACATAAAACATGGTGCTGAGATTAGCAGGGTACATGTTTGGTCTTTTTTCCAATTTCCTGGATAATATTCCATTTTAGGCACTCTGCCAATTAACATAAATCTCTTGTTAAATGATATGTATAGTTTAACAGACATTTTCACAAATGTTACATATTCACTCAATTAACACACTGTATTGGTAAACAATCTTAGTACAGTATCCCAATCTCGAATGTTGTAATCCATCAGACCCCCAATCGATCTGGACACAAGAAACGGCGCCGGCGGTTATCCGAAAGTTTATTATCCGAAACAGTTTGAGAGAAATTGTAAAATAAACAATATAAGCCTTTAATTGTTTGCATTGCCCATAGTCTAGTCACCTTGGGATGGTGTGTGGCGGATTAAAACTGAACTGGAACCTCACGCAGCCCCCCGCACTCCCTCGTCACACGATACCTGCTGTCTGAGTTGAATCAAATACCTCTTTACTGCTGAAAAAAACAATACATAAAACTGCGTGACAAAAGTATTTTTTAATCTAAAAGTACCGACCCACATACTCAAACACTCCTTGCACAACATCAAACCTCAGAAACTTCCCTCTTTCGTACTGAGGGCACCCCAAAACTCCTTTCTAGATTTCAAAGGAGTAGGGGGAATTAGATGGGCATACTTCAGTAAGCAAAGTGCACCTGCTGAGGATGAGGATCATGACGTCACCCCCCCCGGATGACCTTGACCTGCCCCCCCAAATGACCTTGACCTGCCCCCCGAGACATTACGTCATCCCCCCCGGATGACCTTGACCTGCCCCCACATGAGCAAAACACCTTAAAAATATTAATAACTAGCCTACCTACCGGCCGATTGTAACGGGACTTTCGCTAGATGGTAGGCCTTATGCTAAGGAAGCGAATGACGAAAGAAACTTGAAAATCGACAGTCAAACAAACGCGCTATTAATTTATAAACGTATATTCCTTATGGGATCTCGGCTGTTTACCGTCCGATTTCGATGGCCCTTCGCCCTATGTTAGGCCTTGGCTTATGGAAACTATCCCCGAAAGAAATTTGAAAATCGACCTGAAACCAACTCCGCTATTAATTTTCCAACGTCTTTTCCTTATGGGATCTCCGCTGTTTACCGCGCGTGGAAAAATTCCCGAGTGCTGCGGTTTGCCAGCAGCAAACTGCACCATGAGGATGAGGATGAGGATCATGACCCCCCCGAGACATTACGTCATACCCCCCGAGACATTACGTCATCCCCCCCGAGACATTACGTCATCCCCCCCCCCGAGACATTACTTCATCCCCCCCCCGAGATGACTTTGACCCCCCATGATGAAAACACCTTAAAATATTAATAACTAGCCTACTTACCACCCGATTGTAACGGGACTTTCGCTAGATGGTAGGCCTTATGCTAACGAAGCGAATGACTAAAGAAACTGGAAAATCGACCATCAAACAAACGCGCTATTAATTTATAAACGTACTTTACTTATGGGATCTCAGCTGCTTACCGTCCGATTTCGATGGCCCTTCGCCCTATGTTAGGCCTTGGCTTAAGGAAACTATCCACGAAAGAAATTTGATAATCGACCTAAAACCAACTCCGCTATTAATTTTCCAACGTCTTTTCCTTATGGGATCTCCGCTGTTTACCGCGCGTTGAAAAATTCCCGAGTGCTGCGGTGTGCCAGCAGCAAACTGCACCATGAGGATGAGGATGAGTATCATGACGCCCCCCCCCCGCTTACGTCATCACTTGTTTACTTTTTCGTTGCGACAGGTTAGGGCCTACGTGACCACCCAAGGCTGTTTACTCATTAGCGATTCCGGGAATTGTTCACGCCTCGAGCGCGTGCCTCTCCACCGGTGCCTATACAACCCACCACTATTCGAGGATGCTGCTAGTTTCCTTGTGTACTGCCGAGTGGAAGCCCATAAGTGCGCGCTAGTGAGTTTTCCTGCTTTGTGTGCTGTTCGCCAGTGACTTCTTCCTGCTTTCTACATTATGTAAACGTAACTATGTTTTACTAAAATTAACTTTTAAAATGTTCGTCCTTTTTGCTAAAAACTAATTTAATAAACGAGAAAACCTGTGTACTAACATAAAACTAGGAAACCTGTGTAAAGTTAGACGTGTCATGGTTTCAACTCCTGACTATTACGTACCAATCTAAAGCTTTCGTTCTGTTACTTACTCTGTATTTTTCTTTTTGCTAAAAACTAATTTAATAAACGTGGAAACCTGTGAACTAATGTTAGACGTGTCTAAAAAGTGCACCTGCTGAGGATGATGATCATGACGTCACCCCCCCGGAAAAAATAATAACTAGCCTACTTACCGGCCGATTATAATGGGACTTTTGCTAGATGACAGGCCTCAAGCTGAGGAAGCGAATGACCAAAGAAACTTGAAAATGTACCTTCAAACAATTCCGCTATTAATTTATAAACATACTTTTCTTATGGGATCTCAGCCGTTTACCAGCCGATTTCGATGGCCCTCCACCTTATGTTAAGCCTTGGCTTATGGAAACTATCCCCGAAAGAAATTTAAATATCAACCGAAAACCAAACCCGCTATTAATGTTCTAACGTCTTTTCCTTATGAGATCCGCTGTTTACTAGGCGTGGAAAATCCCCGACACGCATAGAGTATGTGTCATCCCCCTGTGTTATGCTAACAGTGAAGTGTTCTTGTTGCGATTAATTTGTAAATTAAGAGACTTATCGTATCAGTTGTTGCAGATGAACAACCAACATCTATGCAAGGTCTGCGGCCGAGCCTTCAGCCTGCCTGGAAACCTGAGGCGACAAGCGGAGTCTGCCCACAACGCCAGACGTCACGACTGCCACGTCTGCGGTAGGCGCTTAACAAGAGGCGACAACCTCCGCCGCCACGTCACCACGGTTCACGGACAACATCTTGCGGTGGAGCCCCAACCGCAACGAGCAGACCATCCCTGCCGACTGTGCCCGGCCATCTTCGCGAGCCTAGAGGACGCACGCCGCCACATGCAGGCGAGTCACTCAGTGAGCCCAGCAGCCTCCTCCTCTTCAAGCTCTACCCGCCAAGTGGAGTGCGAGCAGTGCGGTCGACGCTTCCGACGGGACGTAGAACTGCGAAGACACGTCCGCACGGTCCATGCACCGAGGTTCCGCTGTGAAGAGTGCAGCGCCACCTTTCGCAGGGAGGCCAGTCTGCGCCAACACACCGCCAGGCTTCACGGTGATGGCTCGAGGTTCCGCTGCGCTTACTGCGACAAGGCATTTAGTCACCGCTTCAACCGGGACCAACACGAGTCTCACAGCTACCCCGTTGTGAGGAACCTGGTCCAAGACCGCCTGCCCAGAGTGTCCTCTCCTCCAAGCACCGAGCCTCGCCCCAGCTCCGAGCCTCGACCCGGCCCCAGCACCGAGCCCCAGCCCAGCACCGAACCCCAGCCCAGTCCGGAGCCCCAGCCCGGCCCTAGCACCGAGCCCCAGCCCGGTCCCAGCACCGAGCCCCAGCCCGGTCCCAGCACCGAGCCCCAGCCCGGTCCCAGTACCGAGCCCCAGCCCAGCATCGAGCCCCGACACAGCGACGATGATGAGATGGAGGGTAGCGGCCTCCCCACGTTCCAGCTCGTGCACCGAGCCTTCCGCACTCGCCTCCTCACCTACCGACTCTCTCAACCAATTGACGCCTTGCTGACTGTCGAGGAGGTGCTGGTCTCCTTGTTCCAGGAGGTTTTTGACCTGTTGACCGATGTCAGGAGCAGCCACCCCAGCATCAAGGTGAACATGGTACTGGAGTGCGAGTTCACCAACATCCACGGGGCCACCTGATTACGTTCGTTCAACACCGTCAACGTCCCGCTGACCGAGGCCTCCGACTTGGAGAACTTCCTCTCGGACACGTTCAACATATTCCTGAACAAGAAGGAGCAGTGCGAGTTGGTGGGCAGCGGTTGGACCTACCTGCGCATACGCGGCATGGAGATCCGCATGAACGAATACACGCCGCTCAGAGGCAGAGCCTTTATCCAGGTGCCAAAGGCTATCGCGGATATACGCGCTGTTGTCAATGTGCAAAACGCCGACAACATGTGTTTCATGTACGCCATCCTGACCAAGTTCGTCCCGATGAACCAACAGAGACCTGAAGAGTATACCTAGGATATCATCACCCGCTACGACTGGACCGGCCTGCGTTTCCCCGTGGCTGTGAAGGACATCAAGTCCTTCGAGCGCAAGAACGCCATCAGCGTAAACGTTTACGGGATCGAGCGGGCGATGGTGGGGACACGCCCAGATGGAACGCCAGAGTTCAAGGACCAGGTCTACCCGTTGAATATCTGCAAGCGGGAGATTGAAGACCACAGAGACCTGCTGTACGTGACCAATGACGGGGACAGCCACTACGCGTACATCACGGACCTGGGTCGACTGGTCCGGCCCCAGCTCACCAAACGTGAAAATAGGATCTACATCTGTAAGCGGTGCTTCGCTTACTTCGAAAACCAGCCCAACAAGCTCGGCCTGGCGGGCGCTCAGCGTCTGGAGGAGCACAGGCGTTACTGTTACGCCAAGGCCCCCCTCCACCTGGAAATGTTAAGAAAGAGAAGATCGACTTCACGCACCCCGAGTACACCCGGCGAGAGAGGTTCTGCATTTACACGGAATTCGAGTGCTCTCTGCAGCCCGTCCCTGAAGACCCTGCGGAACCACCGCGTGGCACCAGACCCCTGCGTATGCACGTCCCGTATGCCTTACCTATCAGATCGTGGACTCGCTAGGCCTGGAGGAGTTTGAACCCCCCGTCTACTTTGGGGCCGACGTGTCCAAGGTCTTCGTGGAATGGCTCAAGATGGACGTGTTGAGCCTGTGGGAGTTCCTGTTCAATATGAGAGCCCTGTACTCTTCTCTAACCCGGCAGGAAATGGACGAGTACCTCGCGGCGACCCGCTGCTACCTCTGCGGCAAGGAGTTCACCGAGCTGGACATTAAGGTGTGGGACCACAACCACGCCCCGCCTTACGAGTACCGCGGGGTGGCGCACCGCTCGTGCAACCTGCGGTACAGGGAGCAGCGGGTCATCAACTGCTACTTCCACAACCTGTCCAACTACGACGCCCACTTCGTAGTACGGGAGCTGGCCATCGACCCCGGCGATGTGGACGTGCTGGCGCACACCGAAGAGCGCTACATCGCCTTCACCAAGCGGTTTCACTTTGGCCAGCCCGGGGACAACCAACGACAGACGTCTTTTGCGGTGCGGTTTCTGGACACCTACAGGTTCCTGTCCATGAGCCTTGCCAGCCTCGCAGTGGGACTGCCCACAGACAAGATGCGAGAGACCAGGAAGTGGTTACCCGACGACCGGCTCTTTGACCTGGTGCGTAGGAAGGGCGTGTTACCATACGACTTTGTCACCTCCTACGACACGCTGTACTCCACCAGGGAGCTACCTCCCCAGGCGGCGTTCCACAACACCATGACCCTGGAAGGCATCAAGGACGAGGAGTACGAGAACGCCCTCAACGTTCGGTGAGCCTTCGAGTGTCGCAACCTCAAGGAGTATGCCGACAAGTACCTGCGCTGCGACATCGCCCTCCTCACCGATGTGTTTGAGCAGTTCCGTGACACCTCTTTGGCCGAGTACGGACTGGACCCCGCCCACTACTATACCCTGCCCTCCTACGCCTGGGACGTCATGCTCAAGACCTGCGACGTGGAGCTGGACACGCTGCGGGACTTTGACATGTACCTCTTCGTGGAGCAAGGCATCCGAGGAGGTATCTCCCAAGCCATCACTCGCTACGCCAAGGCCAACCATGAGCGGTGCCGCCCCGAGGACCGACGCCCCGACGAGCCTACACGCCACCTCCTGTACCTGGACGCCAATAACCTCTACAGCTGGGCCATGTCCCAGTACCTGCCCACCGGAGACTTCCAGTGGCTCAGCCGCAAGGAGATCGACGCCTTGGACATTACCGTGCTGGGTGCAGAAGCCGACCGGGGCTACATACTGGAGGAGGACCTCCGCTACCCAGCTCGCCTCCACGACCTGCACAAGGACCTTCCCTACTGCTGCGAGACCAAGTGGCCTCCGATAGGAAAGTTCCCCAAGCTGGTGACCACCCTGGACGATAAGGAGCACTACATCTGCCACTTCAGGATCCTGCAGCAGGCGCTGAAGAACGGACTGGAGCTTGCGGCTGTGCACAGGGCCGTCTCGTTCCGCCAGTCTCGGTGGTTGGAGCCCTACATCCTGATGAACACCGAACTGAGGAAGAAGGCAAAGACCAAGTTCGAGCAAGACTTCTTTAAGCTCATGAACAACGGGGTCTTTGGCAAAACCATCGAGAACGTGCGCAAGCGCCTCAACGTCAAGCTGGTCTGCACTCCGGAGAAATTCAGCAAATACGTGGCCAAGTCCAATTTTCTGGACCGCACGTATTACACGGAAGACGTAGCCCTCGTCCATCTCGCCAGGGTGAGCATCGTCCTGGAAAACCCATCTACATCGGTATGTCTGTCCTGGAGCTGAGCAAGCTGCTCATGTACGAGTTCTTGCGCAAGATGAAGAACCGCTACGGTGACCGCCTGACCGTAGACTACATGGACACGGACAGCTTTATGTTCGACATCGTGTCCCAGGATATCTACAGGGAGATGATGGAGCACCTGGACGATTTCGACACCAGCGCCTACCCCAAGTCCCACCCCTGCTACAGCCCCGGCAACGCCAAGGTCATCGGCAAGTTTAAGGACGAGTGCAACGGCCGATTCCTGTTCGAGTACCTCAGGCTTCGCTCCAAGCTATACTTTATAGACATCGAGGGTCTTAGCGAAGAAACGGGCTCCGAGGCCCTGAAGCGCGCCAAGGGAGTCGGCAAGGGGGTCGTTAAGAACGTGCTCACCCCCGACGACTACAGGGAGTGCCTGTTCAACGGGGTGTTGAAGACCACCGTCAACACCCGGTTCCAGTCCTACCTGCACCGCGTCTTCACCGTCCAAGTGGAGAAACTGTCCTTGAGCCCGGCCAATGACAAGCGCTACGTCCTGGCTGACGGGATCTACACCTTGCCGTGGGGACACAAGGACATCCCGCCGCTGCCCAGAGCCGAAAGACGAGACCGCCCACAGGAGGACCAGCAGCAGAGGCAAGAGGAGGATGAGGAGAAGGATGGAGAAGAGTTCCCGGTTTAGGGTTTATTTGTAAATATTATTTGTAAGTTCAATTGTAAATAGTATTTTTAAGTCCAATTGTAAATAGTATTTGTAAGCAATTATATTGTAATAGTTTGGTTTGCAGCAGAAATATGTGTTGTTATTTCCTCCCCTGATTCCCCACTTTTCAAAATTACAAACACGTCCAAGTTATACTTTATATTTTAATTAACTGTTATAACATTTTAAAAACTATCGAAACTTGGACAATAGTTTTTTTTTTTCTTAAATATTGGATTGAAAGGACAAATATAGGTGAGGCAGTAGTGGCCGCAAACAGAGGTGTCGTAGCCCTGCAGCCGATACCTGTTGTAGACGTAGCGGCGGCGTGAGTTGCGCCTCAGGAACCTTTGGTAGTCCGCCTGGTGCCGTGACCTGCCGTAGCTGACAAAGTATTCCAGCCGGTCCTCGGAGCAGTAGAACGCCACCCAGTTACAATTTTACAAAATACAAGAATAGTAAATCAGGATGAAAGATTGAGTCGAACAGCCTGCGGACTAGATCATAATGAGTTTTCGTTACGGTACGTACAGTTAGGTTTATTAATGACGGTTCCAGTTAGGTTTATTGATGCAGATTTCAGTTAGGTTTACTGATGCTGGTTACAGTTAGGTTTATTGATGCAGATTTCAGTTAGGTTTACTGATGCTGGTTTCGGTAAGGTTTCTTGATTCAGGTTTCACTTAGGTTTATCGATGCAGGTTTAAGTTAGGTTTATCGATGCTGGTTTCAGTTAGGTTTATCGATGCAGGTTTAAGTTATGTTTTTTATGCAGGTTTATGTTAGGTTCATTAATGCAAATTTCACTTAGGTTTATCGATGATGGTTAAAGTTAGGTTTATCGATGCAGGTTTAAGGTAGGTTTATTGATGCAGGTTTAAGTTAGGTTTGTCGATGCAAATTTTTTTATATCAACATCGCGCGCGCTATGCACTATAACGCTATGCGCACTATAAACATATAAACCTGTAGATATCCTGGGACACGATGTCGAACACAAAGCTGTCCGTGTCCATGTAGTCTACGGTCAGGCGGTCACCGTAGCGGTTCTTCATCTTGCGCAAGAACTCGTACATGAGCCACTTGCTCAGCTCCAGGACAGACGAGCCGATGTAGATGGGTTTGTCCAGGACGATGTTCACCCTGGCGAGATGGACGAGGGCTACGTCTTCCGTGTAATACAAGCGGTCCAGAAAATTGGACTTGGCCACGTATTTGCTGAACTTCTCCGGAGTGCAGACCAGCTTGACGTTGAGGCGCTTGCGCACGTTCTCGATGGTTTTGCCAAAGACCCCGTTGTTCATGAGCTTAAAGAAGTCTTGCTCGAACTTGGTCTTTGCCTTCTTCCTCAGCTCGGTGTTCATCAGGATGTAGGGCTCCAACCACCGAGACTGGCGGAACGAGACGGCCCTGTGCACAGCCGCAAGCTCCAGTCCGTTCTTCAGCGCCTGCTGCAGGATCCTGTAGTGGCAGATGTAGTGCTCCTTATCGTCCAGGGTGGTCACCAGTTTGGGGAACTTTCCTATCGAAGGCCGCTTGGTCTCGTTGCAGTAGGGAAGGTCCTTGTGCAGGTCGTGTAGGCGAGCGGGGTAGCGGAGGTCCACCTCCAGTATGTAGCCCCAGTCGGCTTCTGCACCCAGCGCGGTAATGTCCAAGGCGTCGATCTCCTCGCGGATGAGCCACTGGAAGTCTCCAGTGGGCTGGTACTAGGACATGGCCCAGTCGTAGAGGTTATTGGCGTCCAGGTACAGGAGATGGCATGTAGGCTCGTCGGGGCGTCGGTCCTCGGGACGGCACCGCTCGTAGTTGGTCTTGGCGTAGCGAGTGATGGCTTGGGAGATACCTCCTCGGATGTCTTGCTCCACGAAGAGGTACATGTCAAAGTCCCGCAGCGTGTCCAGCTCCACGTCGCAGGTCTTGAGCATGACGTCCCAGGCGTAGGAGGGCAGGGTGTAGTAGTGGGCGGGGTCCAGTCCGTACTCGGCCAAAGAGGTGTCACGGAACTGCTCAAACACATCGGTGAGGAGGGCGATGTCGCAGCGCAGGTACTTGTCGGCGTACTCCTTGAGGTTGCAACACTCGAAGGCTCACCGAACGTTGAGGGCGTTCTCGTACTCCTCGTCCTTGATGCCTTCCAGGGTCATGGTGTTGTGGAACGCCGCCTGGGGAGGTAGCTCCCTGGTGGAGTACAGCGTGTCGTAGGAGGTGACAAAGTCGTATGGTAACACGCCCTTCCTACGCACCAGGTCAAAGAGCCGGTCGTCGGGTAACCGCTTCCTGGTCTCTCGCATCTTGTCTGTCGGCAGTCCCGCTGTGAGGCTGGCAAGGCTGATGGACAGGAACCTGTAGGTGTCCAGAAACCGCACCGCAAAAGACGTCTGTCGTTGGTTGTCCCCGGGCTGGCCAAAGTGAAACCGCTTGGTGAAGGCGATGTAGCGCTCTTCGGTGTGCGCCAGCACGTGTCCACATCGCCGGGGACGCCAGCTCCCGTACTACGAAGTGGGCGTCGTAGTTGGACAGGTTGTGGAAGTAGCAGTTGATGACCCACTGCTCCCTGTACCGCAGGTTGCACGAGCGGTGCGCCGCCCCGCGGTACTCGTAAGGCGGGACGTGTTTGTGGTCCCGCACCTTAATGTCCAGCTCGGTGAACTCCTTGCCGCAGAGGTAGGAGCAGGTCGCCACGAGGCAGGTCCATTTCCTGCCGGGTTAGAGAAGGGTGCAGAGCTCTCATGTTGAACAGGAACTCCCACAGGCTCAACACATCCATCTTGAGCCGTTCCATGAAGACCTTGGACGTGTCGGCCCCGAAGTAGACGCGGGTTTCAAACTCCTCCAGGCCTAGCGAGTACACGATCTGATAGGCAATGGCGTACGGGACGTGCATACGCAGGGGGCTGGTGCCGCGCGGTGCTTCCGCAGGGTCGTCAGGGACGGGCTACAGAGAGCACTCGAAGTCCGCGTAAATGCAGAACCACTCTCGCCGGGTGTACTCGGGGTGCGTGAAGCGGATCTTCTCTTTCTTAACATTTCCAAGTGGAGGGGGGCCTTGGCGTAACAGTAACGCCTGTGCTCCTCCAGACTCTGAGCGCCCTCCAGGCCGAGCTTGTTGGGCTGGTTGTCGAAGTAAGCGAAGCACCGCTTACAGATGTAGATCCTATTTTCATGTTTGGTGAGCTGGGGCCGGACCAGTTGACCCAGGTCCGTGATGTACGCGTAGTGGCTGTCCCCGTCATTGGTCACGTACAGCAGGTCTCTGTGGTCTTCAAGCTCCCGCTTGCAGATATTCAACGGGTAGACCTGGTCCTTGAACTCTAGCGTTCCTTCAGGGCGTCTCCCCACCATCGCCCGCTCGATCCCATAAACGTTTACGCTGATGGCGTTCTTGCGCTCGAAGGACTTGATGTCCTCCAGAGCCACGGGGAAGCGCAGGCCGGTCCAGTCGTAGTGGGCGATGATATCCAAGGTATACTCCTCGGGTCTCTGTTGGTTCATCGGGACGAACTTGGTCAGGATGGCGTGCATGAAACACATGTTGTCGGCGTTTTGCACATTGACAACAGCGCGTATATCCGCGATAGCCTTTGGCAGCTGGATAAAGGCTCTGCCTCCGAGCGGCGTGTACTCGTTCACGCGGATCTCCAAATCGCATATGCGCAGGTAGGTCCAACCGCTGCCCACCAACTCGCACTGCCCCTTCTTGTTCAGGATCATGTTGAACTTGTCCGAGAGGAAGTTCTCCAAGTCGGAGGCCTCGGTCAGCGGGACGTTGACGGTGTTGAACGAACATAAGCAGGTGGCCCCGTGGATGTTGGTGAACTCGCACTCCAGTACCATGTGCACATTGATGCTGGGGTGTCTGCTCCTGACATCGGTTAACAGGTCGAGAACCTCCTGGAACAAGAAGACCAGTGCCTCCTCGACAATCAGCAAGGCGTCCATTGGTTGAGAGATTCGGTAGGTGAGGAGGCGAATGCGGAAGGCTCGGTGCACGACCTGGAACGTGGGGAGGCCGCTACCCTCCAACTCATCATCGTCGCTGGGTTGGGGCTCGGTGTTGGGCTGGGGCTCGGTGCTGGGACCGGGCTGGGGCTCGGTGCTGGGACCGGGCTGGGGCTCGGTGCTGGGACCGGGCTGGGGCTCGGTGCTGGGACCTTGCGGGGGCTCGGTGCTAGGGCCGGGCTGGGGCTCGGTGCTGGGCTGGGGCTCGGTGCTGGGGCCGGGTCGGGGCTCGGTGCTGGGGCGAGGCTCGGTGCTTGGAGGAGAGGACACTCTGGGCAGGCGGTCTTGGACCAGGTTCCTCACAACGGGGCAGCTGTGGGACTCGTGTTGTTCCCGGTTGAAGCGGCGACTAAATGACTTGTCGCAGTAAGCGCAGCGGAACCTCGAGCCATCGCCGTGAAGCCTGGCGGTGTTTTGGTGCAGACTGGCTTCCCTGCGAAAGATGGCGCTGCACTCTTCACAGCGGAACCTTGGTGCATGGACCGTGCGGAAGTGTCTTCGCAGTTCTACGTCCCATCAGAAGCGTCGACCGCACTGCTCGCACTCCACTTGGTGGGTAGAGCTTGAAGAGGAGGAGGAGGAAGCTGCTGGGCTCGCTGAGTGACTCGCCTGCATGTGGCGGCGTGCGTCCTCTAGGCTCGCGAAGATGGCCGGGCACAGTCGGCAGGGATGGTCTGCTCGTTGCGGTTGGGGCTCCACCGCGGGATGTTGTCCGTGAACCGTGGTGACGTGGCGCGGAGGTTGTCGCCTCTTGTGAAGCGCCTACCGCAGACGTGGCAGTCGTGACGTCTGGCGTTGTGGGCAGACTCTGCGTGTCGCCTCAGGTTTCCGGGCAGGCTGAAGGCTCGGCCGCAGACCTCGCACAGATTTTGGTTGTTCATCTGCAACAACGGATACGATAAGTCTCTTAATTTACAAATTAATTGAAACAAGAACACTTCACTTTTAGCATAACACAGGGGGATGACACATACTTTATGCGTGTCGGGGATTTTCCACGCGTAGTAAACAGCGGATCTCATAAGGAAAGGACGTTAGAACATTAATAGCGGGTTTGGTTTTCGGTTGATATTCAAATTTCTTTTGGGGATAGTTTCCATAAGCCAAGGCTTAACATAAGGTGGAGGGCCTTCGAAATCGGCTGGTAAACGGCTGAGATCCCACAAGGAAAGTACGTTTATAAATTAATAGCGGAATTGTTTGAAGGTAGATTTTCAAGTTTCTTTGGCCATTCGCTTCCTCAGCTTGACTTTTGTCATCTAGCAAAAGTCCCACTACAATCGACCGGTAATTAGCCTAGT
The DNA here is from genome assembly GCA_963675035.1 of Allygus modestus. NCBI lineage: Eukaryota > Metazoa > Arthropoda > Insecta > Hemiptera > Cicadellidae > Allygus > Allygus modestus. The sequence goes on from OY776113.1 coordinate 94,754,084, forward strand.
TATTAATTTTTTAAGGTGTTTTCCGGGGGGCGTGACGTCATGATCCTCATCCTCAACAGGTTCACTTTGCTGAACGTCTAACATTAGTAAACAGGTTTCCTCGTTTTATGTTAGTACACAGGTTTCCTCTTTTATTAAATTAGTTTTTATCAAAAAGGACGAAAATTTTAAAAGTTAATTTTAGTAAAACATACTTACGTTTAGATATTGCAGAAAGCAGGAAGAAGTCACTGGCGATCAGCACACAAAGCAGGAAAACTCACTAGTGCGCACTAATGGGCTTCCACTCGGCAGTACACAAGGAAACTAGCAGCATCCTCGAATAGCGGTGGGTTATATAGGCACCGGTGGAGAGGCGCGCGCTCGAGGCGTGAACAATTCCCGGAATCGCTAATGAGTAAACAGCCTTGGGCGGTCACGTAGGCCCTAACCTGTCGCAACGGAAAAGTAAACAAGTGATGACTTAAGCGGGGGGGACGTCATGATCCTCATTCTCATCCTCATGGTGCAGTTTGCTGCTGGCACGCTGCAGCACTCGGGAATTTTTCAACGCGCGGTAAACAGCGGAGATCCCATAAGGAAAAGACGTTGGAAAATTAATAGCGGAGTTGGTTTTAGGACGATTCTCAAATCTCTTTCGGGGATAGTTTCCATAAGCCAAGGCCTAACATAGGGCGAAGGGCCATCGAAATCGGACGGTAAGCAGCTGAGATCCCATAAGGAAAGTACGTTTATAAATTAATAGCGCGTTTGTTTGATGGTCGATTTTCCAGTTTCTTTAATCATTCGCTTCGTTAGCTAAGGCCTACCATCTAGCGAAAGTCCCGTTACAATCGGGTGTTAAGTAGGCTAGTTATTAATATTTTAAGGTATTTTCCTCATGGGGGGTCAAGGTGATCTCGGGGGAGGGATGAAGTAATGTCTCGGGGGGATGACGTTATGTCTCGGGGGGGATGACGTAATGTCTCGGGGGGTATGACGTAATGTCTCGGGGGGGTCATGATCCTCATCCTCATCCTCATGGTGCAGTTTGCTGCTGGCAAACCGCAGCACTCGGGAATTTTTCCACGCGCGGTAAACAGCGGATATCCCATAAGGAAAAGACGTTGGAAAATTAATAGCGGAGATGTCTTTAGGTCGATTTTCAAATTTTTTTCGGGGATAGTTTCCATAAGCCAAGGCCTAACATAGGGCGAATGGCCATCGAAATTGGACGCAAAACAGCCGAGATCCCATAAGGAAAATACGTTTATAAATTAATAGCGCGTTTGTTTGATTGTCGATTTTCAAGTTTCTTTCGTCATTCGCTTCCTTAGCATAAGGCCTACCATCTAGCGAATGTCCCATTACAATCGGCCGGTAAGTAGGCTAGTTATTAATATTTTTAAGGTGTTTTCCTCATGGGGGCAGGTCAAGGTCCTCCGGGGGGATGACGTAATGTCTCGGGGGGGCAGATCAAGGTCATCCGGGGGGATGACGTAATGTCTCGGGGGGCGCAGGTCAAGGTCATCCGAGGGGGGGGGTGACGTCATGATCCTCATCCTCAGCAGGTGCACTTTGCTTACTGAAGTAAGCCCATCTAATTCCCCCTACTCAAAGGTCGGTGTGAAACTTGTTCACCGAGTAGACTGCAAAGGCTTCTAAGTAGCTTCAATCGATCTTTAAATTTCCGAGAATTTGGAACTGACACGAGGCCTTCAAGAAGGGCAGTAAAGAGTTTGACACACATTTCCGAAGGAGGGTGTTAAAATTCGTACATTCTGTGCTGAGCTGTGCGATTCTATGATATAGAGTTGCACCATGATTTTCTTTGTCCATCCAATTCCGTCCTTCAACCATTATAGCGAGTACCAAAATGTATGCAACCAAGAGTATTCGCCAATACAGTGTGCTAATTGACAGAATCTGTAAAATCTTTTGTAAAATGTCTGTTAAACTAAACTTGTAATTTGAACGATTATTTATGTGAAAGTACACGTAAAGATTTCTGTAAACTTAATATTAGACACTCTGCCAATTAACATAAATCTCTTGTTGATATGTATAGTTTAACAGACATCTTCACAAATGTTACATATTCACTCAATTAACACACTGTATTGGTAAACAATCTCTCTAAGGTGCATAAGTCGGTACAAGAATACTTAGGGAGGAGTTAAGTGAATACAAAAATTCATGTCGCAGGTGATAACAATAAGGTATTATTACCGCATAGTAAAGTAGTTATAACAAGGGGTGCATACTAGTCGGCTTGTAAGTGTACATCCATGGGATTTTTTATGATACAAGCATAGGAGTGGGATCAATCTCTTCGTTATAACATGTAAAATCAGTATTTGGATGGTGGACAGTAGCCACTAGTGGCAGATTAATCTTATACTCGAAAAACAAAATGGCCGCCGCTGTTCCGTACATAGTTCTGGTTGTTAATGTTTATCTCGTAAAATACTATATTTATGAGAAATTTACCTATTACTAAATGTATTTAATATAAAATTCTACACAAAAAATGTTCTTATGGTATTTTCTCTAAAAATCGGTACTCTTACGGTATTTTCGGCTGACCTTTAAAATAGAAAATCGGGTTTTAAATGAAGAATTTAAGGTTTTGTTTTCCAAAAAGCGCAAAGAATATTAAGTTATACAAAACCATACAAAAAAGTATACAGAATAATTAGATAAACTAAGACATAATTAGACTTCAGACTTAAAAGGTTTACAAATACTAAACAAATGTCTACTGTGTTTACTAAAGAACAGTTTATCAGTCTTTTATCAGACTCATGAAATTGGGTGCAGTATTTATTACCCAAGAGTCCTAGGAATTGAATCAGATATTGTAAGAAGTGTGGTTAATATGATTATTAGAAATGATACCATCAGATCTGGTTACTGACAGGTGTATTCATTGTGCTATGGACCTTCGGGCCGCCTTGAACATTTTGGTGATTGCCTAAACAGATTTTCAACAATGTATACTAACTTCTTTTTTTGGGTGACTTTAACATAGACCTGGCCATTGACAAATTTATTTGCCACAGACTAACCTCCGAAATGTCGTCATATGGTTTGTTTAATATAATCTCCTCTTACACGAGAGAAGCTCTGGGCTCACAAACCTTGGTTGACCACATATTTACAATGAGACTCTTGTCAAAAAACAAGTAGTAAAGTCTATCCTATCCGATCATTAGGCCCAAATTGCAAACCTCAAAATAACCCTTGAAAATAGAGAAACAGAAGCGAGGTTAACTAATATCAAGGTAGGAACATTCAAATCATTTTTAAAGCGTGAGAAATGGAGCGAGGTTTATAAAGCAGAAGGTTTGGAGCAGAGGTTTAACGAGTTCAGCTGTCAACGTGACCATTATTTCGAAATAGCATTCCCGAGAAAATTAAAAAGATTAACACAGTAAGGAAAAGATATGTCAACTTGTCAGAAGAACTTTTACAGCCGAAAGAACAATTTTTTATATTTATGAAAAAAAGAATTTAAATGAATTACACAATGAATTTAAACAGGAATTTTAAGGGTTTTCAGACCCTTTTTAAGGCGTTATTATCTCAGATTAAAATACCAATACAGAAACTCAGAGAATGATACAGAAACATAAAGCTGACAAAATACTTGAAACCATAGAAAATTCCGATAATAAAGCTAAAGTTGTGTGGAAAATAATCAAAGACCATAGACCGAATTTGTAGTAGCATCTCCATGTCATTATTTGTCGAACTTCTCTTTCTTGAAGGCAAATTCCCACAGCAATAAAATTGACTATTGCCAGACCTATTTTGAAAAAGGGCAATGCGAAATCCTGTGGTAATTACAGGCCCAAAAGAAGACATAAGAAATAATACATTTATTGACCATTAAGTAAATACATTATTACAATAGGTCTCGTCAATAGTTTTTATGTTAAATAAAACTGGAGTCTAAAGCACAAGAAACGTATAAGCCACAAACTGCTAAACAAATTTCCTAATTCCATAAAAAAACTAATAAAATTGCAATAAAACTAGAGAGACAATAAAAAATAACGATGTTATGCTTGAAACAGAACAGCAATAACATATAAAATAACAACAAGATAAAATGCGTAACAATTAACAGTTTACCAATAACTAGGAATTAAACAATAATGAATGTGTTTAGAATATAACATCAAATAGGGCAATAAAATTAAACAAAATCACACACGAAAAATTAATCCACAGAATGCATGGGGGTCTGAAGCCACTGTTACAATTTTACTGAAAACATAGAATTTGATACTAAATTAACAAGGGAGGATGGCAAGTTATTAAGTAGCTTTAAGGCCAAGGCATGATGGTACTTTTGTGTGGGTTGCCCTAAATAATAGAAGAGAATTTGCTGTGATATCTGATACTGATGGTGCAGTATGTCTGCCACGTCATTCCTTTTCAGTGGCTCTGATCGAGAGAGGAGTGCCCCAGAGGTCTGTTTTGGATCCAATCTTGTTCCTCCTTTTCATAAATAATGTTCCCACTAGTGTAAACGCAACTAAAATATTTATTTTTGCTGATGATACGTTCCTTACTCTCTCCATTAACTGTAAAGAGTCATTGGAACAACTTGCCTTTCTCGAATCCAACAGTCGTATACAATGGTTGATACATCATCAGCTTATTTTAAATGCTGAGAAAACTCAACTTTTAAATTACAACAAATCAAATAGGGCTTTTAGAGAAACTTCTCGTGTGTTTAATGTGCTTCTGGATGATACCATAATTCATTCTTCTCAGAATGTGAAGTTCCTTTGTCTGGTGCTTGACGAAAACCTTAATTACCACCGACATCTTGAACATGTAGCCAATAAGGTATCGGTTGGTATTTTTAGCGAATTTCCCCTATAGGGAAGAAGCTATTACCGTAGTCGGCATGGTTAGACCTAGGCCCGGACCCATGATAACTTTTCGTTTTGAGGTCCCCAGATGCCAAAAACACCATTCGTTCGAAACTGTAGATATATATGTGTGTGTGTGTGTGTGTGTGTGTGTGTGTGTGTGTGTGTGTGTGTGTGTGTGTGTGTGTGTGTGTGTGTGTGTGTGTGTGTGTGTGTGTGTGTGTCCGTGCGCACGATAACTCTCGTAAAAATGGTCCGATTTTGATGAAATGTGGTACAAACGTGTAAAACAACATTTATGACTTCAAGTTCAAAAACCAGAGGGATCGACCTATCCAAAGGGGTATTTTGGGGGGTTTTGTACCCAAATTGTTTTCAATTTTTTACATATAATCTTTGAAAAAGTCAAATTTTACTATGCACCATTGGATTCCGCTTAAAAACACACAATTTGGTGTTTTGATCATTGCTCTACGTCAATTGGTTGCAGAGATATTGAAAGTGCAAAACACAGTACGTTGTCCAATTTTATTCTTATGGAGGATAAGAAATATTTTATATCTCGCTTATTTATGAAGGTATACCGACGAAACTTGGTATATGGCTTCATCTGGTTTTGGTCTATTGTTATTTGCACCAAAATCCATTTTGTACCGATGGTTCCTGTAGCAGCAAACCTGCGTACTCAGCCCCCATGTTATTCTTATGGATAATAAGTAAAATAATATTATCTCTCCCTTAGATATGGACATAAATTATTAAAACTTGGTATGTGGAATCACCTAGTAGAGTTCTAAAAAAATGTGCATAGTAACCATTTTTAGTTGTTCCTTTTTGCAGCAAACCTGCGTACTCAGCTCGCATGTTATTCTCATGGAGAATAATTAAAATGGCATATATCGCTTATTTATGAATGTTTAATGATGAAACTTGGTATGTGGAAAACTTTACCTAGTCCAGTTATATTTATATTTACATAAAACCCATATTTTGTGTTCCTAGTTGCAGCAAACCTGGGTAGTCAGCCCCCATAATAATTCTCATGGAGAAAATTAAAATGTAATATATTGTACTTATGAATGTATATTAAAGAAACTTGGTAAGCAACTTTATGTGATATTAAGACATATATATGCATTGGAAATTCGCTGAGTACGCAGGTTTGCTGCGACGGGGGTATTATCCTTCGAACAATCAGGCAGACGGCGAGTCGTGAGGTGCTTCTATCAACCTATTATGGCATTGTTTATCTTTATTTGGTTTACGCCGTACCCGTTTGTGGAAATACAAATCAGAGGACTTAGGTTTTGTTTCGACTCCAAAAGAAGGCTATCCGAGTAATCTTCTCTCTTTCTAAATTCCAGTCATGCAAAAATATGTTTCGAACATTCCAAATTTCAACTTTTCCGTCCATCTATATCTTAGAGACCTTGTCGTTTACCAAGAAGAATATGTCAATGTTCAGTTTTACTTCTTTCCACAGAGATTCATTCCGTAATACAAACAATATTTCTTCCCTAAACATTCCACTTCTTTCTTTCAAAACCAATTCCAAAATTCCAATACAAAGACATACATACATACAAAAGACTTCCATGCCATTAAAGATAGAACAGGATCATGGAAAGTTAGAGGGGGGTAAACGCAATGCTCTTGGATGAAGTCGTTTACAGCGTCTGGGATTTCTTGGCTGGTGGTCACAAAATGCATGACAGTTATCTCTATCCAGGTTAAGCATAAGAAAATGTATTATTTTTATTTTTTTATTCACTTGGCTAATGCAATTTGTATTTCGTTGCTCTGGATGAATATTTTGTTGAGTCTGGAGTTGTGACTTATGATCTGAGCCTCCAACTGCTCAGTTAACAGTTTTGAGGCAACTTGAAAAACAGAGAGTGAAGACGGATTTATGATGAAGATTGTAACTGATAAAAGTGTTCTTTAGTAAAACACAGTATACATTTGTTTGGCATTCGTATTACCTTTGAAGTTTAATTATGTCTTAGTTTATCTAATTGTTTTGTCAACTTAACATTTATATATTTTCAAATAAAAAATAAAAAAAAAACACTTTGTGCTTTTTGGAAAACAAAACCATAAATTCTTCATTTAAAACCCTTTTTTCTATGTAAAATGTTAGCCGTAGAGAAAACACCCTAAGAACAATTTCTGTGTACAATTTGATGATAAATACATTTATTAATATGTAAATCTGTCATAAATATTGTATTTTATGAGATAAACCAGTACCATGTACGGAACAGCGGCGGCCATTTTGTTTTTCGAGTATACGATTAATCTGCCACTAGTGGCTACTGTCCACCATCCAAATACTGATTCTACATGTTATAACGAAGAGATTGATCCCACTCACATGTTTGTATCATCGAAAATCCCGCGGGACGTATATTTTGTTAATTTGCAAGCCGAAAAAACGTTGGCCTAATGGTTAGCGTCTTTAATTTGGGAACAAGAGGTCGCGGGTTCGATTCCAAAGGCGCCCATATGACTTTGAGAGGTGTGGACCGTTATTATCTAACAACTTTTAACATAAAATCGCACTCGAGTAGACAAAGAAAAAAAAAATTAAAACGGGAATGTTTTTAAACTATTTCAGTTGCAGGCTGTGCTGTATCTTTTATACCACGCTTAATGCATGTTCCGCAGTTGTAAAGTTGTTTGTCATCTCGCTAAGAACAAGTTTAAAATGTACTAATCATTTGTAGGTTGGATGATGTGAAGATGTTATTTATCTTACACCAGATAAATAGCAGACACCGTCCCACATTTAGTTAGTTGTTATCTTGATGATTATTCTACTTATTTTGGTGACAATTTAAATCCTATAATCAACAAAATCTATGTACATTGTCTACATAGTCAAGATAGTCATAATTTGGGGTTTATATTATGCTGGTGATCTTTTCAACGCATCCTTCATAATACTTTACGTTCCTCAAAGCGAAGGCCTCTTAAACATGCAGGGCCTACTGCTTGTTTTCTGAGTAAAGATTGTGTTTTTGGAACAATTGTAAATTTCACGTGATTAAAACATACCGCGTATTTTATACTGAAACACAGGGTGTCCCACGAGAGTATGGCACAAATGCAGGATTTGGTGTAACTCATCAAAATAAGCAAAATACTTCGTATAAACCTTTTTCTAAATCGGTTCGTTTTATGTCTGTCTGCCTGTATGTGATTTTTCATCAATGCAGCATATCTTAAGAACCACTAGAGATACTGACTTGAAACTCGGCATATATGTTGTACTACTTTAGGGATAATTTGGTATTAAGTTTGGTTTTTCTATCTTTAACCGTTTAAATATGGCGACCATTTCAAATTGTTAATGCTTAATATATTTAAAGTGGCAAATAATTAAGTATTGAAGTATTTGATTTTGATATTTTAAAAATGTGAAATTTTAAGCAAAAAAATGATGATATAAAGATTATAGATATCATTCGACCCATAGCTGAGAAATTTGAATATTTATGAGGAAAATCTTAGAAATTCGATGTAAATTACCATACAGTATTTACCACGATTTTTCTCATACAAATTTAAACTTCTAAGTTATGGGTCGAGTGATCTTTATAATCTTCATATCAATCTTTTTGGTTTAAAATTTCATATTTTTTTAATATCAAAATAAAATACTTAATTATTTGCCGTTTTCAAGATATTAAGCTTTAAAGATTTGTAATTTGTACCATTTTGAAACAGTTAAAGATATCAAACTAGATATAATGCCAAATTATCCCTAAACTAGTACAACACACATCCCAAATTTCATGTCAGTACCTCAAATATTTAATAAAAATATGCTGCATTGATTAAAAATCACATACAGACAGGCAGTCAGAAAACGAAGCAATTTAGAAAAACGTTTATACTAAGTGTTTTGCTCCTTTTGATGAGATCTGCCAAATCCTGCATTTTTGCCATACTCTCGTGTGACACCCTGTATGATAATGAATTTATTTAATATATTCATTTACCAAAATGCTAATTGCACTATCGCAATAATTTTAAGATTAAAAATATCACGTGCATGTGATCTTACGACTACAGATGAAAGAATACACAAACACACTATGAAAATTATTATTTCAAAAGTTAGGGTGCACATGGTACGTAACTCTTTTTTCGTAATTCCAAACCCCCTCCACCATATATCACACCATAACACTTGAGCATACCCCACCCCTTATGTGTTACGTAACGTAATCATATTAAATGGTAAAAAGCTTAGATCTCGTAAACAATATAATTTACCATATATTTAAATAAAATAGTATTTTATTGATATATATATATATATATATATATATATATATATATATATATATATATATATATATATATATATATTGCTTTATTTTACAAAAAAAATTGTTTATACCATTCATAAGTTATATTAGTTAAATAATAAAAATTAACATGTTATTTAAATTAATAACTAAATATATGATTACAAACCTTTAATTAACAAAGCTCTAAAACAAAAAAAACAAAAACAAAAAAAGACAATAATAATAAGGGTTGAAAACATATTGATAAGTTATATTTACTCCGTCATTTGTTTTCTTAAGCAACATTTTCGAGGTTCAAACCGGAAAATAAACTATCCCAGCTAAAATGTAAGAAATTAAAAATATTAACTATTATAGTTTTAAAAAACCTTTAATCACAAATTGAACCACACCACAATAACCACCTTCTATAACGCAATAAATTGTACAAAAAATACTTAATCAGATCATAAAACTGAAGTATTTCTTTCACTCCCATCATTATATTTAAAGTGTATGAGTCATGTAGCACTGAGCCAGCCCCACTCCCCAAAATAATGCAGAGTAACGCTACGCCGTACCCCCTCCCCCCTTAAATGCGTTACGTAATATATGTATGGCCCTTTTGGGGAAAATCATGATTAACAATTTTTTTGAAGTTTATAGAAATTTTATTCAGTAATATAAGAACAATGGTAACAAATAAGTTAAAAAGACAACTGTGTTAATAATATGTTAGTATATGTCATACTGTGTGTCAGATATAAATAGTTTACAGACAAAATAAGAAGTAAAAAAATGTATATTTATTTACTGTCGTCATTGGCGAGTCGAAAATACACTTTAGTGATTGTGAACTAGGAAGACGATATAGAAAGGCATGTGAATTATATACTCTCGAAATTAAGTGGTCAAAAAAGCCAAACGGTAAACTAGTTCGGCGAACGTGTAAGGGTACTCTGTTTTCCTTTGTGGATTCACTAGCGTTTATTTTAAGGCAATACATTGTTATGGTAAATGATAAAATTAAAATACATTGTTAATATTGTTAAGACAGGGAAAAGGAGCGTTGCGGAGGTCGCAGGATCCTTGTTTGCAGCTATGATTATTAAGTTATCAACATTCTTTAAACGGGACTTGGCAGAAGAAAGATAATTCTATTCATGCTCGTATTTAGAATTTGAAAATATGTTTCTGTCTTAAGTTGTAGTTTGAAAAAGCTAATTTTTGTACACTTATAAGGGCTAGTGAATACAACGCAGTTAGAAAATTAAAAAAGTAAAAAGGGACATTTGTAGATAATATTTTTATCTTTAAATTGAATTCAAGGGTTTATTAAGCAGCTGTAAAGAGGGGTCCTGTAAACCCTTTCCTAGCGTTGCGCGGAAGGGGTAGACCGGAGCCTTAAACAGCCGTAAAGGTTGCAAATTATATAGAAAGTTCTAGACGCTTTTTTAAGAAATACCGATGCCACATAAAATTGAATTAAATTGGTATTAAATTGGTTTGTATTAATAAATCATTAATAAAGTTAAACTTGATTTTAAGTTAAAAGTTATTTATCACTCGATTCTTTAAATGCTTTATCAAAAATCTAAAGTAATAATTTATTGGCATTGAGAATGATATAGAAACGCATTATTTGACTTCCAACCAGAAATAACATATCTTTTTAAAATAACTATATCGTCTATATCTATAATACGCTAAGACTATTTTTGTGAATAGAACTCCTCTGTTATTCCTGGACCGATTTTGACGATTAATGGTAAACAAATGGCCCAGGTTCGTAGTTGTGCAAAGTGGTTTTCAATTGTCAATACTGTTTTGCTGAAGGGCACAGTACATCCTCAAAGTTCAATTTTTCCCATAAATATAATATGGGAGAGTAGTTTAAATTCAGTTGCATTCTAAAACAGGAAATGATACAGTACAATACAGGTAAACAGTAGGAACAGCTGATAACTGATATATACAATAAAAGTTTGTTTTGCTCGATTTAGAGCAACTAGTAATATATAATTCGGGTTCAAAATAAAACCAGACGGCTAAACATAGCTTCGTCTCATGGACTTAAGTTCGGATTAGGATCAGTATTGGATAATGGTAGAGATCCTGCTAGAGGCTAGTAGCGTCATGAGAATCGCCGAGCAACAAACGCTATTACATAACTGTGCCATTGTTATAGTACAAGAAATAGTTTGGAGTTTACTTAGAGAAATGAAACCCATTCAATTCACAGGATTTTTAACTTATCATTAAAATTATAATAGGAGTTTAAAATAAATTTAGCTGCGGAGTGAGATAAAAAAGATCTAGAAAAGGGTTCGAAGGATAAGTTATTGTTTAAAAGTAGGAAAAGTATAAATAGGCTTTCGATGTTTAATGATGTTATTTTTCCAAGAAAGACTGACATAGGATGGGGATGGCAAGTCGAAAAAATATCGGTGCTAAAATAGTAAATTTAATCATTGTAGTAGGCTATAGCAATCAGAAGGGAAGACATTCGTCATCATGGTGATCAATTATTGATATAGTTAAAATTGATTTTGAAACTAGCCAAAATATTTATTTAAAATCTCGGATTGTACTGTTCTGAAAAACTGTTCTGAAAACACTTTTTTAAATGCAAATCGTTTAAAAAATAACATAGGTTAAGTTAGATTAAAATATTAAAATTAAACAGCCAGTGAATTTTCAAAGTTTCACGTTTTTAGCAAATGGCCTATCGAGAAGTGAGTTTATAGCATGACCGTCACGGTAAAGACTTAATCCCGGGACTACCATAGCAGTTCTTAACGTAACCCCCTGAACACGTTTTGAGGTTTCGCTAGAAAACGTACTCTTGAGGTCGCATTTTTTTTAAGAGTTTCGATTTACTTCAAGTGCTTTCCTTTCTATAAACAGATGGCCGAGTTGGATGGTAAAAACAATTGGAAACCCCCAACCTCTTTTTTTAATTTTAAACCCCACATTTTTGGGGGTTTGGGCCACAAAGGGGGAATGTGCCTCAGATGTAAATAAATAAATGTATAGGCCAAACATTTAAATCCCTCTATTAGCCCTCTATCTTAAATATTTATCGATATATTTTAGAAAACTTATATTAACTAAACACAGTAAATATTAAATTGGTCCCATAGGAAATTTAACTTTGGAAAACGCAGTTTTCCATAAGTTGACGTAGATTTATCACCCCCACTACTCCCATAACTGTTTTTATACCTGACTAAAACTCTTCCTTACATTACCGTCCTATAATTGTAGATAAACATAACCAGGTGCATAATAGCAACCTAATAATTTAATATATCATCAAATATTCACAAAAATACACAAAGGTTTCTATCAACAACGTATTTATTTTTAAAGCCTTAAATGTTGAATTCGCTCCCCTCTCGTCAGCGTGCTGTGTAAAAACTCGTATTGTTCTGTTTAAATCTAAAAATCCTAATTTATTTTAAGTGCTCAAAATAACATTTAAAGCTAAGTTATGCAACGGACTACTAATGGAAACTACCTGATTGAATGCGTTCTACAGAGCTACAATAACAACTGGAGTGGCTAAGGAAAACGACACTAGAGAATTCGTCTGGCATAAAGAGAAGGCGAATAAGATAAGCGGATATTCTGGCCATGAGATGAAAGAGGAATGAGAGAAAAACTAGGAACTAAATTATCTCGGGTAATGTAGAGTGGCCAAAGACAAAAACTCCAGACCTTAACAAACTAAACAAACTGACTTTCACCGAGCAAAGCGCGGCCCTCGGCATTACATTTTTGTAATTTGTTATGAGAGACTTATTAATTTAATGAATCGTGATCCTGTGTAACACTGTATATTGTTATATATTACAATATTTCGATCTAACCCAATAATACCAGTATATTTTTCAATATTTCAAACTGTAATTTTACAAAATTTGAACCTTAATATGGCATTAAATGGTAGTGATCAATTTCATATTCGTTTAATATTTGATTCAAATCTAGTAAATAAACCAAACATGTAAGGTTCAATTTTAATTATGACGCGGGTTAAAGAAAAAACTAGATGAATTTAATGTGAGACTTAAAACCAGTTATAATATATTGGTTGTTGGAAATTAGACTGATACACTGAGTAAGTTGATCTACCAGTCGTCGATTCCATACCGTTTTGTAGACCTACATTTTTGGAAAATCTTAGACTGCTGCTCTAGAAAACGTTCAGAATTGGATTTAAGATAATTTAAGTGATGCTGCTCTGTAATGTATGCTCTTTAATCGTACGTTAGGTCCGATTTCAATTTAACTTTTCAACCTTGATTAACAATATATTCACTGATATAAAAAATAAAATTTAGGTTTGTATATTGTTTAGATTCTTTTAAATTAAAAATGTATATATATACACTTATTTTACTTTGTTAATAAGACAACACTTATTATAAACAGATTTGCAAAATCTGTAAAAACTTAGATCTACTTTGGGTAGGCTCATTATAGTTTGTTAAAGCTATTAATATTTTAACTTTTTAAATAATATTAAATTAATTTTTAACAAATGAATGCTGTAACTTATTTTAACATATAAGTTTGTTAAAGGTCTAACTATTATGATGTTTAATTTATGATATAATGTTAAATATTTTAAAGATAGAGTTAATATATATTTGGATCTTTTCAAATCATATAAATCATCCCGAAACCATTCTTTGAAATATTAGCCTATGTGAGACTATTTTAAAACCTAAAATAGTTTAACATTGCTGCAAATGTTCAGAGAAGTTCCAGTTATTGTTGAAGTCAATTACAGTTAACATCGAAATTACGTTAAACGAAACATGTAACGGTAATGTTTTCTTTGTGTTACGATAAATATTAAATTAACATTAAACTATAAATAAATATTGTACTATACTTCATATTGTTTATTGAGGTATTAAGAAAGGTTTAAAGGTTTTATTAATTAGGCCTATTATTTCGCACTTCTTTGACAATCTACGTATATAAAGTGCTTTACTCGTAATCGGTTGAAGTTAAATTTAGTCGAATTACTGTAAACATTAAACTATTCAATTTTTGACTGATTAGTGTATATTACTGGATTAAACTGTTTAAACATTTAAATATACAATAGTTATTTATGCAACAAGTGCGCAAGGTGCCACTTTGCTGCACTCGAGAAAAACGTTTACGCACGAGCCAGTTATAATAACCATGTTGGCCATGTTGGCTAGTGGAATAGTTTCTCTCGAGTGCAGCAAAGTCACTTTGCCCACGAGTTGCATATTAAATTTTTCCTACGTCTGCCAAATATTGATTATACAGTATGATATGTATAATATTTATGATAGCCTATATGATATATATCCTACAGTTGGAATAAAGCATTTAAATTATATTTATTCGTTTTTTTTAGAAGAAGGTTGCCACTATTAAAAATTATCTGAAAGATATAGTATGCCTGATTGAAGTAATAGTAACATAAGTAGGCCTACTCATAATTTATGGACACTTTTTTATTTAAACACACTTTAATTAAACTTCAACAAAATACAGGTTACGTTTATGTTTATGTTGTTCAGGAACAACGGCAATAGATCAGATGTTTATTATCCAGTATTGCCAACATAATTCAAGCAAAACAACGTTACCTGCATACTGTTTTTGACTATGTTTGTGTTCTTAAGTTGAAACACTGGAGTACGCAAAGTAAATCGAGAGTGCGCAAAGTAAAAATGAGTGCGCAAAGTAATATGAATACGGGAATCACCTGTATTGCGACGAATGTCGAGTGCGAAAACAACCGCTTCTCGGGCAGACGTAGGAAACATCTTTTTATAGTACTTACGAATTATCAGTTTATGGATTGTACATATATTGGTTTATTTTTAAATTTTATTAGTGTTAGTTATATTAATTATTTTACTTTTTTACTACTTTTTTAAAATGGCTGTAAAATGTTTTTAACTCGGTACTCACTGTGTCTGACGGCGACTGGGGGCAGTTGAGGCAGTTGAGGGGCACTCGATAACCAAATTTGTAAACAGAGGCTTGGGTCCCCGTCACACACTCAGACTGACAGACGGACGCACTCACTGTCGCTCGTCTGGTCAAACACTAGTGTTTATATGGTGATAAGGTAATCTTATCTGTGAGCGCCACCGAGCCACTCCCCACTGTACGCCGTGCCTGGTGCTATTGGCGCTCCCGGCACTGACTGACCCACGTCCCAAGGGTTTGGGGCAGTCCCGATTTTCGGCTAGTTCCAAAAATGTCGAGAACGATAATATACGGCAGTTTTTCCCATTTAAAAAAATATACCTTATGGGATGTAAATAAAAAGTCTTACAACACTTTAAAATATACTGATACCCGTGCTTCGCACAGCTGATTTAAAGTCCTGCTGCAACTACATCTGTTTGATTAATTATCTGATCCATTAAACCAATTACTCATTAGAATAACATTGCAACTTTAAGGGCCACTGGGGTTGAGCCCTAAGGGATTGCAAATATGGGAATAGGCCTATATGTAGCTCAGATAAATTTTCTACATACATGCAAAAGTTCAGTTCGATTGGTTTAGTAGTTTTTACGTTAAAACGGAACGTACAAGTCGACAGACAGACACCACCTTTCTTTTATAAATGTATAGGACAGGGAAATACTCCACACGATAAAAAACACTAACTTACCACCCTACACTTACTGTACTTTGTTGTTGGGTTTCACTTGTACTGTATTTATGTATAAGACGGCAAATAAACATAAATGATGGTAAAAGGCCCTAGGAATACAGTATATGAATACGTTTTTATTTACCTCCCATAATTATAACAACACGTATTATGCTAATTAAGAAGTTATTTAAATATATCTAGACAAAAAGACAAAACACATTATTTGAAGAAAGTGATATTTAACACAAGAAGGATATTTATAACAAATACTATTGTAATTTGTAAATTTTTTTATTACAATTCTGAAATATTTGTATTTAATATCTCAGTAATTCTGAGATATTTGTTTGCATTGGCTTGACGTCATTACTTTACTTGAAGAAAATGTAAATAAAGAGACTTGATTGATTTATTGAAAAGCTAAACAGATTTTTATGCTCGATGTGTTAATTAAAAGCGATTGAGGCGAAGGTGTGACATTCGTCGTTAAGGCTCCACTCATAGGCCATCAAGGCTTCAATGTAAATCTTATGGAAGAATATAAATATATTGAACCGCACATTTAACAGCTGTTATTGTCACATTAACAAAACACAGCAAAACAGCAAGAACAGATGATACAGACATTATATAAAATATAAAAACGACTGCCGAAATGATAACGCTGTGGAATTTTCGCTATGGGAGGATGTTTTAAATGCATAAGCATGAGAATAACATTTGCGTGCTTTCGAGTAGATGGTCCGACTAGATATTTCAATTAATATAAAAGGGTTTAAAATTATACAACTTTCTTTACTGTAAATGAATACTACTGAATACATATAGAGGTTTCATGGACAATATATTAACATACAAAATACATTAATATATTTGTATATTTAATATAAATTTATATAGTTGCTATTTATTTCATTACATTAATATATACAATACATGAATATACCACAGTATGTATATTATATTATGTACAATATTTGTATTGCTATTGTATACTTAATGATACATCTTTTCAAGTGGAATATATATACAGTTCTCAAAAACTATAAACATATTGAAAAATGGGTTCGACAAATATATTTGTCCACTTCATCAAAAATCCTGTAAGCAGATCAATACATTCCGATATAGTGCCGATTATCTGTTGATATTTCGCTTCAGATTTTCCCTTACGTAATATGCGTATGCGGTGCAGCCGCTCTGACGTTATAGATATTTATGCCTTTCTTAATGATGAATTGAGTTTAAAATCAAATCGAATAAAATTTGATTAAATACAATTGAATTTGTTTACGTGTTTATTTAATTTTTCAAAATATCCCTTTCATATAATTTCTGTTTTTAAGATGCAAATTGACGCAACATTTTTATCTTGTTTTTTTTGTTTTTTTTTGTTTTGTAATAAGAATGTTTACAACTGAAATCGTATCTCTAAAAAGGTTAAGTATATGACAAAAGAGGCAAGTGTACAAATTTCATAAAACCGTGTTTTCTACACCGAAACCATCACAAAAATATGGTGTCGGAATTACTGAAATTAAAGTTTTACACCATATTGTAAAAATGGCGGATAAAATAAAAATGTCAAAATCACTAAATTATACAGAACCGAAAATACAGGAAAGCTTCCTTTCATCTTTGTTTAATAACTTTCATACTTTTCTTTTAAGTTAAATTAAGTTTTAAATTAGTAATAGTTATTTTTTTGTTTTTGTTGTATGCCACTAGTAGGGGTGTTTGGACACTCCGCCCCAAGAGGAGCATCCTCCCCCTAATTGTTAATTACCCTACTTAATATGCAAATTTGTTTAATTACCCTAATTAATATGAAAAAATTTTTTATCACCCTAATT
Organism: Allygus modestus; assembly: GCA_963675035.1. NCBI lineage: Eukaryota > Metazoa > Arthropoda > Insecta > Hemiptera > Cicadellidae > Allygus > Allygus modestus. The sequence goes on from OY776113.1 coordinate 94,771,767, forward strand.
AATATGCACATTTTTTTAATTACCCTAATTAATATGCAAATTGTTTGTGCATCTATCAGGAGGAGCATCCCCCCATCCTCCATCCACCATCCCCCATCCACCATCCCCCATCCCCCATCCCATCCCCCATCCCCCATCACCATCCCCCATCCACCACCCCCCATCCACCATCCCCCCCGCGGTTTCGTCTGCGACACTTTTGCCTAGGGGCCCGCACCACACTCTTGCCTTTTTCCCAGGGGCCCACACCGCACTCTTGCCTTTTGCCCAGGGGCCAGCACCCCACTCTTGCCTTTGACCAGGGGCCCACACTGCAATCTCGCCTTTTGCCCAGGGGCCCGCACCGCACTTATGACCTTTGTTTTAGTGCATCATTCAGGAGAAGCAACCCCCCCCTCAAGATGATCTTGACCAAAGTCTACCTGCGACTTCTGACACGCCCCTGTCTGAGATGCAGCTTCTCTAATTGACTGATGGCGCCAGACCCTTCCAGGAACCCATAATTATAGATCACCCGCGGCGAATTCCATTAGAGCAGAGTGGATTTTACCCCTGACAGCGGATGAGATTGATTGCGAGGTGGCAAACGCCATCAAAGGACCCAACACTCTAAAAGCTTTTAACGAGCGGAAATTCTCGGATGAATACAAAGGATGGCAAGCGGTGAGCGTCACCCCGCATCGCCAGTGCTCCTTCAGTTCAGTTTGAGAGTTCAGTGCGTGAAGACGTGTTAGTTCGATACTGCTCCGTTCTCCGCGATTTGTGCTAGTTACTGATTATTATCATTTGCGAATTTCGTCTAGCATCTTGAACTATTTAAAACGTTTGTGTTGTGCTGTTTTGTTGTGATTATCGAAACTTTATAATCTATTTTTAAGATGAATGCCCTACACAAGTGTACCATTTGCGGCTGTGTGTACGCGCGCGGACACAATTTAATGCAGCACTTCGTCAGATTCCACGGTGAGAGATACCAACCACCTCCACAGCAAGGTACGTGATTGTGTGTTGCAATATTGTTTGAATAAGAGTTAAATTTTATTTATTTTAGTAATATAGGGATATTTTATGAAATATTCCATCACATAGGTATATACAGAGAGTGAGAGAAGTTTTCAATTTATATAGCATAAATAGAGAGAACTGTCGTTAGTAATAAAAGTATATAAAAATTACATAACTAAAATAATTTAATTTTAATAAATTCTAAATTTAGGGATCAAAGTATGTCATGTGGATACTCAAAGTACTCGGCTTGTCGAGGAGATTCTGAAAATGCAATAAAAAATGTGGTTCAAGTCAAGGTCATCAGCAGATTAGCCCAAAGTGGTTGATGTGATACTCAAATGACTCGCCTTGACTAGACGAACAAGAAGGTGCAATCAGAATTGAGATCCAACCTATGGTAATCCAGATCCCTCCATACACCATCCCCCATCCCCCATCCCCAGTCCCCTATCCCCATCAACCCAATCCCCCATCGTCGTACATGAGCCACTTGTTCAGATCGAGGACACACATTCCGACGTAGAGCGGTTTGTCCAGGACGATGTTGACTTTCGACATGTGGACTATGGTGACGTCATCGTTGAAGTAGGTTCGGTCCAGGAAGTTTGACTTGGCGACGTACTTCCTGAACATCTCCGGCGTACACACCAGTTTAGCGTTCATTCACTTGCGAACATTCTCGATCGTCTTGCCGAAGACCGCGTTGTTCATAAGCTTGAAAAAGTCTTGTTCAACCTTGGTCTTGGCCTTCTTCCGCAGTTCAATGTTCATTAGAATGTAGCTCTCTAACCACCAAGACTGACGGAACGAGATGACACGATGCACGTTCAAACGTTCAAGTCCGTATTCTAGCGCCTGCTGCAGTATTCTGTAATGACAGATGTAGTTCTTCTTGTCATCCAGAGTCGTCACGAGCTTCTTGAATTTCCCTCCTGGCGGACGTTTTGTCTCGCAGCAGTAAGGAAGATCCTTGTGAAGGTCGTGTAGGTGGGTGGGGTATCGAAGGTCAACTTCCAAGACGTAGCCCTGGGTCCTTCGGGGTCCAACGCTGCAATATCCAGGGACGCGATCTCCTAGAAGCTGAGCCATTGGAATTGTCCCTGTGGAAGACACTGGGACATAGCCCAACCTTAAAGGTTGTTGGCGTCCAAGTATAGCAGGTGATGCGTTGGCTCTTCAGGTCGACGATCTTCAGGGCAACATCCATCGTGGTTGGCCTTGGCGTATCGGGTGATTGCCTGGGAAATACTTCCTCTGATGCCTTGCTCGAAGAAGAGGTACATGTCAAAGTCCTGTATCGTATGGAGCTCCACTCGACAGGTCCTTAACATGACTTCCCAGGCGTATAATGGTAGGGTGTAGTAGTATGCAGGGTCTAGTCCATATTCAGCCATCGATGTGTCCCTGAAGCGTTCAAAAACGTCAGTCAACAGCACAATGTCACAACGCAGGTACTTCTTGGCGTGGTCCTTGAGGCTCCTACAACCGAAGGCGTCTACCATAAAAGGACTACTTTCCGTGCACACTGTCGAAAAGGATAGTTTGAAAAAACGCCTGTTGGCGAGGAGCGGGAAAAACACAAAAGCGGGAAAATAATTTACATTTTCTGTTCCTCTGAGAATGTTGCTCGGTTTTGCTGAAGATTACAAACGGGTCTTGGTGAATGTCAAACAAGAGCTTATCTTGCTAAGGCCAGCTTCTGACATCGACGCTATCACATCCGCTGACCCGACCTCTTGCACCGTAGAGGTAAGCGGTTTGTACTGGCGGCTTCCTCACGTCTCGGTCACTGATACATATCGTTTAAAACTTTTGCGAATGATTGAAAATGTACATCTGTTAAAATAACTTTTCGGTCTTGGGAACTTCACGAATACCCTTCTCTACTGGAAACAAACACTCGCCAGTCTTGGACTTTTAAAACAACTTTTCAGCTGGAAAACCCTCGGTACGTTGTACTGGCCTTTCAGACAGATAAAAAACATAAATTTAACACAGATATGTCCTGCTTTGATAGTTGTGCTCTTTCTAATGTTAAACTGTACCTCAATTCTCAATACTGTCCCTATGACAACATCCATGGTAATATGACTTTATTTTATGAAATGTTTTCGCGGTTTCAAAAATCCTATTATGGCAGGGATACGTATCCTGGTGTGGATTTGGATACATTTAAAGACAGGACAACACTATACGTTATTGACTGTTCAAAACAAAATGACACAGTCAAGTTGGGACCTGTAGATGTAAGGTTAGAGTTTGAAGCTAAGGACAACTTTCCCGCCAAAACTGCAGCTTATTGTCTCATTTTACACGACTCCCACCTAGTTTACACTTTACTCAAAAGGACGGTGAAAAGTTTATGAAAGTCACATAATTGGAGGGAAGAGAAGATGTGGTGGGGTGGTAATAAGAGTATATCGATGACTAAACATCAATTAGTCTTTACCATGGATCCGTGCGGTGATGATTTATCTTCGGTCTGCTCTGAGGGTTATGGGGAGGTAGGTTGGAATTGTATAAATCTGTTGAGGAAGGGGAGACTTGTTCGTAAAATATATTTTGACGGGGAGCCATTGAAGTTGGAAGTGAAACCTAACGGGAGATTTGACAGAATTGAGTTGGAATTTATGGACAGCGAGGCAATGACTCTTCGTGGACTCTCATCGTAACAGATTCTCGAAAAAAGAAAATTATTTTTAAAGTATAACAAACTGGATGTCTACGTTTACACCAAGGACGGGTGGCATGAACGCGAATCGTTTTGGCTTGAAAACGAGTGGGATGAGACGGACCGTCCTTATACTAGCCTCTCGGAATCTAGAGAATTTAATAAAGATGATGTAGAATACGTGGTGATTAAATTCAGAAACCCCAAATACGATAGCACTTCTGATGAGGGGGAGGAGGATGAGGAGACTGATTATGAAGATGTGGAGGAGGGGGAGGAGGAGGAGCTTGAAGCAAAAAAGAGGACGCTAGAAAGTGGAATAGGTCTCAGTCGTCAAAATGGATCCGACCGTGAAGGTTCTCAGGCGAAGTTTAGGGCTTTTAAGGAAGATGTAGAGAATAAGGTGGCTGAAGTGACCGATGCGTTTTCAAAAGGTGGGAGATATTGTAGAGAAATGGTAAAATGGGATCGTAGTGGTGGTGGTAAAATAATCGACATCAAACCGAACGGAAAATTTGACAGTTTAAAAATCCGAACTATTTCAGGCTCAAACTTTTGCAATTGTTGTGTTCCAGAGAAGCTCCTTAATCTAGTAACTTATCACAAACGATTTAACTGCGTAAATTTGTATCTACATAAACAAGACGAAACTTGTAAATATAATTCTTTTGAACTGAAAACTCATTTAGTTGTAGAGGCAGACGTGAATGAAGATGTAACCTGGGTACTGATTACTTCAGGGTATAATGACTCACCAACGGTCAAAGTGGTGTAGGGGGAAAACAGCTGCCCTGAGGGGTATGACACTGTATACTAATAAAACTCATTTCATCGTGCAGATCCTTCAGTTGTAGACATGGAGTCGACCAGTGCAGATGTATCGTCAGAGGTTCTAGGAAAAGAGGTAAGTATGGATACGGACCTTATCCACTTTAAGTGGAGTAAGGAACCTATTGACCTAATGACCGATATTTTTATAAAGACTGTTTACTTTCTCTATTCCGAAATGACAAAGTGTTTAACTATCGGTATTTTTAAAAACAGAGGCTCTGGGTATTTTTTTCAAGGGGCATAAAGGAACTGTATACTGGCTACTAGACACTTTCAAACAGTTTTCTGTGCAATTTAATGACATAAAAGCCGCTTTGGAGAATCAAACTAAATTCTATTGACATCTCGATGGAGGGGAGGATCTAAAGGTGATGAATGTTCTTGGTAAATATTGCGCATTCCTCTATGACGGAGAACATACTTTAACTCTAAATCTGAACGAATGGTCTCAGTTTGTGAGTGTCCTCCCTATCGTACACAGGGATATTAACGAACTGTTTTACAACGAACTTTTGATTCAGGAATACATTAACAGAATTAATAGTGGCTCGGAAGACGTGTCGAAACTTGTAAAACTACAGTGTCTTGTTGCTGACAGGCTATTAGACGAGGTTAGGATTGCAAATGGTGGTGATAGTGGAATTTCACGGGTTCAAAGGCAACAATAACCGCTTTATTGTTAAAGAGTTGGCAGTGGTTGGGAGAAACTTCCAAAGTCAGATCGTATTCAAATCACTTTACAGTTTTTAACATTTAAATGCGAAAATTCGATACACTGCGCGATGGCTTTCGCACCATTTCCATCGTATAAAATGGGATTACGATGGTGTCAAGTATAATTAACGTATCATACGTGATTTGTATAAACGTTTCAGAGTGATATACACCAACGGTCTTGAAAAGGCTGAATTCTTGCGGGACTTTCACCATGATGTCAGGGAAATTACTTGGGATCACGGTGAACCCTGTAGTGTACACTGTTTGCTCCCACAACATCATAATAATCCTGATACTTACTGTGCACTGCACAGTGCAAAGTCCTTTCAGCATAACCTTTAAAACTGATGATGCAATTAAAATTTAATCATTAGCATTGGAGACCGCTTGGCAGTTACTTTCACGGAAGCACAAAGCTCCAGAAGGTGTTCTGACTGACGGTTTCATTATTAAATTTGACCGGTATATGGACTGGAATTTGCCCTCGGATAACTATGACTTTTCTCTTGACATGTTGAGAATGGACTTCCGCAGAGTTACCTGTTCCAGGATTTTGAGAAGAAAACTGTTTTCTGAATCCTTTCTCAGGGAAATAGCTCCCGGCTTTGTTGGTGCAGCCTGGGAAGTACTGAGTAGATATCATTTTCTTTCGGAACAGTTTATTCATTGTTTTTTTCGGATAAAGTCGATTGGGTCAGTATTGCATTGTATCAGAATATAAGTGGTAAATTTCTAGCTGAACACAAGTACTTGGAAAACGTATAGACCTCTGTGAGTGATTAGTAAAGGTGGCGGGGGTGCTCGGCATTCGGTTGAGGGCAACCCTGTGATGGCTTGAACGGACTTTTGGAGGTTGTAAATAGTTGTAAGTTGTATACCTTTGCTGAGGTTGTAAATAATTGTACATAGTATACCACTGAGGGTGATTAGTAAAGGGGCGGAGGTGTTCGGCATTCGGTTGAGGGCAACCCCGTGATGACTTGAACGGACTTGTGGAGGTTGTAAATAAATGTTTGGTAAACTGATTTTGCAGAAGGGGGTTAGCAATTTTCCTCGGTTTGGCTATCACCGTAAGTGGGCGATGTTGGGGCCCTTACCCCAGAGGTTAGGACTACTGGTGATGCTCTGGGTAACCAAAAAGAACGCGCTGAGACCCTTCAGCCTGATCTATACGGTCTACTGTGGTGTGGAAACTTGGGTCATATAACATGGGAGGTAGCATTTTGTTATGGAGTGGCTACCACCGAAAGCGGGCGATTGATGGAGCCCCTTACTCCAGAGGTTAGGACTACCGCTGATGCTCTGGATAACCAAAAAGAACGCACTGGGATCCTACAGCCTGAGCAATACGGTCTACTGTGGTGTGGAAACTTGGGTCACTAAGGTCAAGCGCTATTTGTTGTGAGTGTTGTGATAACCTTTGTATAAATAGGAGGCGGTTGTGTGCACTATTCATTCTGTACAACATGTTCTCAGAGTTGATATTTTATTTTTCGTGATAGGTTCTCTATCAGCCGTACCTCCGGAGAAAAATGTAGGTATTACTAACTCTGTGTGTGTGTGTGTGTGTGTGTGTGTGTGTGTGTGTGTGTGTGTGTGTGTGTGTGTGTGTGTGTGTGTGTGTGTACCTGTACATAATGTGGGTTCCGAGGCATTCGGTATGATTTTTTACCATTGGTTCGAGGTCCCCGTCGGTTCCGAGGTCCTGCCGTCGGGACCTCGGACCCAACGGCAAAAAAACTTAATGTCCGGGCTATACGCATCACTTTAATATAAATATTGCATGGGTTTAGTGCGAGACCTCGGATCCCGCTTGAAAATATCAAAATATTGATCACAACACTCCCGCTTGGGGTGTAGCGTTCGTTTTGACTTTCACACACTGTGTGATCTTATGACATTCTGCGCGGGATCCGAGGTCCATAAGCGTTTCTGTCACACCAAATCTATACGCCATTAAAGGGGGATTCGAGGCTCCCCCTTAATCCCCACCACTATTATACATTCCATCGTACCTCACAACAAGATGACATCTGGGAATGAGTTTACCGTTATCAAGAATTCCAACGGTTGACTGTCTGGCAACTGTAAGACTGAAAAGCTCGTTTCGTACTGTTTGGGTTAACACCTTATATATTGCCAGAAATATTGAAGGCTGTAACAATATATCCAAACAAATGTTTTCCCTTATACCTAAATGCTAACAATATGTAGAAACAAACTTATATTTTTGATCACTTCGCCCATTCTTTTGTGGTATTTTCTCAAAATTTACTGTTCCTTGCATACCATTACCACCCAAAATTACTTAGGTAAATAAGTAACCTAATAATACCACTTGTCGTCAAGTTGTGTGGTCTATGTGGCAGAAAACCTGCGTGCCCATTTATTATGTTATTGATGGTAGGAACAGTGTAATATCTCTCTTATTTATGAACACATATTAATGAAACTTGGTTAATGGCATCATCTGATAGTGAAGTGAGGTACATAATTGTGCATTTTAAAATCGTAAATCTAGAATAATCTTAATATATACAACATCCAAATACCAATGACCTGTCACTAAATATCCACATCTGTAAGGCCTACAGATTTTAAAATATACTGTCATCTTGCCTATGAAATAGGTGTCATAATGAGTATAAGCATAAGTATCGAGTAGCCTAAATAAAAATCGTCACTGCTGCTGTCAACATCAAAATTAAGTGTTCTTTTGCATGGTGAGGGTAATTTTTTCATCAAAGTTGACAACTGCTACAGTATATTTATTTTTTCGGCGGACATGTTCTTCTTCAAATTTCTTATGGAAGGAAATTCGGCGGAAAATTGTCTCTGAGTTCACAGACACCTCTTTATTTTGGTTTTAACAGCAGAAGTTAAGATTTCATTTTATCTACTCGATTGGTTCTATTGAATTTTATATGGCAAAAACCACCACCAAAGGCATTTTTCATACTTATGACTCCTTTTGCATAGGCAAGATGACAGTATATTTTCTCGTCACCAATCACGCCGGTATTCAGATACATCGCGTAATCACTAATAGGGAATGGTTGTGTGAATTAAACTATGAAATATCCATGAACAGTGAAGCAAATATCAGTAAACAAAATAAAAATAAAAATCTTAGAGATTGATGCATTTAGTGATCAAGAAAAAATACTCTATTCGACCTACCATATATCAACCATATACAACATCAACATCATATATTATTGGTGGGGTTTTTGATCGTATGGTACTCAATAGATGCGGAATTTTGTGTCCTACAATTCTTACAAAATGAGTTTTTCCTGTTGGGAGGATAGTTTTTTAATTAATTGCAAGCAACTTAAAAAACTTCCAACGTTTTGAAGTTTTGTGGTCCCATGACTAAAGCTGTTAGTAGGAGAAATGGGACAAACTTCAAATAGTGTTACTTCTATTTAAAAAGGATTTAAACGATTTCCAGCCTTCCAGGAATTATTCCCATGCAAAATCCTAATTTTACTGCCCTAACAGTTAAATTGATGTGGTTATAAAGCAGTACCTGCGGGGCGGAGCTTTGATCGGGGAAGTCCATTCAGTTTGTTTAGATGACTTGTAGTAATATTTCATCACTTACCCCAACTGATTATCAGATTTGTATTGCTTCTTTGCCTCTTTTCACTCATTTATAAGGTCACTCCAGTTTTTATTTATAGCTCAATGTCCCTTTGATTCATTTCTGATCTAACCATTCTATATATGCAATCTTCACTCAACCATTTTAGTCACTGCTCTCAGGAAACCACATGTTAACAATCATAAACAATACGAGTATAACTTTGACAGTTCCCAGTCGATTATGAACAGCTGATACAATTCATTTGTTTTGATTTTAAATTCCATAAGCCCAATGTTAATTTTGATTAGCTTTTCGTTTTTGTTTTTTTTTTACATCATTTAATTTTTCCTGGGGATGAGACCGGTTTAGAACTTATTTTTATCCCAGAAATTAGTTATTTATAACATTTGAAGTAAATCGTTGGAGACGCTTTAGAGATCAGAGTTGCAAGCAAACAAGCACGCCCGGACGCAAGCAAGCAAACCTTACTCATATTAGAGTGTAGGATTCATACAGTTTCATACAAGTACGTCCAGATGCAAAAATTAACGACAGATTACTCTTTAATCATGCATGGTTCGATTATGAGTGTTTGTCCAGAAGGCGGTGAGTTTTTAAATGGTTAAATGCACTTCAAAAGTTGAATTTAAGTTTTTTTTACGGAACATTATATCGAAAACAAAGATTGAAAGAAAGATTTTAAACGCTTGTGGAAAATAAAAAGAAATTTTATTATAATTTTTTTTTTGAACCATTAAGTCAGGTAAAATACGGAAAAAAGGTATGGAAAACTATAACCATTGATTATACATCCTTCGGAATTAAGATCTGTGGATTGTATAATCAATGATATAACTACTAATGGTTAGCTAGTGTACACTCAATGGTTATAAGCATGTTAAAGTATTTTGTATTTTTGTTTAGGTGTAGTAAAGTACAGAGGTTATAATAATGCCTTTAAAATTTTATAAAGATCCCAGTATTTTGTTAGTATTTCCTCAAGTACTCATTAGGAATGCCAACCTGGCAGACGACTCTATTAGCCAATGCTAGAAAAGTGATATGAATTTCAGTTCCCTGCGTGGAACGTAATAATTGTAGCAAACTATATAGTTTTCAATAAAGCATTATATTCATTTCAAATTATGAAATAAAATATTATTATCCTCAAATTATGTTAACGTTTGACCTCAAATAAAAAAGCTAAACATAATCGCTCCTAAATTGCTAACCTACGTTTAGGTAGTAAAGAAACCCTTTTCGGGAACAATGGGTATATCGATAGAATTAATTTCACAAACATATGTAAATAAATTGCTCATTTACAGAACACACAAAATAACTACCAAATTAAAGCCTTAATATGTGAAATTATATTTTAATAGGCATCATATGAAAACACTGTCCGTAGTTACAATTACACTGCTGCAGTTAACAATAGTTTAAAGTTATTAAATAGACCTAACACTAGTAAATAACCAAACATATACAAAGAGTAAAGTGCTTGAAAGCTAATTCCAGGAATAAAAAGCTTGAATAATTCAATATGATGCGAAAATCTGGCTATTTTTCAATTTGATGAAGTTTATTTTTACTTATTTTAAAGATTGTTCTAGGCACCTTGTTGTTCTGAAATAATAGTGCGTTAATGTTGAGTAGTTGGATGTTCGGTTTGGTGCAAAATAGTTGGGGAGAAAATGTTTACTAACTACGAATCAGCGATTTTATGAATGGGTAAACGTCAATGGGTTCGGCCGTGCTGAAGGGAAGAATTTGGGGGAGGGGAGTGTAACCCGTCTTCTTTTGTTTTGCTTGCGAACCTAGATACCTTAATGCACCCCGACAAATTCTTTCACAACGGACCTTCACCTTGACCGACAACTCTTCAAATGTCATTCCCTATATTAAAAAAAATCAATCGCAAGAAATTTTAAAAGTTGCGTTATTCGGAAGCGTTTAAATTAAGTCGTTTAGATTCGATCTAAATACCTCATTTGGTTATGTTTAGCCTAGGGCCCCTACCGTTTATTTTCTGGGATGCGTTATTAAGGCGATATGTTTTAATTATTGCGATCTTACCCATTTCTGCATTACATCCTTTATTATTTGCTTATTGCAGTTTATGACTAAATTAAAGTTGCAGCGGTCCATGTAATTGATTTTAAAAGTATTTTTATAAAACCTGTCCATTACTACATTCAAATTTACACATTCAAATTGTTAGTCTGCCACCTATTCCGTGTTTAACAAAGCCATGTTTTTTCTATAATATTTTAATAGTTGAGTAGTGATGGTGGTATGGGAATTGTAATAATTACATGTTCGTGACTAGCTTTTAATTAATTACGTGCAATGTACCCATATATGTATATTAGCTGTGTACCCGTCCTTCATACGGGTTGTATGTATAAATAGTAGATCAATTCAATAAAATAAAATCCTATGTAATTTTACAATAGGTCTATTATAACTACATTTTACATGTTTAATGTACAATTAAATAAAAGTTAAACTATTTATGAACCTCGGTAAAAAAATTTCGATCGGTAAATCCTGTGATTCATAGATTGTGCCGAGTGAAGGTGAGATGTTATGAGACTACATTTGTTTATCATTGTCCAAATCTCAACTTTTAAAAGGGGATAATAAAGCTCCTCAACCCCTTAATTTTCTCCAAAATACATTTAAATATTTACTGTTTAGACGTCCAGTGGTCGGCAACATAAAAGATCTTTTTAGAGAGGCGTAGATCTCTCCATTCATGTCTCACGCACGACAAAGGGTATGTGTGAAATCTCCAGAGAACAACACCTGACGCCCCATGATTTTGTTTCATATTTCTGTTAAGGTTCGAAATTTCAGCTTTATTGGTTGAGTAGTTTGTGTGTGATGATTAACATGTTTATATTAAAGGCCAGTGGGCCAGAGTCCTTGAGTATATTTGTATCTGGAGTAGGTAAATGTCTGCTTTGAGCTATCAGCTATATTCCTACCGAATTTCAGATCCATCAGTCCAGCAGTATGCATTTTAAAAGATTAAAAGATTGTATTTTTAAATTCCGGGGGGTGAAGCTTTTAAAAATCTTCGTAACGGGAATAGGCTTGCGTTTTGTTCTAATGTATTAGTTACGTTCCTACCAAATTTCAACTTATAAAGGTCCACTAAATACTAATACTCATAAGATTATTATTAAAGTAAATTTGGGAAGACTCCCATAGGAATTTTTACTTATTTTATTGCTAACGTATTCTTATTGTACATCTGCAGCCTAAGGGGAACCACCGTGAAAAATTGCATCTTCATAGACATTGTCGTTTTTGAGATAAAGTGATCACTATGACAATGAGTGCAAGAGTCTGACAAATATAGAATTAGATCATATGCCCACTCTGTATACTTATGTTATTTATTACCAATCTTCACTCAACGTTTTAAATAAGAACTACAAAATCTGTTTATAGAATAACTATTCTTAAGTGATCATCTGGCTCAATATAAATAAATGCTTTGTCCATAAGAATAACATAGGATTTTTAGAACCCCGCGTGGCAGAGTCCTGAGGTGATTTAAAAAAATCCCATTAGCCTAAAACCTTCTAACGAACATATAGAACATAGAGCAAAAGTTTCATCGAAATCAGTGCACCCGTTTCCATGTGATTAGCGAACAAAACATGACCGAAACCGGACGAAATCACGTTTTTGACCGTCCACCATTCTTTATGCCAGTTTAAAGTAGCCTAAAACTTTATAACGCATGTATAGAACAAGGAATCAATGTTTCATTAAAGTCAGTGGATTTTTTTCCCCGTGAAAAGCGAACAAAAATCCGAGCTTGAGCGTTACCGACAGACAGACAGAAATTGAGATAAGACTTGTTTTGGCTTCCCTAGGATGTAAAACGTGAAATTATGCACAAATTTCATAATTCCAAGCAATGCACAAACAAAACTCTAATATTATTTATATAGATGTGTAAAAAAAAATTTCCCGCTAATCTAACACTTTACTTGGGATTGCGTTCTTCTTTATTCAATCACAATAATTTTTGTTTGATCTTGTTTTGGGTAAGTTTTGCACAATATGAATACCCAATGTGTTTTAGAGCTTCGATTTCCGGCTATCTCTCAATTTTTTTGTAAAAAAATACATTTCCGAAATCAGGACTTAGAGTAAAACCTTTTGAAATAAAATTACAATTTTGGGGCAGTACCAAATACTGCAGATTTACCAAACTTTTCTCTATCGATACCTGTTGTCACTTAAACAAGTAGAATATGTTTTAATCTCAGGATAAGGTAATGGCAAATGCGGAATAGTTTTTAATATCTTTGTCGGTATAATTAAAAGGCATAAAATAAATATATTATTTAAATTATTAGTAATTTAACGCTTGCAAACTAAACTGCCAGTCATTGAGTGTCTCTAGTCCTGAGTGTCCAGGTTTCACCTAGTAAAAAAGTTACTTACATGAAGAGACTTGTCTGACATGTGGAAAATGACACACAGACACGTATAAATGAGATGTTTTTCCTTTTTACTAAGATATATATTTTTAAAAGTATTTAAAAATAAATCTAAATTGGAATCTTGGACATATATTTATATCATTCTTCGTTTATTTCCTTGTCTACACCATTCATCCGATTGCGATGACACTAATGTCATTGCGTTGTAATTCATGTTTACCCAATGAATGTTGGGCTCTTCTCCACTGAAATATGGAACTATCAGTGTTAACCATATAAAGTAATGATTTTATTTGATTTTCCATGATAACAATAATTTTTTCAACGGGAATCAAAAAAGACCGTTCGAATGAAGTTGCGGGTAGCAGCTGTCCTATATTTACAAAAACACTGGTGTTTTTATCAGAAATATCTTGAAACAACAATTTGGCAAGTAGCACTTTTTAAGGGACAATTTTTATTCAGGGTTTATTATTTCCTAATTTTAATTTAATTTCGGAATGGGTTCATTGCGGTTTGAATAATATCACCTAAATAGAGTGAGAATATCGTAGATTTTGTACTACATACGTACAGTCGTTCGTAGGTACGACACTCAAAGTAGTCAATTACCCTTAACGGGTAGAAATTGATTACTCAGTCGAGAGTTTAGGTAGCAGGAAATCAAATACCACCTCGTCTCCTCCTCACTCTGACCGAGTGTTTTGTAGAGTCGTTCGTTCAAGCGATCTGCAAGTGATATTACCATGTAAGGTAAAAGTGGTATGCCATGAGTGGAGGCGAATTACCTATTTTACAGTCTCGCGTTCACCTTTGATCGGCAAAATTGTTGAGGCGTCATAAAACTTCCATACTTTGCCATGATCTAAGTGATCGAAAGTGTGTGACTTGTTTGATCGCTCATGTTAGTTCAGCAGATTAATTATTACTCTCTAAATTTAGGCCCCAACGACTTATTTTTACTTTTGGGAAATTTATAATTTGTTTCCAATTAATATACCAATTATTATTATTATTATTATTGGTATTATTTTGCCAATTTAAACTTAAACTGTGTTATAGAATCAAATGTAATAGAAGAAAATATTCATTTATTGTAGGAAAAATGTGTTAAAATCATTACATACGTTAGAACTACTTCGTGGTAATAAATACACTGCCTTATTCGCAGTCAGTAACTGAAAATGTTGGAAAAAGGATAGGTTTTAAAGTTAAGATTCAAAAGTAAAGATTTTGCTCTGGCAGAATTGAACCCGTTTCCTGCCTTTGCTTTTTTAGGCATCCACAACAGCACAACAGTGCGGTGAAGTAATCAGAGTGTAGTATCCGTAGCAAAAACTAAATAAATGTCGGATCACTTAAGTTGTGTTTCTTGCTGATCAAGATATCCATGGAATAGAATGATGACAGAAATGATTAATAATTTATTTGTTACCCCTGACATTATATATATTTTTGCAATATTGTTACCATATGGTACAGACAATTTTTTGTGCTAATCGAATTATAAATAAGACTGTATTAGTTCAATAACATTCCAAAATATTATCGCACAATATTTTATGAACATTTTGCTATATAAAAAGGATATGTAATTATCGCTCTTTAAAATGATTAAAATTGGCGATTTTGGACAATCCGTTGAGAATATGTAAATTAACATTGGTAATATGTATGAAGCAGGTAGAAACGTGACACGTTTAATGATTGGAGCCATATATACATAAAAGTAAAACAACCAACATCTGAATAATTCTATCACTTGAAACCTAGCCAAATCATACAAATTTAAACTATTTAAATATTACAGACTTTTACATAAACAATCAAGTTGATGCTAATATATAATTAACTATGCTTAATACGCATACCATGTCAAGGGTATTTTTATTTTAAATTTTACACAAGAATATTTAATGGTTTGAAACTATATGAAGCATGATTGTGCTAGTTAAGAGGAAAGTCGACGAAATACACTTCATATTGCACGGCTGACATCCAGTAGCCAGATGTGTTTACGGGAGAGTAGCGATAGGAACCCGGCACCCGGCAACAGCGTCGACCCCTCATTGCCCTGACCTACCACACTGTGGATATGGTGGGGGGATCTACCTTAAGTAGTGTACAATGATTGAAACCAAGACCTCTGTTCCAGTGCGAAACCGCACTTGTACCTGTATGTCTGAGACCTCAGAACCCAAAACCTCGGATCAAATGTGAAACGTCACACAAACATAAATCAGGTTTTACCGTCAAAAGATTGCTCGTTTTCGGTTGTTTTTGTCATTTACATCATTTTCAAGCTATAGACGTCACTGTACACATTGCGTAGTATCTTAAAAACGTCTCCTTATACAAGGACCTCGGATACCCGGCGAAAGGTAAATCACCTCGGAAACGCCCTTATGTACAAACGTGTGTGTGTGTGTGTGTGTGTGTGTGTGTGTGTGTGTGTGTGTGTGTGTGTGAGAGAGAGAGAGAGAGAGTATTTATTGTACATTTGTTTTTACAGTCTTGCGGAATGTTTACCAACTCGACGGACTCGTCGGACGAGGACCTTTTGATGACCGTTGAAAGAGCAGCAGAACGGACTAACCCGACAGAGAAGAAACCACCGGCACATATCCTCACGGGTCTACACTTCAGAGGATCGTAATAGATCACCCGGAGCCAATCGCCCTAGACCACCTTCGGCAGACATATTTTAATCCTTTGAAGCTAGAGACGGTGTTGAGGCTAAAAGGCAAACCCCACTGCGAGACATTGGAAATACCTTGCAAGATAACAACGTGAGTACTACACCTCATTGAATGTTTACACATATTTGCTTGAAATGCATTATGTTGAGAATGGTATTTTTTTATTATGAAAGTTGAGAAATATCTCCCAAAGTAACAATGTGAATGTTTAAATATATACATTTTGCATTGTCTGAAATATTTAGAATTGTATATTTTTAGGACCATGAGATGTTTTGGACGAGTGGTGAACAGTCACTCCCGGGGCCATCGGTCGGATTGAGATCTGCAGTCCATTCGTCACGCAGAATTACAGAGGAACCTCCAACGACTTGGATCAGTCGGGTGTACTCCCAGCTGAGAACTCTATTTCCTGCTGACCCCTTTGAATTTCCCGCAAGACACAATCGTCGACGACTTTTTGAGCCTCAACCACCGGTGAGTAATACAGATCGGAACTTAATTACAAAATTTCACCTTTCAATACATGTACTTTCAAACTCATTAAAGATATTTAAAGGTTTATGTTAATTCCTTCTCTCTCTCTCTCTCTCTCTCTCTATATATATATATATATATATATATATATATATATATATTAGATTGACGAGGTGTACGTAGCAGCACTTTACAGTCTCCGTAGAGGTGTTAGAAGTGTTGCCGCCCACGAAGTCAGACGGAGGTTGTGCATTTGGAGTGTGTGTCAACTCTGCATGCGGCAAATTCAAAAGAGCGCTGGCGAGGGCTCGTTTGGGGAGGTACTCAGGTCCGGGAGATCACGAGTAGACAAATTGCTGCGTGTAGGTGTAAAATGATTCCCCCTATCCACCTATAGATTTTACATTTTAAGGTCTGTACAAATTTCAAAGATGTAATTGGATTTCAGATTGAAATTACGCTTCTCGTACTGCACAGTTTTAAAAAAGGCTATAATTTTGTTTCCTTTTCCAGAGTAAGACTGCGATTTCCCCTCGGTGGCAGTCCCAGGAAGCTGTGGAACTTCTAATGGAGTGGATTATGAGGCTAGCCGGAGTGTTGGGGATGCTCACGTATTTCTTCATCGAGAGTAACGACCAGGAGTAACGTGCTCTTGCTCCGACACTTTGGCTAGACGTCTTCCAACGTCTCAGCACACCCCTTGGTAAAGACAGTGAAACAATGTCAGGTTTGGCTGAAAGCCAGGGGGTGAGCAACTACAACAATCCACACATGGACACAGCTCCTGTTGGTGACGAATCATCCATGCCAGGAACCTGCAGAGTGTGCCTAGACAAGAGACCTACTGTAGCCCTAAGATCTTGTGGTCACGTATTCTGTAGGAAATGTGCTCTCCGTGTGCATAGGTGTCTTGTATGCAGAAAGACTGTGTTTGGTCGACTACAATTGTTTTTATAGTATACTAAATTATTTGTTACTATAATTAAGTGAGTACCATGTTTTTAGCTATTAATACACTTTAGTAATGTTAGGGTTTTCAAAATTTCAATTTTACAAGTTCATATCTGTCGACAACTGTACTAATCAATAGTTTTCTATATTTAATTTGATGGTGCAATATGCCAGCTCTTTAATCTACGTGACCTTAGATTAGTTATTCAAAGTTAAACTAGCAGTGCTACTGCGTAAGCATTCAACGGATTTATTCTTGACCGCGATGACCTTAGAGGTAATTGCGTCATACAGAGTGCATTGGTGGAGGGGTAAGGGGGATATAACTGTAGACGCTAACAACCTGATGGTCAGTTCCAGTCTTACCAGCAACTTCAACGGTTGAACTCTTATACAGCTGCTCTTCTAGAACATAGCTGAATACACCTTTGCTACTCTTCCAGAACTTCTTCACTCCAGTTCTGCTGTTCTTGTTACTGCTACGTAATCTCACCTTTAATAAACTGTAAGTGTTGTTTTTTTAATCCTGCATTATCTGAATCTTTAATGCTTATTAATACCTAACAAGTGGCTTAATATAACAGTGAGTTTTAATATGTTTGTGTGTAACATTATCATTGTATGTTTCTGGGCGCACGCGTTGGAACTTTAATGGTAATTTTTTGTATAATTAGTTATTTTAACTCTTTTTTGTGTAGAAGATCATGTCATCATTGAATGCCAAGCTAGCCGCACTGAGCAAGCCCCCTAAGACGGCCTAGTTAAGGGATTTGATCGGCCATCCTGAGGCTGTCATCGTCGGGGCCCGGAGGGTCACTACGTGGTTTGGCAAAACAGCTGTCGTCTTGGATATTCAAGGAGAAGACATTATAACGTCAGTGTTTCTACCCAACAAGTACACAGAAGCCTTGGAGTACTCCGACCTTATTAAATTGGTTGAAGAAGGGTTCAAACTACATGTAACTGGCAGTCAAGGATCATCGTCCAATATATCAATTTTCAAATGATGAGCATATTTTTGTATTCACTATGTAATGTATTTTTCGAATAATAATAAACATATTGTAGTGCTCACTATGTCTGTTGTTCTCATTGTCCTTTTAGTAATAAGACAGTAGTACTTTTAAAGAATGAAACCCATTTTTAGGAAAGTCACACTATAATGGAGTAGCATCATTATGAACATTTTATCTCTCTCTCCTTTATAAAAAAAACGGCGTGATGGTTGAGTGGTTAGCGCGCCCCCCACTGAGTTTTTACAGTTGAGATTTAAATTTGGTGACACAGTGATAAGGGAACCGTATTAAAGTCTGTGAAATAGTTTTATATACAGGTGTGACATAGGTTGGTAAAGCCAACCAACAGTGTAATTGTATATGCATGGTAACATGGGTTGGCAACAGAGAGAAAGTTAGGTTGGCATCACTGTGTGTGGGTGACATCTTGAAAAAGGTTTACGCTACCTATGGTAAAAAGTGAGGTTAGAACACATGACCGACGGTTACGTTTGAGTTTTCCGCCACATGGGTTAATACCATCTTTTAAAAAAGTGCATCAAAACAACACGTGGTCGAAATTTAGGTTAAGAGTCACCATCTTGAATCACGTGGTCAAAAATATAATTTCCCGCCACCATCTTGGGAAAAATCGCGGGAAAAACCACGTGGTCGAAAGTGAGGTTAGGCCACGTGGTCAAAAGTGAGGATAGAACACGTGGTCAGCCACTTTCCCACCACGTGGGCTCCGCCATCTTGGAAAAGGGGATGACGTCATGGGTCACGTTACTTGCTCTCGACCAATTAGAAGCTGTTTTATACTCTCAGCAGTTCTACTCATATATACATACACGCACATATATACAAACTAATTTTAATACATCATAAATGCTAATTTTACAAGGCAATAAATAACATATACCTTCAAACTGGAGACAAAAGGTGATAAAACAACTAGTCTACAAATACAAACTGCTGGGAATAAATAATCTATGGAAATTAAATAAGATAGTTTCTAAAATCTAAATAATTATAAATTTTAAATTTAAATTTTTGGTTAGTGTTCTTAATCATACTTAATCGCATAATCTGTACTGAATGAAATTGGATTGAAACAGGAAACGGGACAGGTGTCAAGGTTAACAATTTCCATAGAAGTAACTTTTTGCTATTATTTAACTTCAAAGTTATTTTAATATCTATAGTTTGTCTCATCGCCACTCAGTGCTATTATTTTATTATTACAAATATTGCATATTAGAGAATGCACTTTGATAAATGTACTGGATCAGTGTAAAACAAAATCTTATGCGACTGTTCAATTAATTGGTAATGAAAATAAAAATGAAATTACTTGTGTTTTAAATTTCATTGTCAAGCGGGATGCAGTACTCAAAACAGAATTTATAATGTCAGTATTCGCTCTTGTTGAATTCCAATTTATGCTTTTTTTAATACTCTAAATAATTTAAGCCAATATTTGTGGCACTACTTACAATTATTATACTGTCCGTCATTACACAGGTTGTTTATTTTAACTGCATGATCTATCGTAGAGATGGCGAAAAAACCTAAGATCACTGAAAACTTTAAATGGGATACCTCACTTCTGTAGTCATTATAATAAAAATTCGGAATTTTGAAACTCGGCTACCAATTTTAAATATGGTGGCAAACCTTTTGATTTCTTGTGGATCACAAGTATTTTATTTCTAAATACTTGAAGTATTTATATATATGTATTCATTTTTAACAACAGTTTTGTCAACTCCATTTTATAGGAGCTAGAGTCTGTAAAAGTTCTAAATGACCAGTATTACAACAAAAGTGTCTTAACTCAAGCGTTTATTTTGAATTGAAAATTGAAAACCAAAATATAGTGAGCAGTCTATACACAAATTATGTCATCTGAAAGTAGGAGAAAGGTGGATGGATTAAAAATGACGGCAATTTAACATTCGGGAAGGGGGGGGGTTATCCTGAAATCACGTAATTTTTAAATAATGATTTGGAACTAATTTCACCAGTAATAGTTGGAAAACTTTACCATATTAAAGGAAACAAAAATACTCAGTCGTAACAAAATTCTAGAAACGTATTTTATTACACTTTCTGCTTTGATAGTATTTGTTGTTAAAAGTTAAATGTTCAAAACAGGGTGTCACAACAGTGGCAGGCAATCTTGTGTATCTGTGTCTCCGACGAGCTGTACGGTCAGAAGTAGCATAAGCTGTGATAACAATTGGTTCCGCCGCAGCGAGCACCCCAAACAACCCAGCCACTCATCAGTTCCCACTCCGTGGTTCAGGGTGCTAAGATTCGTTGCTTGTGTCATCGTTTAGGAATTTTTGAAAATATTAAATAATTCGGTCGAATATCAGGTAAATTTTTAGCAGGGAGGGGGGTTGCTGAATTATGACGGTAAGATAATTATATTAGAGGGGTCCAAAATTAGTAAAGCTGTTGACGTAATTCAAGAACCCCTAACTAGTTAACTCACTTCCAGAAGACGTAACGTTTCGTCAAAGATTATAGTTATCTTTAGTTCTCAGTTTTGGCATTCCCAGATTTGAAAGTTATATCCCTTCTTGATAAAAGGAATGATAGAGCGAGCATTGTTGTTGAAGTGGCTGTTGAGAGCTAAGCCCTTCGCCGGTGGCCATGCGCCTCTAGACGTGGGACGAGGCACTTACAACTAACTATCAACACGTCGCGTCTGTAGCTCCCTCCCCATACTTTGAAAGTCCCATAGGAATTAATAAGCTGTGATTACATTTGATGAATACGGATTTTCTAAGTATTTTCCCAAGAAAGTTGTTTTCAAAACAAAATACTGCCTACCACATGTTAAATGTTCCTAACTTAAGAGGTAAGTAATTAGCGTTATTGAAGACAAGGGTGGTAATGACACGAAACGTTAAGGCGCGTTTACACTGGAGTCGCGGACAAATGTTGCAGACAAAAGTCGCGGACAAAAGTCGTCAACACATTTTAGTAATTTGTCGACAACATTTGGGGTTTCTTCATTAAAAAGAGTGTTATCGACTTTAGTTGACGACAAAAGTTGCAATCATTTTTAAGATTTCGTTGTCGTACGCATAATTTAATTGTTTGCGACAGGAATTATTGTGTTTTCCACCAAGAGTGGGAAACCTTTGTCGGCGACTTTTGTGGCAGTACTTTTGTGGTTTTAGCCGCCCCTACCACGACCAATACCACTAAAAGCAAGTGATATCCGGTCTTTAACTTGTGCACACGATACCATTTAACAAATTGACGAAGAAAAAGTTTGAAGTAATAAAGTATTTACTTTTCCTCTGAATAAAATCATATCAACTTGAACACGTTGTCAGCTATAACAAAACCAGGTCCGATTTTGGTAGACCTACCTTTGAGGCCCCTGGAGGATTTGAAAGTGAAACCATTGCAAATAAATATATAACAACGATATATATTTATGTAAATATAATAATATTCATCTAATTGAATTTTTTAATCCATATAACCTTATGTTTTCCCAATTTACGGGGCTGTAATAAACATACATAATATACATTACTAATATTGCTGTTTTGGCCTACCCCCACGTAAAAAGAAAATTGAATTTTATTTTATTTACACAATTTACTCTGATCTTGACATATAGCCAATAGTGTGCGACTAATTTTTCTGACGTGAATTTTGCAGCCAAAAATCCTCAATAGTACACTTAAAGTTATCATGGTAAACGAAACCAATTTTCGTAAGTTCAGTAGTCTAAATATATCTCACTGATCCTAAAGACAATTTTGACAATACAATCAAATTCAGCAAAGCCGTTCCACCGTTAAAAATAAAAAATGTTGTTTCAAGAGCTTGTTAAACAGACAAACTTAATAATTTTTAACATAGATTTAGAGTTTTCAGATTTATAAAACGTCAACAAAATTAAAAGGCAAAGATATAAACTTGTACATTTATCGACAAACTTGAATGTGTAGACCTTACGAGAATACGCAAAAACTGACATCTGGGGCCTGTTTCATAAAAAGACTAGTTTACAAGTTACAAGTCTAGTATTTACTAGTGTTTATTTTACAAGTGATCATATTTTCTGTTTCATAAACGTTTTTCTACTACTAGTAAATATTAGTGGTTTTTACAAGTCACGTGATCAAAATTACTAGTCAGCTGATTTTGTTTAAAATATTTTTTCCATAACCCTATTTGCGGGTTTTTGATTAAATTAAATAGGATTGTTTTATTTATTCTAACGAATATCAAAATTGAATTATCCTTATAATTACTTTTGTCTTTACGAGTAATAATCATATATACAAGACCGCAATATATTATATAACAATTACGAATATAGCAAATTTAGGAATTTACATTTCCCATGACACTATTTTGAACGGCCATATTTAATAATTATAGCTCATTAGCTGTAGCCTTCTCGAACCGTACGCATCCACTCAGCTTTTGGTTAGTATACTATCGTTTTAAGCTAAAACTGGGTCCTTAGTTGTTGTGATTGATATATTTAATAATTTTGAAAATGAGCAAAGAAAAGAAAGTGCAAATATTAACCATGATAAGAGACTCAAAAGCCGTATTGTTTGGAGCATTTTCAAGTACATTATCGAAGCAGGATAAGTCCAATGAGTGGAAGAGGATTCTTCAGATGTGTAAAGCCTTCGGCTTGTTAAAAGACGAGACAAAAGATTTTTCCTACATCAGAGATACCTTTTGGCCGAATATAAAAAAGTCAACTTTGGTAAGTGTACAAATATATATATATTTATTTACTATATAAGCCTAGGCTTTAAATACGTTGTAGCGTTTACAAGATGTGTTGTTAATTTCTGAGGTCTCCGACTTCTTGATTAATACCTACATGAATTAATATCCCTAAAAAAACTATCAAAACTATTTATTTATTAAATGTCTTCAATAAAAAAAACTTAAATTAACGTTGTTATTTAATAAAGTACCGGTAAGCAAGATTATACTTAAATGTATGAAAGTGGTAAAACATTGGGCTAGACTTATCCTGACTTAACTTGAAAACAGTTATTCTGGATAACTAATTATATTCTGAATAAAATAAGATACCTAAACATTATTTTAGTAAACTGCCTATTAGGAGTAATAAATCAAAATATTACATTCCTGTTTTTTTAAGATATAATATTTATTTCCAGGCTAAAGTAGACAATGCCAAAAAGACCGGGAGTGGTGGTGGAAAATCATCCATCCTCAATCAGATAGATAATCTCGTCCTTGAAATAATTGGAAAGGAATCCCCCAGTGTGGTTGGACTGAACCAACGTGACTTAATGGCTGAAGCGCATGATGAGGCTCATCGGCCCTATAATATTGACGACAACAAAGAAAACAGCGAGGATGTGGATGATCCTGAACCCCTCAGGCATGAAGTACCATCCAGTTTCAGGCCCATCAGACCTATCACGAGGAATGGTATAACAAACTTATTTTTTGAATTTTAAGCCGCAAATGTATAACCCCCATGAAAATGTTTTAGTCAGGCACACTTTTGAATGAGAATATCATATTTAATCACATTCCACACTAACAATATTCAGTTTTCATCTTTGATTGTTTCAGTAAAGAGATGGATCACCAAAAACAGCCCTCAATTCGAGGATCACAAGGAAGAGTTGAAGCTGAAACGAAGAAAGTTAGAGCTCGAGGTAGAGCATTTGGAGCTTGTAAACTACAAGCTACGAATTGATATATTAAAGGAAGAAGAAGAGTTGGGTCTAGAAAGATCCAAATTCACCTCCAGTCTAGTTTTGACAGTTAATAATTAATACTTTTCAACTGTGAATGTTTTAGTTTAGTTAATATTTAGTACCTTCATTAATATCGTCTTCTACTAACCAGTAAAAATGTCGTCTTCTATACTAACTTGTTTGTATTAGTTATTTCTATGTAAGTTATGTAAGTTGGAAGATTTATGAAAATAAAAAGAAACAAAAAGTACCGAACATTTATATTTTAATATCCTATGATATGAAAACTAATTATTATATACAATATTGTAAAAGCTGTGAAATTCGAAATAAGGATGAAGAAACATTACAAAAAAAGGTGAATTCTGACTTCACAGTTTAACTAGCCATTTATCTGAAATACTGGATTATTCTCTGAAGGCGATTTACTCCTCGAGCATCAGGAACACCTTCTGGATAAAAGTAGTCACCTTCCCCATCTTCTGCATCATCTACTTCTTTTGATAAGTTACAAAGAGTAACGCAACAATTGAATATTTGGCAGGCGTATTCAGGGTTCACTCTTAAATAGTTCAGACATGGGAACTTTTCCCTAAGCACGCCTATAGCATTTTCTATTGTCCTTCGAGTCACTTTGTGTGCTCGAAGGAATCCTCGGTTACCCCCTTCGTCAGGATCTTGGACTGTTGGTGGGATTAGCCAATCCTTAAGAGGGTACCCACTGTCACCTAAAAGTACGCTTTCTTCCATTGGCCTCCAACCACCTTCCATTCTGTGACACATGCCACTGTTTCGGAGTACCCTACTATCATGAGTACTACCGGGCCAGTTTGCATAGGAGTAATAAAACTTCATATCGGGTCCACAAACAAGCATACAATTTAATGAGTGGTCCCCGTGTCTATCAACAAACATTACTTTATTTTCAGCGGGAGCATCTATGTTGATAAGGGTGCCATCGACCACACCGCATACCATTGGAAAACCACCGATGTCAAAAAACCTTTGCACAACATCAGCAACATTGTCTGGCCACTTAACAGTTTCAGCAAACAGTTCTTGATTAACTGCTGTGACGAAACCTTTTATCACTCTACATGCCGCTCATGTCTGCCACAGCATGGTATTGGGCACCCGTTCCTAACCAATGAAGGGCGGTCTGAATTTGTGTCTTCACGGACAAAGCTTGGGTTCTAATTGTTTCCCTCTCGAGATGTGGACCCACAATGTTAGTCAGCATCTCTACTTTTTCTGCACTCAATCTGAATCTCTCGTTGAATACATAACCATGCTCCATGTACTCATAATTTACTCTTGCCTTGAACACTAGGCCTGCGTAAAACCACCACTTCCTCGTCACTTGAGTCACTTGATAGCATTTTAAAAGTCACTAGACAAAATTTAAAAATACTCGTAAGCTATTAAAAAGGCACTCTAAAGAAGAATCAAAATATTTTATAATTAATTTTGCCGTTATTGTTTATCAGCTGATGAAAACGACGTTAAAATATAATACAGGATGATTGATTGTCATGTGTCAGCTGTTTTTCATGATAATTGTAAGAGCTACTAAAACAATATAAAAGGCAAAATTCCGGATTTTTCGCCTTTCTAAATATAGTGGCAAACCATTTTAAAGGCGTACTACAATATTTTGGCGATTTTAACCGGTATAAAATATATATTTTAAGACATATTTATTACTGTTTTATTTTTTATTTGACTCTTGTCATTTTTATTATACTTGACTCTTGAAAAGTTATTAATTCAAAGGAGAAAATGATGAATCTGACAATTTTGGGGTGTTTCGGAATGTTTAAGCTTCAAATAGTAGAAATTCCATGACCAAACGTTGCCGGTATTCTCAAACTATAAGGCCAAGTTCCTTCATAAATATAAATCTCCCATTAAAATAAAATTGCAAATTTAGAAATTTGCAATCTTTTAAACGTCAATATTTTAAAAACTAAAGCGAAATTTGTATGTTTCTTAATTCTCTGTTAACCTGCAGTGCAAAAACTTTAAAATTACACATCGATTGTCTATATCGGTTAAAAAATAACGACGTAGGGGGCCGAAAACAAAATTCTTTAGTGATGTAAAATTCCTTATATAAGATGCTTTTTATGAAAGAGCCCCACCGTCCATCTTATGCTGGTTTGGCCAAGCGAAAAACTTCTTATTTGTATTTGTTGTTGTTTTTCATGTGTATATATGAGTTCTACCAATCTTCGAGCTACGGCAAAATAATACGTAGACACAAAATCGCATGAATTCTTAGGCGAATATGAATTAATTATGAATGTTAAGTTAGTAAGATGCCTTTTGTAGCGAAACTGATAATACCGTATGTTGGTATGATTCAATTTCAATTTCAATATACTTCATAAGTATTGTTTAGTTACATCCTTTTCTAGTTATGCATTGTTGGTTTTAAAGTTGCGTATTTATTTTAAATAATGAAACAATAATGAGTAATATCACTTCATATCAACTATATAAAATAAATGATTATTAGTATTTCAAAGAAATTGTTAATTTAATTTAAACCCTCTTTATTAAGCAGAAATAATATGAATGTTTGTCTTTACAAACCTAAAAAATAATTAAAAAACTATTTTTTCAGCAATTTTCTTACTAAAAATAGTAGTTGGCTAACCAATACTTATGTAGAGAGGTTGGTAGAAATTCACTGGTATTCACTAGTGTAAAATATGTGTGTAGAGGTTTATGAAACAGAATCTAGTCTACAGTGGTAAATACCACCAGCAATATTAGTCCCTACACTGTTAACTATTATTCTACTCTTGTAAGTTTATGAAACGTACACTGGTAAAATACACTGATAATACTAGTCTGTGGACTAGTAATAGTAGTCTAGTAACTGTTATGAAACAGGCCACAGATGTAATTTACAACTAATATGGTGTGTCAAAGATATTAATTTACGGCTATAAGGGATTTTTTAAACATAAATATGCTTATGCGGAGACCATATATTTAAACTACCTTTATGTCAAATTTCAGATCAATCGGTTTAGTTTTTTTATATTTAGCTTCGAAAAATAAAAATGGCCGCTATTTTGAAACGGTAAAACGTAGGTACTTCAAATTAATTACCAAAATATTATTTCGGATACATATAAACCATGCCAAGTTTTAAATAAATATCTTTAATGGTACAAAATATATACTGATTTTAGTAAAAAACACGTACAGGCAGACTGACGCCAACGGAGCAATATTAATTCTATTCTTTATTTCTTGTTTATTTTTAAAGAATCCGAAAATATATAACCAGTGCATACGTTTTTTTACACCCTGTATATACCTAATTTTCTGTATGTCTGTCTGTAGGTAGTTTTTACATAATAATGGTAAGAGTTAGGCCCGGGACCATGATAACTTTTCGTTTTGAGGTCCTCAGATACCAAAAACACCATTTGTTCAAAACTGTATGTAAATGTGTGTGTGTGTGTGTGTGTGTGTGTGTGTGTGTGTGTGTGTGTGTGTGTGTGTGTGTGTGTGTGTGTGTGTGTGTGTGTGTGTGTGTGTGTGGGTGGGTGGGTGGGTGGGTGCGATAACTTTAGTAAAACTTGTAAAGTAACATTTATGACTTTAAGTTCGAAAACCAGACATATCGTATCATCCAAAGAAGTATTTTGAGGGGTTGTGTACTCCAAAAATGTGGGATTTTTAGAAATCCAATTTTTGTTTTCGCCTTTGCATTCAGCTTAAAAAAAACCATTTGGTGTTTTTATCATTGCTCTAAGTCAATTCTTTACAGAGATATTGAAAGTGCTTAACACAGTACGTTGTCCAATGTTATTCTTATGGAGAATAAGACAAATTGTATATCTCACTTATTTATGAACGTATCCTGACGAAACTCGGTTTATTGCTTCATATCGTTGTAGCCTATTGATATTTGTACAAAAAACTATTTTCTGCCGCTAGTCCCCGTAGCGGCAAACTTGAGTAGGGGTGAATAGGGGATTCTGCTTCAGGAGGAGCAGGAGGAGTCCCCCCCTGATTTGGGTAATCAATTTTCAATTTTTTTACTATAGTGTCAACCCCCCTCCCGACCAAATTTTTTTTCGCTCTAGTGTCTAACGCACCTATCAGGAGTCACCCCCCTCCCAAACAAATTTTTGTTTCGCTCTAATGTCTAACGCACCTATCAGGAGGAGTAACCCCCCACCCGACTTTTTTCACTCTGAGTGTCTAACGCACCTATCAGGAGGTCATCCCCCCGACTTATTTTTCAATATAGTGTCTAATGCACCTATCAGGAGGAGTCCCCCCCGACAAAATGGAGTCAACCCCCCCCCCCCCCGGTGGCAATCTCGACCATGACAGTGATTGATGATAACGATCTTGGGACAATTACCCTTCTCCGAATTCCCAGACAGCGGATGAGATTTATTGCCCGGCAGCAATCACCAACAAAGGACCCTTCTCCGAATTGCATTATAGGAGGGAGGTTTATAACCCAGAGGGTGGCCATTAACAATGGACCCTTCTCCGAATTCTATTAAAGGAGGGTGGCTTTTGTTCCCACACCTTATTGACAGACCTACACAGTCCAGTTTGTGTTGAGATCTCATAGCGAGCGGACGTGTTAGTTCGGTTCTGATCTGTTCTCCACGATTTGTGCTATTCACTGTTTATTGTTATTTGCGATTTGTGTATAATATCTTGGATTATTAAAACGTTTGTGTTGTGTTGTTTTGTTAGGGATAACGAGCAGCAATATTCGAAATGAACGCTACACACGAGTGCACCATTTTTGGTTGCAAATACGTACGCAGAGGCGCTTTGGCGAGACACGTTGCAAGTGTCCACGGCGAGAGACGACCACCACAGCAAGGTGCGTATTTGTTTGTAGTAATATTAAACGAATAAGACTTCAATTTAAAAAATAATAGTGATATTTTATGATTTAACCAAAAATATTCTTTCACATATGCATAAATAGAGAGTTGAAGAAGTTTTATTTTTAGCCACAATCAGTCTTTCGCACATGTATAAACTGGGAGCGAGAGAGAATTTTCTTTGCTTTTCATATAGAAATGTTGTTAACACCCCCAACCCCCCTCATCACCCCCTGATTTTTTTGAATTTTCGTAATCTCCTTGACAAGCCGAGTAATTTGAGTACCCACAACGTATACTTTAAATAGTAAGTACCCCGCCAATACTCCTGCTTTATATTTAAATAAAAATAAATCTAATCGTTTTGTGCGTTTGCAGATGGAGAAGCAGCATGTCGGCTTTGTCGGGCCACATTCGTGGACCAGGACGCTTTAGAACGTTACATGGAGGTGAGCCACAGCGCCTCTCCACCCTGGGAGGTGCATGCGCCATTGCAGACAACCACCGATGACAACCCAAACTACGATGAAGGTGAGAATCTACATTAAAAGAACTTTTCTCTTGAAACTATTTAGTTTTATAATTATTTAAATAGGTACCGTAAGAAGAATGCTTTACTATATTTAACGAGCAAAATTTAGGGGAGGAGGAAGAAGAAGAAGAAGAATGCATTGATGAATATAGACTGAGATGGGAAATTCAAAGGGATGCGTGAATCGCTCACCCCTTTGCTGATTATGCTCAGAGCATTACACTTATCTTCCTCATCAACATTAACCTGCACTGCCTTTTTTGTATCTTGATAACAAAGTAGTTGAACCACTTTTCACCTTTGAACCTATTTAACTAAGAGTCTGAAGAAGAAGAAGAAGAAGAATGCTCGACTTTATTTAACGAGTTAAATGTAGAGGAGGAAGAGGAAGAAGAAGATTGCAATCTCTGTATAAAAATTGCTATGTTTATTTGGCAACTTCATTTTGAAATGTGTTTGGCGAGAGAGAAATGTTATCTTCATTTATCCTAATTGTTTTTAATTTTATTTTCAGATGAAGGTCCGGGTCCAGACCACAACACTTTCCATGAATTCGGTCGCCGTTTTCGTCGTGCAATAAACCTGCATCAACATGTAAAATCAGCCCACACAAGAGTCCGCAGGTTCATATGCGCCACTTGTGGCTCCGCGTTCAAGAGGGAAGACAACCTGCGTCGACACACCATGCAATTTCACGGTGATGTTCAAGAACGAAGATTAACTTGTGCATACTGCGATCTGGAGTTCAACCGACTGTTCAACAAGGGCCAACATGAGCGGTTCAACTATCACATCATGAAGGCCTTGATCCAGAACCGCGCAGTTATGGAACAGGATGAACCCCAGCCAGGTCCCAGCATGGAGCCACAACCCGGAAAGAGCACACACTACCAGCCTGAGGATGTCGAGATGTCTGGAGCAGGGCAGCACAGCCCCGTATTCATACTTATTCAACGGGGTTTCAGCAGTCGCCTCCTAAACTACAGTCTGCAGCAGCCGATGGAGAATCTCGACACAATCGGAGAAGTGATGGCGTTGTTTCTTGTGAGCATAACGGAAATACTTGAGAACACCTTGGTGAAACACTGCAGCATTAAGGTCAACTTGAAGCTGGAGTGTGAATTCACAAATGTTCATAACAACACCTGCCTGCGTAACTTCAAGACGAAAATGGCTCCGTTGAAAGAGACCTTGGACCTGAACCAATACATCTCAACGGGTTTTGCGAAGCTTATCAGGGAGAAGGCCGAGTGTGAGCATATGGGCTCCCGGTGGACATACCTGTGCGATCGTGATTTGGAGGTTGGCATAAACAAGTACACTCCTCTAGGTGAATATGGTCGTGCGTGGATCCCACTGCCGGCGACTGTTGAGAACACCCACGCAGTCACCAACGTATTGAACACCGATGACCGATGTTTTATGTATGCCATCCTGAGCAAGTTTATTCTTCATGAAAACCCTCAAAGACCAGCATCGTACACCAATGACATCATCGCCCGCTACGATTGGTCCGTCCTACAATTTCCCGTTGTTCTGAAGAGTATCAAGACATTTGAGAGGAACATCAACATCAGCATCAACGTCTATGGTATTGACCACATGCACGTGGGGAGGAAACCTAACGGCCAGCCAAAGTACCAGGACAGTATCTTTCCCTTGAAGATCTGCAGGGAGGAGCGTGATGATCATCTTGACCTTTTGTACGTGACAACGTATGGTGATAGCCACTACGCCTACATCACAGACCTTGGCCGACTGATTTGCCCCCAAGTCAAAGCACATAAGGACAGAATATCCATCTGTAAGCGGTGCTCCGCACACTTTGACAACCAACCGGACAAGCTCGGTCTGACGGGTGCTCAGCGTCTGGATCAGCACAGACGATACTGCTCCGCTTCGGCTCCTATCCGCATGGATACACCGAAGAAGATGGAAATAAAATTCAGGCATCCTGAGTTCATCCGACGCGAGCGATTCACCATCTACGCGGACTTTGGATGTGCTCTACTACCAACCGCGGAGATGGAAGAAAAAGTTGATGAGCCGTACGGGGGATTAGCAACCAATATCCACATTCCATGCGCCTTTGCGTATCAAATCATCGACTCATACGGACTTGAGGAGTTCGATCCTCGAGCCTACTTCGGGAATGATGCGTCAAAGACCTTTATGGAGATACTGAAAACTGATGTTGAGAGATTTTGGAACATCCTGTACGAAGCGAGAAATCATCGCCCGGTCCTAACCCCAGCGGAGACGATGCGTACAACTCGACAACGAATTTTTTCCTCTGCAGAGCGAAATTTTCGTGCGAAGATCCTAAGGTTCGTGATCACAACCATGCACCGCCCTACGAGTTTCGTGGCGGTGCGCACCGATGATTTAACCTTCGTTACAATGAGCAGCGAGTAGTCAACTGCTACTTCCACAACCTCTCCAACTACGTCACCCATTTCATAGTGCGGGAGTTGACGGTCGACCCTGGTGATGTTGAGGTGTTAGCCCACACGGAAGACCGGTACATCAATTACACGAAGCGGCTCCTGTTCGACCGAGCAGCAAACCCGGATGTGATGCCAGGGCGTGGAAAAAGGCTGCCAGGATTCAGCGTCAGGTTCCTCGACACCTACCGGTTCCTGGCTTTGAGTCTCACCAGCCTAGCAGCCGCACATCCACCAGATCAACTTTGGGAGATGAGGAAGAAATTCCATGAAGACCACCTATTTAATCTAGTCCGTAGGAAAGGCGTGTTCCCG
The DNA here is from genome assembly GCA_963675035.1 of Allygus modestus. Classification (NCBI taxonomy): domain Eukaryota; kingdom Metazoa; phylum Arthropoda; class Insecta; order Hemiptera; family Cicadellidae; genus Allygus; species Allygus modestus. The sequence goes on from OY776113.1 coordinate 94,804,074, forward strand.
TACAACTTTGTAACACCATACGCCGTGTTGGATGATACTACGGAGCTGCCGCAGCAACGAGATTTTCACAACAACATGACCCTGGAGGAAATTAAGGATGCAGACTACGAGATACGCGTGGGAAACCTTCAGTTGTAGCAACCTCAAGAACTACGCTGAGAAGTACCTGCATTGCGACATTGTGCTGTTGACTGACGTTTTTCAACGCTTCATGGACACGTCGATTGCGAAATACGGACTAGACCCTGCACACTACTACAACCTTTCATCATACGCCTGGGATGTCATGCTAAGGACCTGTCTAGTGGAGCTCCATACGATTCAGGGCTTTGACATGTACCTCTTCTTTGAGCAAGACATCAAAGGAGGTACTTCCCAAGGGCTTCGTATTGGAAGTGGACCTTCGCTACCCCGCCCACCTACACGACCTTCACAAGGATCTCCCATACTGCTGCGAGACCAAACGTCCACCAGGAGGGAAATTCAAGAAGCTCGTGACTACTCTGCGTGACATGAAGAACTACATCTGTCATTACAGAATACTGCAACAGGCGCTTAAAAACGGACTGGAGCTTGTGAATGTGCATCGCGTCATCTCTTTCCGTCAGTCTCGGTTGTTAGAATGTTACATACTGATGAACACCGAACTGCGGAAGAAGGCCAAGACCAAGTTTGAGCAAGACTTTTTCAAGTTTATGAACAACGCGATCTTCGGTAAGACGATCGAGAATGTTCGCAAGCAGATGAACGCCAAACTGGTGTGCACTCCTGAGATGTTCAGGAAGTACGTGGCCAAGTTAAACTTCCTGGACCGAACCTACTTTAACGATGATGTTACCATAGTACACATTTCGAAAGTCAAAATCGTCCTGGGCAAGCCGCTCTGAGTCAGAATGTGTGTCCTCGATCTGAGCAAGTGGCTTATGTACGACTTCCTTCGCAAGATGAAGAACTGCTACGGTGATCGTCTGAAGGTAGACTACATGGATACTGACAGCTTCGTGTTCAACATCGGACAGAAGATGTTTATTGGGACATGCTGGAGCATCTGGATGATTTTGACACCAGTGCTTACTCCCGGAACCACCCCTGCTACAGACCCGTCAACGCCAAAGTCATCAGCAAGTTCAAGGATGAAGCGAACGGACTTCCGCTACTCGATTATCTCGGTCTTCGCTCGAAACTTTATTTCATGGATATTGGCGAGTTCGAGGAGAGGACTGAAGATGACGAGCTGCAGGTCATGGCAGTGAAGCGCGCCAAGGGAGTCACTAGAAGATTTGTTAAAAACAAACTCACACTGCTAGAGTGTGGGTGTTAGTTGAATATATCACGTGCGGGCGTCCTCCTCTTCACTGCTTCCTTCTTTCTAACTATCCTTCTGTTTTTTTAAAGTCAAATATCACCACATGCGTGTTTTCAAAGACCGATTCACACGTTCCACAACGGCTAATTTAACATCTGGGTTTTGTGTGGAGACATAGAATGTTCCGTATTGTTTCAATAATTGTATCTTCTTTGCTCCAGTGAATTCAGTACCTTTGTCAGATTGTAAGCAGCGAGGTGTCTTGGTCGCGTCTGCAAATATCTCCTCGAAAGCGTTGGCCACTTCAGCTCCTTCTTTCCTCTTCAACGTCCTCACATATAGGCGTTTGATAAACACGTCTATTACAGTCAATAAGTAGTTGACACCATCATTGTGTTTACTAAGACCATGCATATCATTCAAGTCCACTTGCCAGAATTCAAATGGACCATACAATATATAAGGATTGCGCGGGAAACATTTACGTGCTGGTTTTTGCAAAGTTGAAGTGTCCTGTTTTTGCAACCAATCAATCACTTTGCGTTTTGAAACTGGTTTTACAGCTCGCGCTAAAGGAGCTACACCGCCGTACGATGATGGTTGCTTGGACTGTAATACAAACGTTCCATAATGAAAACCTATCCTGTGCACGGTTCCCACTTGTCCAAATTTGACAGTGGTTTGTTCCTATTTCAAAAATCAAACTGTTCTATCGCTCGTACTGGCGTAAATGTTACACGTTTTCCTCTAGCTGATCTTAGTTGATTTATAATCGGTGTCCGCATTATTGATTCAGTTGAAGTGTCTTCTTCATCATCTGATCCTCCTGTGAATGATGGTCGATATTCAGCATTTTTTTAGCGCTCTTATATTATTCATACAGTCCTTTGGCACGATCATCGTTTTCAATGCTTCGTACCATCCTGGTGGTGTGTAATCACGCATACACACTTTAACTATGCAATTTAAGATATCCACTAGATTTGAATCTGGTATTTGTTCACTATTAATGTGCACTGAATAGCCACCGTTCCAACTGATTAAGCTACCTTCACGTTTCATGAAACGTAAAAGATAGCGGGTGTCAGATCTGTAAGTTTTGGTAAACGTTTCCACAATCTCTTCAACTGGACCACCTTCCACAGCGGTGTGTATTCGCCACTATGTCCAATCCCTCCACGATTGGTATGCTAAGCGATTGGCGTTTATTATCTGCAATATGCAAGAATCGATGTAACACCTGTTTGTATAATTTCCACTTTTCACTATCGTCCATATGTTTCTTATTCAATATTTGTTGCATTTCCGCGTCAAGGCTGTTTTCACTAGAAAGATTAGTCGGTTCTTATGTGTAGCATTTGTTTGCACTCGATCAATCAACTCTTGCGGCACAACTACCATCTTCTTTGCGTTCTCCATTTTTTTTTTTTTTTTTTACTAACGACTCACTACTTTTTTAAAGTGTAACTTCACGCACAACGTTCCAAAGTGGAGTGGCAAATGATGGCGAATGATGCCCAATGTTATCTCTTAAGTCAATTTCTACACTGTCAAAAGATGTATTTATAACAGGCACATAATGCGGATCGATGAACGATGTTAATTTATGCAATCCATATACATAGATATACGTAGATATATTTACAATTTCCAATAACGGTGCGACTGTATCGCCGACCATCTGCGGTTCGACTATATCACAATACACGTACATGTGTGACAGTAAGCCAAGACGAATGTTGGGTGAACGGATGCTTTTGTTAACTGCATCACCTTCCAGTGTCAATTCATTTGAATCAAACCCCAATTGAATCGCTAACGTTAGGCTTAATGTAATTTTCCAACACCAGTTCCCATCGATACTTCAATGAATTTGTTGTATGAGTTTTCAACAGTAAACTTTACTCCAAAAGTAATCACTAGTTCTTGTGAATAGATATTTTCACACAATTCTTGAATATTTGCATAATCCCCAGTCTTCAATTTAATTCTGTAGTTTTATTATGGATTAGCTGGCATTACTACAGTGCTGTCCATAACCCACTCCACGCTTTTATGTTCACTTTTGCTTCATCTTGCGGTTGTATGCAAATGTCAATTGTTTCATCATTACCGACTGATCAAAATGTGCAGGGATAATGCGCTTCCACAAGTGCCGTTTCACATTCACCAGCGTCCAGTTGAATAGCTCTTGGTGAATATGTTATATAATTTGCAACTGTATTTTTCGGATGATATTGCATCGAATTATTACTCGGCAATGTCAAATAGAACTGATTGTGGATGCCAGTCATTTTTTTAACTACTCAATGCTGCTTGTAGTACTGCGCTCAAAAGTAATGTTATAAAGAGTCCACCGCCTTTATGTATTAGATACTTTTGTTTCTTTGACCAGCCTTCGCTGCGTTTGACCAATCGGCGTAGCATCGGTTGCCTTGTGTTTGCATAATTGACTTTAACTCTTCTTCGCCAGAGGAACGTTACCTCACAACACTTGTAAACAAACTCACACAAAGAGCGAATGCGGCTCTTGTCACGAACCTTTAACAGTCATTTGTGCTCCTTGGGTGTTACATGTATGAAAGCCGTAAGCAGAGCTGCGTCCTTCCGCAAGCACGACATGATTACTACTGTTGGTGAAATTACTTTTTCTTCGGTAAGTACACATAATTCGTAGAATCGTCTGGAAATATGCAACTTCGTATTTGCATATTCTCGTCTGTTGATTGTTTCAAGTAAATCAGTAAGTAGCCGTGTGCATTCCTCGTAGCATCAACGTATGCCTCCTCAATGAATTTCGGGGGTTTGGATATATTTGTCTGGCCAAGTACCTAATCTGAACTCTATCTCTAGGATTCTTAAAACACATAATGTAATGCGCATTCAATGAGATGTCCCTCTCCCCTCGTCCTTGATGAAACAAATTTTGTGTGATGAAAAACACACTTATGTTGCGATAGTGACAACCTTTTGTGAAAAGATCCACCACACGGTTGTCAGCTTCACGCACCATATCGTCTATAACCACAAGTATCGGCTCATTACCAGAAAAATCCTCCAAGGTTGGTAGACCTTCAATGTGATTAATGTTGGTATTATTTGAATCACCTCCACCTTCACCACTACCATATTGCCAGTTTATCCTGGTAATTGACGTGTCACACAATTCTGTAATGTGTTTTATAAACTTTGACGCAAACTGTGACTTGCCACAACCCGAAGTTCCCGCCACAATGGCTGAGAACGGATGTTTCCACATCAAGCTCATGATAACTACTGAGCAAAACAACTCAAAATTGCCATACTCACACACACTCTTAAACTTACAACTACAGGAGATTTTTGAGGTTAAGTGCAATCATTAACACAGTGGTTATGTTCTGAGTGGTTATGAGTGGGATAGGTATTGACTACGAAAACTAATTTGCAAAGGTATTTACATAATCTTCGAGTCTTGCTTTACATAAAACTCCAAAGGTGTGAATCTGCTATTGGAACCCCTCTGACTGCGCTTCCCAAAGCGAAGGCGTTCTCCAAACCCGCTGTTGTACGTTCGATCTCGGTGTTGCTCAGGACCTCATTGGAGCGACTAGGCAGGTAGACTCGCAGAAAGAATTCGTCCCCGACCTGCCCCTCCAGGATCACGATGATTGTCTCACCAAAGAGTGTGGTGACTCGCTCCACCACAGTGATGAGATAGGCGCATTCCTCCCGGAGATCAGCTATTCTGGTGTAGATCGGAGAGTCTGACTTGCAGTTGTTGAGGCTAGCTCTCAGGCCCACGGTCGCAGTGCTGCTCATGCACACAACCTCTGGGGTGAAAATACTGCTGCTGCTCGTCATCCTTAGTAGTAGTAGGAGTAGGTCTAGGCGTGGCAGTGGTATGGTGAATGATGCTCAATCGGGCTGGGCTCCGCCTTATAACACCACGCCACCATTTTCTAAGCAGGTGGGCCGTGCAGGTGTTCACACAAAAAACTGACGTGTCGAGACCTGTCTGGGAACGCATCTGCTCTAATTGACTGATCGCGCCACTCGTTTCCTACGCACGGCTCGCTTCTTCGGCGTTGTCTGTGAAACTGCACCGCGTTGTGTAATAGTTTGAGTTAATCCTGTCATTTTCGGTACTCCTGTTGATTTATCAATTCACATATTTTCCACTTGATCAACTACTTGTTTAACACTTTCGTGCATTTCACCATCTTTGTCCAAAAATAAACCGCACATGTACACCATATCTGTACTATCGTATTATTCCATTTTTAATAAAATTTGTCCTTTGTTTCCCGGATTTTGAACAGGAAATGTATTCCCATCCTCCAGCCATGATACTATGGGACAATCATCTGATGGTTTTGGCACCCATCCTGGTTTCTTGGTTTTCACTTCGATGGGAGTTGGTCTCTTTCGCCTCCTGTTGGCAGTAGGCGGTTTTACAGATGACGTCTGAGGTGTCGTTAATGAATGATCACTAGCATTATTGTTCAAAACTTCATTCTCCTCAATAAACGATTTGAGATAGTCGTCCGCAGAAGCGTAAGCGTCCATGTTCATGTACTTTCCGTGTGGCTTCTACCACACTACTGACTGGTGTTGTGTCTGGTCACCCTTGAAGTAAACTGTGTGCAGTCGCTGTGACACATCTTGTTGCAATAGGTTAGATGTTTCATTGGTTCTTCCAACATTAGTTCCAACGGTGTGCGGAATCTCATTTCATGTATTGCGATTTGAGTCCACATTAACTGTTGTACATCCTGTACACGTATCGACTGTTAATGCCTAACTAGCGCCGAAGTTCCACAGGATAACCACAGAATGCAACACAAGAAACTATTACTAATTACATAAATGATACAGAAATAGATGGACATACACCTTCAGATTTGGCTACTAAAAAAGGTTACAGCAACATAGTGGAGATTTTAAGACAAGCACAATTAAATCTAGATAAAGAATTATTAATTAAACTGTTTTAAAATAAGTGCAATTTATTTCGCTACTAAGGTAATTTTGGAAAAAACAGAATCGGGAAAATGACAAGGAATTTATAATAATTAAATATCTAAATATTCACTACTTTACAAGGTTTGTTACCAGATCAATATTTGATTCCCAACAACTTTAACTGATTCTCCGTTATATGGTCCGGTCCTTCAAAGGAGGGCGGATCCGTTGGCTCATTTGCCTTATGGCCGACAGTCGAATTAGCTTGTTTAGATTCGAAAATAGTTAACCTGGATAATAGTTTAATACTTCCCTGCATATGGAAACAGCATATGTAATAGGACAAGACGAGAATTCAAACAATTTAAATTTCTGCTGTCCTATTTGAAGATTTTTAATCACGTGTCCTTCTTTTGAGATGCTGCTAGAATTACCTCGATGGATAATCTATGCAGGGAACTGACGTACACAAAGCGTACATGCTGGGGGAGCCTCGGTATATTTGCAAGATGCAGATATGTAACCTAACCCGCTCCGAGAAAACCTCACTTCCCCAAAGTGAAGATGACAGTTGGGAGACGGCAGAGACAAATTTGAGGGTCACTTACTGGTTAATCCTGTGGGAAATTCGTCAAAATAAAAAACTTCCAAACATTCAGGATAACAGTAGTATAAACGTTGTGATAGAATACGATATTTGGAAGTCATGTTACACCCCTTTTTGGTTACAGAAAAATTATAATATAAACATTTCTAATTTTCTTAAGATAAATTAATAAATATATATACTGGCACATGCTATATAATATACACAGGCTGTGTTTTAGATTAAGATTTAAGGTGCTACTAAACCTATTTCTATGTTTTTTCTCCATAAAAAATATACTGGTGTTTAGATTCTACGAATTTCCATAGAATTTCCATTCGTCTTTAGGGCTACACCTCACAGGGCTTCGAAGCGTCGAAGTAAATCTTATGGAAGAATAGAACAGCTGAATTGTATATTTAAGAACTGGTGTCACATTAACAAAACAGTATAGCAGCAAGAACTGAAGATGCGTCATCATATAAATAATGACAACTGGAATGACGACGCGGTAGAGTACATTATGAGGGGTGGAGTACACTCAGGAATGTGGGAAAAACATATGCTCGTATTCGAGCAGCAGGTCTTACAAGTTATGCATAAAGAAGAAATTTATACGTTTAAACAAAAACTATAACTAAAACATTTGAAAACTGTATACAAAATTCTTTACAAAATCACGATCTACATAATTATTTATTGTGAATGCGCATGAAATTAACTTAAATAAATAAATTACAGCACAGCGTACAATACATTATTCACAGTTGTAAACAATTATGAATTTTGATTTGGTGTCAAATCCACGTTAATAATAGTGAACATTTCATCACGGATACTGACGTCATGGGTAGCGATGTTGTAAAAGTAAATGTTTTTGATTTATCAGATCCGACCGCATTTTATGCGTTATTAAAATTAGTTTGGCTGTTTTTAATCGAATTAGGGGAATGGAGAATAAGATACAATAGAGAGATAAGACAACTTTACAACAGCACAGATATAATTGGGGAAATTAAGTGTCAAAAAATCAGATGGGTGGGTCACGTTTTGAGAAGAGGCGAAGAATGCAGACTAAGAAGAGTATTGGAGGGCAATGCTGTTGGAAGGCGACCTCGAGGAATACCAAAACAGAGGTGGAAACAAGTGAAAGCAGACATGGAGAGAATCGGAGTAGTAGAGGAAGATGCAGAGGACCGGATAACGTGGCGAAGATTTGTTGATGCGGATAAATATCACCTCCGATATCACCTCCCTGGGAGTAAAGTAAAGTAAAGTAATTTTTAATCGAATTCATTTCATTATTCATGAAAGAAAATTCAAAGTTTGTTTGTTAGAACATTACTCGAAACTTCGAAATAATTTAAGTATGTACTGTTAGCCCATTGTTTGTGATATTTTTACAAAAATATAATAATTTTTAAATACTCAAAAATTTGTTTCAATATTTATTACACTTATATATAATGTTATTTATTACTAGAGCCTACGTAATTTTGTTTATTAGTGAATTTTCTTCGGAAAAGTCAACTATTAGCATGACCCGCACGGTGAGACTTAAGCCCGGGACGACCCTAGAAGTTCCTAACGTGACCCCCTGAACACGTTTTGAGGGGTCGATAAAAACGTTATGTATATATATATATATATATATATATATATATATATATACTCGCTTCGCTCGCTGGGGGCTCCGCCCCCAGACCCCTGTGGGTGGCTTCGCCCCTAAATTGCTTGTTATCCTAGGTTAACTATGCCAAATCTCACGTTCCTAGCTCAAGTAGAAGTAATGGTTAATTAAGTAGCCCAGAACCGACATATTACTACTACTCATACTAAGAATACAGACAGATCAGCAGATATTTTAATTTAATAGTATTAACAATTGAAATGGTAGGTTTTGGGAATATTTAAGGGGATTTGAAGGTACAACTCACATGCATGCTAAATATCACGTTCCTAGCTCTAGTAGTAGGTCTCACATCAAGTGGTCCATAAACGAGATATTATAACTACTACTCATACTAAGAATACCAAAAACTGCGAAGAAATCTTGAAAAATTGCCGAAATTTAAAAAATCTAGCGCTACCTAAGGGTGAAGAGGGTGAGATACGTCAAAAAGTCATAGGACCAAAGTTGTAGATCGTCTAAAACAGGTCGCTGTTTTGCCAAAGTTTAATTTAAATTGGTCTACATTCTGTTTAAGACCTAAAATCTACAACAGTTCAAAGGTTTTGATTATTTTTACAGGTTTAACCTATCAAATCTGGTCATAAGCCTGTTGCTGAATACTACTTGGCATGGAGACGTAGTGCATGTTACAATTTAAGCCTCCATGTATTTCCTTAGTGTTTGGGGAAAAATAATACCCTTCCCTGATTTTTAATGTAGCCTTTATGAGGCGTCTTTTGAACCTTATAAGGAATACAGCCACAATTAACAACCTAAATTGCTATGACTTTGGGTAACTACAATCTTTCTGCAACAAATATAGCTTGATTTATGAGGGATGTTACCTTCGGCAGAGCGCAACATAAAAAATATACCCGAAAAAACGAATAAATTAAAAAGACTTTGATTTTATTCAGGTGTTTCAGAGATTCAATCTGGGCGTGTGACGGTTGCTGAGTACTAATTGTAATGTAGGAATACTGTGTGTCAAATATTAGGGCTCTAAGTTTTATTTTAGAGCGACAAACCATTAAAAACCACGAATAATTCTTGGAAAATAGTTGAAATATGAAATATCTAGCGCTACCTAAGGGTGAAGGGGTTGAGATAGGCAAAATGTCATAGAACTAAAATTGTGGTTCATCTAAAATCCGTGGCACGTGGTGGTCTTTGTTTTTCGATAGGACAATGCATCGGCTGCTAGAGCTCAAATAAAAAAACACATTTCGATTTTGTATTCACAGTTATTTATTTTTTTGAGGTAGTTAAAACTAAAAATAGTAGGATTTGGGAATTTTCCCAGGGGTTAAAAGGTGCAAAGAACATGCATGCCAAATATCAAATTCATAACTCAAGTATAAATGGTGTCACAATCATTATAATAAATAACAATTAGTCCAGAACCGGTATTTCATACCTACTTATATTATGAAACGGTAAAATCTAAAGATATTTAAGGTTTTCGATTTTCCGATAGGTTTTTTTTGCGAATTTTTTTTTGGGGAATTTTTTTTTGCGAATTTTTTTTTGCGATTTTTTTTTTTGCGAATTTTTTTTTGCGAATTTTTGTTGTTGTTGCGAATACTAACCTAACCTAACCTAACCTAACCTAACCTAACCTAACCTAACCTAACCTAACCTAACCTAACCCATCCTAACCTAACCTCGGATCAGATTTCTGATTGCAGATTCTTGTTCGTCTAGTCGAGCCGAGTCATTTGAGTACCCACATCGTACACTTTGAATGATGTTTACAAAAAAGGGGCCCGCACCACACTTTCGACCTTTTTTTGCATTTTTGGAATCTCCTCGTCAAGCCGAGTATTCTCAGTACCCACATGACATACTTTGGATAATTAATACAAGAGTTGATCAGGGTAACGCTACAACCAACAGAGCTAGCCCATCAGCGCTTGCGGTCAATTGAACTACCAGTGAATGCAAATTTTGAGGAGAATATAATTGCAATGCTTTGAACATATACTGCAAAGGGGGGTGTATCGATACACCCCCCTTCAAGTACTCTGCACCGAGGCAGACGTTCACACAAATAAGCGTCGCGTCCAGTCTACTGTCTGGGAATGCGGATGTTGTAATTTGATACCTCGACTGGAGGGTGCAGGTGTTCACACAAAAAACCGACAAGTCGAGACCTGTCTGGGAATGCGGATGCTGTAATTTGATACCTCGACGGGAAGACGGCTGACCCTTCTAGGAACCCATAATTATAGACCACCTGCGTCGAATTCCGAGCAATAAATCACCAGTTGTCAAACACCCATGGTATCATTCTTGTTTTAGGCTTCAACAATTCCTGACGTATGGGGGAGCGAAAATCTCCCCCTAACCCATTATGTGTAAGGGGGAGCGAAAATCTCCCCCTAGTAATTAAATCAACAGAACACCAGTTGTCACGGTCTCATTCTTGTTCTAGTCTTCAACAATTCCTGACGTATGGGGGAGCGAAAATCTCCCCCTAACCCATTATGTGTTAGGGGGAGCGAAAATCTCCCCCTAGTAATTAAATCAACAGAGCTAGCCCATCAGCGCCTGCGGACAATTGAACTACCAGTGAATGCAAATTTTGAGGAGAATATAATTGCAATGCTTTGAACATATACTGCAAAGGGGGGTGTATCGATACACCCCCCTTCAAGTACTCTGCACCGAGGCAGCTGTTCGCACAACCGACTGACGCGTCCAGTCTACTGTCTGGGAATGCGGATGTTGTAATTTGATACCTCGACTGGAGGGTGCAGGTGTTCACACAAAAAACCGACAAGTCGAGACCTGTCTGGGGTGCAGCTGCGCCCGACCCCAGGAGGGGCAGGAGGAGCAGGAGGAGCAGGAGGGGCAGGAGGGGCAGGAAGAGCAGGAGGAGCAGGAGGGGCAGGAGGAGCAGGAGGAGCAGGAGGGGCAGGAGGAGCAGGAGGAGCAGGAGGGGCAGGAGGGCAAGAGGAGCAGGAGGAGCAGGAGGGGCAGGAGGAGCAGGAGGAGCAGGAGGGGCAGGAGGAGCCCCCCCCTCCGACCGGGCAAGGTTTCGTCTGTGACACTTTTGCCAGCCAAGACGCCTGCGGACAATTGAACTACCAGTGAATGCAAATGCGGATGTTGTAATTTGATACCTCGACTGGAGGGTGCAGGTGTTCACACAAAAAACCGACAAGTCGAGACCTGTCTGGGGTGCAGCTGCGCCCGACCTCAGGAGGGCCAGGAGGGACAGGAGGAGCCCCCCCCCAGACGCCTGCACCAACACTTGGAAGAAAATCCTCCTACATTAGAAGGATTTCCTTCTGTTCCCTAACATGAAAAGCTTTTGTGGCCTTGAAAAAGGCCGATTATGATGGTGGGATCAGGTGGAGGCTAAGGTGTTGGAAAACGTTTATTTTTTACTGTTGAAAAACTTTGTTACTTCATCAGGGTGCAGTTCATCGGTCCGCCGATTCCACCACATTTCAACAAGCATCATGTACTTCTGCTCATGTTCAATGGCGTAGAAGTGCTCCTCTTCAATGGGGTAGAAATTCATCTTGTAGTCCATGTCACGCTGCCAATATTCCCACTCCAAGCCGTCCAGCGGGCAATGGTTCCACATGCTGTTGATTCCCCGTCGTCTGGAGTACAGAGCGTCGTCAAGATCTTGAGTAGTTGAATACATTTTTGGTTCATGAACGTACTTGAACTTTTTGTCAATGCGCCATAGCCTCTTCTTATGGAAATGCTTCAAGGTGCATTCATCGTCGTCTTTTCGGTTGTAGAATTCATCACCTTCGAAGTAATCATCTTCATCGTCAAACGGTCTCTTCTTATTATTGCTATTCATTGTCGTTTCCGCTGCAACACATACATCCTCCGACTCAACGTCTGTGATGTCACAATCCCACTCGATGTTGGCCATGATCTCTTCGTAGCTGTTGACGCTTCGAAACTCAAGACTAAACTAAACTTTACTGCTAGGGGCGGGCTGTGCGTCGTGGGATGATGGGCGCAGGTGTACAGACAAAAAACCGTCGCGTCACCCTACTGTCTGGGAATGCGGATGCTGTAATTTGATACCTCTACGGGAGGGCGCGGGTGTTCACACAAAAAACCGACGAGTCGAGACCTGTCTGGGAATGCGGATGCTGTAATTTGATACCCCGACAGGAGGGTGACCGACCCTTGCAGGAACCCATAATTATAGACCACCCGCGTCGAATTCCGAGCAATAGTACACCAGCTGTCAAACACCCACGGTCTCATCCTTGTTCTAGTCTTCAACAATTCCTGACGTATGGGGGAGCGAAAATCTCCCCCTAAGCCATTATGTGTTAGGGGGAGCGAAAATCTCCCCCTAGTAATTAAATCAACAGAACACCAGTTGTCAAACACCCACGGTCTCATTCTTGTTCGGGAGTTTGAAGTGTGTGGCTGTGTAATAGTGTTGCTGTGTGACGTTCTGTCAGAGCGATCGCCCGACGTTTTGACCTAACCTACAAAATGAACCACTTAACCGCCTATGTGTTTAATGATCGGCCTTTGTCTGTACTGTTTGACAGCAGCGATAATCCATGGTTCAAAGCTAAGGATGTAGCTACAATATTGGGATACGCCAACCCTAAAGAAGCAATCAGAGTACATGTTAGAGAAAAATATCGCAAAACAATTCCTGAAGTATGGGGGAGCGAAAATCTCCCCCTAACCTATAACGAGAAACATTCAATCTTTCTTAACGAGCCGGGATTATATTCGTTACTTATGAAATCTAAAATGCCCATCGCCGAGAAGTTTCAAGATTGGATCTTTGAAGAAGTTTTGCCATCCATTAGAAAAAATGGTCAGTACAGACTTATAAACGAGAACCAACGGCTGCTACAATCACTTACAAAGTCGCTAACAAATAACCGAAAGCTAGATCAAACAAATTCCGAGTTTAAAACTACAAATGATATATTGTGTATGGAAAACCAATCCATGAATCAAACGCTGATCGAACAGACATCTAAAGTGGCAGTGTTGCCTGAAGATGTAAATCTGAAGCATATATTTTGTGTGATGATTAGGGAAACCCTTCTAGAGCAGTACGGAGTTTGTGAATACAAGTGCATTCGAACACAGAAGAGGAATTTCAAACAAGCCTTGAAAAAAGCAAAGGAAGAAGGATTTACAATGTGCTACTGTAGAGAAAATGTCCCCAACGGCATAAACATAGTGAATAAGGCTAAAGAAGTGATGAAGAGTTACGGCATGCACATTGACTGCAGATACAACAACATCCTAACCTCGCACAATTTCATTAATGTAGTTGAACATATCTTTGACAATGCATAGGTCTGCGCTTGTGGACTCGTTCCAGAACCTTCGACGCTAGTCAGGTAGCAACAGTCGATACGTGCTCCAAAGATGACCAGTGTGGATGACGCAAGAAAAGTAATCACCATATCAATGAACAAAATACGTTATAAACGTAACAACATCCGAGAAAGGCTCGCAATCAAGTTAGTGTTGGATAGAGCGAGAGATGTGTTTGAGAGAAAATATCATATGAAACAGCATACTTATGAAAAAAAAACAAAAATATTGAATATCATGTGAAAGAATATAACTATGAAGAAAACAAAACAGACTGTTAAATTTAACGAGGAGCTAAATACACAGTACACTTACGAGCCCTGTGAGGATGTACAACAATTAACGTGGACTCAAATCGCAATAGATGAAATGAGATTCTGCAGACCGTTGGAACTGATGTTGGGTGAAAAAATCAAACATCTAACCTATTGCAACAAGATGTGTCACAGCGAGTGCATACAGTTTACTTCAAGGGGAGCAGACGCACCACCAGTCCGTAGTACGGTAGAAGTCACACGGTAAGGACGTCAACATGGACGCTTACGTTTCTGCGGACGACCATATCAAATCGTTTATTCAGGAGATTGAGGTTATGAACAATAATGCTAGTGATCAGACATTGGCATCACCTCAGACGTCATCTGTAAAACCGATCACTGCCTGCAAGAGACGAAGGAGGCCAACTCTCATCGAAGTGGAAACCAAGAAACCAGGATGGGTGCCAAAACCAACAGATGATTGTCCCATAGTGTCATGGATGGAGGATGGGAATACTTTTGCTGTTCAAAACCCGGGAAACAAAGGACAAATTTTATTGAAAATGGAAATGTACGATGGTACAGATATGGTGTTCATGTGCAGTTTATTTTTGGACAAAGATGGTGAAATGCTCCAAAGTGTTAGACAAGTAGTTGATAAAGTGGAAAACATGTGGATCGATAAATCAACAGGAGTACCGAAAATTACAGGCTTAACTCAAACTGTTACACAACGCAGTGCAGTTTCGCAACCAACGTCGAAAAAGCGAGCTGTGAGGAAGAAACAACGAGTGTCGCCAGCAGTCAATTAAAGCATCAGCATTCCCAGACAGGAGGGCGACGCGTCGGTTTTTTGTGTGTGAACACCTGCGCCCGGCCAACTACTAGAGATGTCGAGCAGCAGCACTTTCAAGCTAGAGTTTCCGAGCGTGAACGGCACTGCAGCAACCGAGGACCTGAGAGCTACCCTCAACAACTGCAAGTCTGACTCTCCGCTCTACACCAGGATAGACGATCTCAGAGAGGAATGCGGCTATCTCATCACTGCGATGGAGCGAGCCACAACACCCTTTGGCGAGACGATCATCGTGATCCTGGAGGGGCAGGTCGGGGACGACTTCTTTCTGCGAGTCTACCTGCCTAGGCGCTTCAACGAGGTCCTGAGCAACACCGACATCGAGCGCTACAACAGCGGGTTTGGAGAACGCCTTCGCTTGGTGAAGCGCAGCCCGAGGGGTTCCAATAGCAGATTCACACCTTTGGAGTTTATGTAAAGCAAGACTTGAAGATTATGTAAATACCTTTGTAAATTAGTTTTCGTAGTCAATACTTATAGTCACGTTCAGAACATAACCACTGTGTTATTTATTTCACTTAACCCCAAAAATGTCCTTTGGTAGTAAGTTTAAGAGCGTGAGTATGGTAACTGTGAGGTGTTTAGCTCATCAGCGTCATCATCAGAATCATCGATATTTGTACATAGATGTAACCCACCGCGTAATGCGATACAATTGATTGGAGCGCATCGTGTGTGAGCTGTCTTGTGATGGCGACATCGCACTGCGTTTGTAACAAAATAACGTGTACATTAACACGACGATCACTTTTCTTGCTTAAGTCACGATGTGCATTATGGCGTACGGGACGATTGGTAATAACAGCGTTTAAAGTAAACTGTGCACATTCGTTGTGATACGTCTTGTCACAGCACGTTAGATTTCACATTCTCACATTCAACATCAATTACAATTGTAGACGTAATCTCATTTCATCTGTTGTGATTTAAGTCCACGTTAACCGTTGTACATCCTCACGCGGCTCGTAAGTGTAATGAGTATTTAGTATGACAATAAACTTCTCGAATGTTAGTACGTTAAATCGTAGCTTGTTCATTGACGCATCGATCCCTATTCTTGTTTCAGTCTCAATAGGCATTATGGCGTACGTGCCAGATGGTACTAACAACGCTTGAAATAAACTGCCCACGTGTGTTGCGATACATCCAAACACAACAAGTTAGATGCCTCATTCTAACATTCAGCATCAATTGAAATGTTATGCGTGGTATCATTTCATCTGGTGTAATTTGAGGGAATAACTCGACTACGAACCTTTATCGTATGTTAGTTCGTTAACAACGTAACTTGTACATTGACGCATCGATCACTTTTCATGCTTAAGTCACAATGTGCATTATGTTGTATGTGACGACTGGTAATAGCAATGCTTGAAGTAAACTGAGCACATGTGTTGCTATACGTCTTGTCACAGCAGGTTATATTGCTCATTTCCCCTTTCAACATCAGTTACAATTGTATGCGTAATCTCATTTCATCGGTTGTAATTCAAGTCCGCGTTAACTGTTGTACATCCTCACGAGGTTCGTAAGTGTAACGAGTATTTAGTTTTACATTAAACTTCTCGTATGTCAATCCCAAGTAATCGGTGTTTGAAGAAGTTTGCCTTTCCCTCAAGAATTGTCACTAGCATTATAACATACGCGTTTAATAACCAGATCGCACTTGTAATATTTTTGTATACCAATAAAAATTCCAAGTAATCGAGGTTGAAGAAGTTCGCACATTGATAAAAAAAAAATCCAAGTAAACGATGTTTGAAGACGTTTGAGTTTTCGCCATCACACAAGTTCCAATCTTGAGTAATGTCAACCCAAGAAAATGAAAGCTAACAGCATCACGTAGTTGTGTTAAGTTACGATAGGTATAGTTAGGTTTATTAAGACTGTTTCCAGTTAGAAAGGGGAAACATGGAGAGACTTATCTCATTGTTAGGTTACGATATCCAGTGTAAAGTTAGGTCCCTGCATAGAAATAGGAAACGTAGGCAATTGTATCTCATCCTTAGGTTATGTTATGCTCTGTTAAGTTAGGTTTGTGCTTATAGATAGGAAATATTGCCAATAGTATCTCGTCGTTAGGTTAAGTCATGCTCTGTTAAGTTAGGTTTGTTGTTGATTTAAAAAAAAAATCTGTACCTTAATGTCTGCGCGCGCAATTTAAAAAGGGTATAATCATAATGCGCGCGCAGACATTAAGGTACAGATTTTTTTTTAATCAACAACAAACCTAACTTAACAGAGCATGACTTAACCTAACGACGAGATACTACTGGCAATATTTCCTATCTATAAGCACAAACCTAACTTAACAGAGCATAACATAACCTAAGGATGAGATACAATTGCCTACGTTTCCTATTTCTATGCAGGGACCTAACTTTACACTGGATATCGTAACCTAACAATGAGATAAGTCTCTCCATGTTTCCCCTTTCTAACTGGAAACAGTATTAATAAACCTAACTATACCTATCGTAACTTAACACAACTACGTGATGCTGTTAGCTTTCATTTTCTTGGGTTGACATTACTCAAGATTGGAACTTGTGTGATAGCGAAAACTCAAACGTCTTCAAACATCGTTTACTTGGATTTTTTTTTTTATCAATGTGCGAACTTCTTCAAACCTCGATTACTTGGAATTTTTATTGGTATACAAAAATATTACAAGTGCGATCTGGTTATTAAACGCGTATGTTATAATGCTAGTGACAATTCTTGAGGGAAAGGCAAACTTCTTCAAACACCGATTACTTGGGATTGACATACGAGAAGTTTAATGTAAAACTAAATACTCGTTACACTTACGAACCTCGTGAGGATGTACAACAGTTAACGCGGACTTGAATTACAACCGATGAAATGAGATTACGCATACAATTGTAACTGATGTTGAAAGGGGAAATGAGCAATATAACCTGCTGTGACAAGACGTATAGCAACACATGTGCTCAGTTTACTTCAAGCATTGCTATTACCAGTCGTCACATACAACATAATGCACATTGTGACTTAAGCATGAAAAGTGATCGATGCGTCAATGTACAAGTTACGTTGTTAACGAACTAACATACGATAAAGGTTCGTAGTCGAGTTATTCCCTCAAATTACACCAGATGAAATGATACCACGCATAACATTTCAATTGATGCTGAATGTTAGAATGAGGCATCTAACTTGTTGTGTTTGGATGTATCGCAACACACGTGGGCAGTTTATTTCAAGCGTTGTTAGTACCATCTGGCACGTACGCCATAATGCCTATTGAGACTGAAACAAGAATAGGGATCGATGCGTCAATGAACAAGCTACGATTTAACGTACTAACATTCGAGAAGTTTATTGTCATACTAAATACTCATTACACTTACGAGCCGCGTGAGGATGTACAACGGTTAACGTGGACTTAAATCACAACAGATGAAATGAGATTACGTCTACAATTGTAATTGATGTTGAATGTGAGAATGTGAAATCTAACGTG
Source organism: Allygus modestus (assembly GCA_963675035.1). Taxonomy (NCBI): domain Eukaryota; kingdom Metazoa; phylum Arthropoda; class Insecta; order Hemiptera; family Cicadellidae; genus Allygus; species Allygus modestus. The sequence continues at coordinate 94,822,513 of OY776113.1, forward strand.
CTGTGACAAGACGTATCACAACGAATGTGCACAGTTTACTTTAAACGCTGTTATTACCAATCGTCCCGTACGCCATAATGCACATCGTGACTTAAGCAAGAAAAGTGATCGTCGTGTTAATGTACACGTTATTTTGTTACAAACGCAGTGCGATGTCGCCATCACAAGACAGCTCACACACGATGCGCTCCAATCAATTGTATCGCATTACGCGGTGGGTTACATCTATGTACAAATATCGATGATTCTGATGATGACGCTGATGAGCTAAACACCTCACAGTTACCATACTCACGCTCTTAAACTTACTACCAAAGGACATTTTTGGGGTTAAGTGAAATAAATAACACAGTGGTTATGTTCTGAACGTGACTATAAGTATTGACTACGAAAACTAATTTACAAAGGTATTTACATAATCTTCAAGTCTTGCTTTACATAAACTCCAAAGGTGTGAATCTGCTATTGGAACCCCTCGGGCTGCGCTTCACCAAGCGAAGGCGTTCTCCAAACCCGCTGTTGTAGCGCTCGATGTCGGTGTTGCTCAGGACCTCGTTGAAGCGCCTAGGCAGGTAGACTCGCAGAAAGAAGTCGTCCCCGACCTGCCCCTCCAGGATCACGATGATCGTCTCGCCAAAGGGTGTTGTGGCTCGCTCCATCGCAGTGATGAGATAGCCGCATTCCTCTCTGAGATCGTCTATCCTGGTGTAGAGCGGAGAGTCAGACTTGCAGTTGTTGAGGGTAGCTCTCAGGTCCTCGGTTGCTGCAGTGCCGTTCACGCTCGGAAACTCTAGCTTGAAAGTGCTGCTGCTCGACATCTCTAGTAGTTGGCCGGGCGCAGGTGTTCACACACAAAAAACCGACGCGTCGCCCTCCTGTCTGGGAATGCTGATGCTTTAATTGACTGCTGGCGACACTCGTTGTTTCTTCCTCACAGCTCGCTTTTTCGACGTTGGTTGCGAAACTGCACTGCGTTGTGTAACAGTTTGAGTTAAGCCTGTAATTTTCAGTACTCCTGTTGATTTATCGATCCACATGTTTTCCACTTTATCAACTACTTGTCTAACACTTTGGAGCATTTCACCATCTTTGTCCAAAAATAAACTGCACATGAACACCATATCTGTACCATCGTACATTTCCATTTTCAATAAAATTTGTCCTTTGTTTCCCGGGTTTTGAACAGCAAAAGTATTCCCATCCTCCATCCATGACACTATGGGACAATCATCTGTTGGTTTTGGCACCCATCCTGGTTTCTTGGTTTCCACTTCGATGAGAGTTGGCCTCTTTCGTCTCTTGCAGGCAGTGATCGGTTTTACAGATGACGTCTGAGGTGATGCCAATGTCTGATCACTAGCATTATTGTTCATAACCTCAATCTCCTGAATAAACGATTTGATATGGTCGTCCGCAGAAACGTAAGCGTCCATGTTGACGTCCTTACCGTGTGACTTCTACCGTACTACGGACTGGTGGTGCGTCTGCTCCCCTTGAAGTAAACTGTATGCACTCGCTGTGACACATCTTGTTGCAATAGGTTAGATGTTTGATTTTTTCACCCAACATCAGTTCCAACGGTCTGCGGAATCTCATTTCATCTATTGCGATTTGAATCCACGTTAATTGTTGTACATCCTCACAGGGCTCGTAAGTGTACTGTGTATTTAGCTCCTCGTTAAATTTAACAGTCTGTTTTGTTTTCTTCATAGTTATATTCTTTCACATGATATTCAATATTTTTGTTTTTTTTTCATAAGTATGCTGTTTCATATGATATTTTCTCTCAAACACATCTCTCGCTCTATCCAACACTAACTTGATTGCGAGCCTTTCTCGGATGTTGTTACGTTTATAACGTATTTTGTTCATTGATATGGTGATTACTTTTCTTGCGTCATCCACACTGGTCATCTTTGGAGCACGTATCGACTGTTGCTACCTGACTAGCGTCGAAGGTTCTGGAACGAGTCCACAAGCGCAGACCTATGCATTGTCAAAGATATGTTCAACTACATTAATGAAATTGTGCGAGGTTAGGATGTTGTTGTATCTGCAGTCAATGTGCATGCCGTAACTCTTCATCACTTCTTTAGCCTTATTCACTATGTTTATGCCGTTGGGGACATTTTCTCTACAGTAGCACATTGTAAATCCTTCTTCCTTTGCTTTTTTCAAGGCTTGTTTGAAATTCCTCTTCTGTGTTCGAATGCACTTGTATTCACAAACTCCGTACTGCTCTAGAAGGGTTTCCCTAATCATCACACAAAATATATGCTTCAGATTTACATCTTCAGGCAACACTGCCACTTTAGATGTCTGTTCGATCAGCGTTTGATTCATGGATTGGTTTTCCATACACAATATATCATTTGTAGTTTTAAACTCGGAATTTGTTTGATCTAGCTTTCGGTTATTTGTTAGCGACTTTGTAAGTGATTGTAGCAGCCGTTGGATCTCGTTTATAAGTCTGTACTGACCATTTTTTCTAATGGATGGCAAAACTTCTTCAAAGATCCAATCTTGAAACTTCTCGGCGATGGGCATTTTAGATTTCATAAGTAACGAATATAATCCCGGCTCGTTAAGAAAGATTGAATGTTTCTCGTTATAGGTTAGGGGGAGATTTTTGCTCCCCCATACTTCAGGAATTGTTTTGCAATATTTTTCTCTAACATGTACTCTGATTGCTTCTTTAGGGTTGGCGTATCCCAATATTGTAGCTACATCCTTAGCTTTGAACCATGGATTATCGCTGCTGTCAAACAGTACAGACAAAGGCCGATCATTAAACACATAGGCGGTTAAGTGGTTCATTTTGTAGGTTAGGTCAAAACGTCGGGCGATCTCTCTGACAGAAAGTCACACAGCAACACTATTACACAGCCACACACTTCAAACTCCCGATGACTTCAAGAATGAGACCGTGGGTGTTTAACAACTGGTGTTCTGTTGATTTAATTACTAGGGGGAGATTTTCGCTCCCCCTAACACATAATGGCTTAGGGGGAGATTTTCGCTCCCCCATACGTCAGGAATTGTTGAAGACTAGAACAAGGATGAGACCGTGGGTGTTTGACAGCTGGTGTACTATTGCTCGGAATTCGACGCGGGTGGTCTATAATTATGGGTTCCTGCAAGGGTCGGTCACCCTCCTGTCGGGGTATCAAATTACAGCATCCGCATTCCCAGACAGGTCTCGACTCGTCGGTTTTTTGTGTGAACACCCGCGCCCTCCCGTAGAGGTATCAAATTACAGCATCCGCATTCCCAGACAGTAGGGTGACGCGACGGTTTTTTGTCTGTACACCTGTGCCCATCATCCCACGACGCACAGCCCGCCCCTAGCAGTAAAGTTTAGTTTAGTCTTGAGTTTCGAAGCGTCAACAGCTACGAAGAGATCATGGCCAACATCGAGTGGGATTGTGACATCACAGACGTTGAGTTGGAGGATGTATGTGTTGCAGCGGAAACGACAATGAATAGCAATAATAAGAAGAGACCGTTTGACGATGAAGATGATTACTTCGAAGGTGATGAATTCTACAACCGAAAAGACGACGATGAATGCACCTTGAAGCATTTCCATAAGAAGAGGCTATGGCGCATTGACAAAAAGTTCAAGTACGTTCATGAACCAAAAATGTATTCAACTACTCAAGATCTTGACGACGCTCTGTACTCCAGACGACGGGGAATCAACAGCATGTGGAACCATTGCCCGCTGGACGGCTTGGAGTGGGAATATTGGCAGCGTGACATGGACTACAAGATGAATTTCTACCCCATTGAAGAGGAGCACTTCTACGCCATTGAACATGAGCAGAAGTACATGATGCTTGTTGAAATGTGGTGGAATCGGCGGACCGATGAACTGCACCCTGATGAAGTAACAAAGTTTTTCAACAGTAAAAAATAAACGTTTTCCAACACCTTAGCCTCCACCTGATCCCACCATCATAATCGGCCTTTTTCAAGGCCACAAAAGCTTTTCATGTTAGGGAACAGAAGGAAATCCTTCTAATGTAGGAGGATTTTCTTCCAAGTGTTGGTGCAGGCGTCTGGGGGGGGGCTCCTCCTGTCCCTCCTGGCCCTCCTGAGGTCGGGCGCAGCTGCACCCCAGACAGGTCTCGACTTGTCGGTTTTTTGTGTGAACACCTGCACCCTCCAGTCGAGGTATCAAATTACAACATCCGCATTCCCAGACAGTAGACTGGACGCGTCAGTCGGTTGTGCGAACAGCTGCCTCGGTGCAGAGTACTTGAAGGGGGGTGTATCGATACACCCCCCTTTGCAGTATATGTTCAAAGCATTGCAATTATATTCTCCTCAAAATTTGCATTCACTGGTAGTTCAATTGTCCGCAGGCGCTGATGGGCTAGCTCTGTTGATTTAATTACTAGGGGGAGATTTTCGCTCCCCCTAACACATAATAGGTTAGGGGGAGATTTTCGCTCCCCCATACGTCAGGAATTGTTGAAGACTAGAACAAGAATGAGACCGTGACAACTGGTGTTCTGTTGATTTAATTACTAGGGGGAGATTTTCGCTCCCCCTAACACATAATGGGTTAGGGGGAGATTTTCGCTCCCCCATACGTCAGGAATTGTTGAAGCCTAAAACAAGAATGATACCATGGGTGTTTGACAACTGGTGATTTATTGCTCGGAATTCGACGCAGGTGGTCTATAATTATGGGTTCCTAGAAGGGTCAGCCGTCTTCCCGTCGAGGTATCAAATTACAGCATCCGCAATCCCAGACAGGTCTCGACTTGTCGGTTTTTTGTGTGAACACCTGCACCCTCCAGTCGAGGTATCAAATTACAACATCCGCATTCCCAGACAGTAGACTGGACGCGACGCTTATTTGTGTGAACGTCTGCCTCGGTGTAGAGTACTTGAAGGGGGGTGTATCGATACACCCCCCTTTGCAGTATATGTTCAAAGCATTGCAATTATATTCTCCTCAAAATTTGCATTCACTGGTAGTTCAATTGACCGCAAGCGCTGATGGGCTAGCTCTGTTGGTTGTAGCGTTACCCTGATAAACTCTTGTATTAATTATCCAAAGTATGTCATGTGGGTACTGAGAATACTCGGCTTGACGAGGAGATTCCAAAAATGCAAAAAAAAGGTCGAAAGTGTGGTACGGGCCCCTTTTTTGTAAACATCATCCAAAGTGTACGATGTGGGTACTCAAATGACTCGGCTTGACTAGACGAACAAGAATCTGCAATCAGAAATCTGATCCGAGGTTAGGTTAGGATGGGTTAGGTTAGGTTAGGTTAGGTTAGGTTAGGTTAGGTTAGGTTAGGTTAGGTTAGGTTAGTATTCGCAACAACAACAAAAATTCGCAAAAAAAATTCGCAAAAAAAAAATCGCAAAAAAAAATTCGCAAAAAAAAAAATTCCCAAAAAAAAATTCCCAAAAAAAGATTCGCAAAAAAAAATTCGCAAAAAAAAAATTCGCAAAAAAAAATTCGCAAAAAAAGTTTGCAAAAAAGTTCGCAAAAAAGTTCGCAAAAAAAATTCGCAAAGTGTCACAGACGAGACCTCGGGAGGGGGGGCTCGGGGGGGGCGTCCCTCCTGTCCCTCCTGAGCCAGAAGTGTCCAATACACCCTACTCATCCGTTCGGCCACTAAAGCCCAAATAAAAAAGTACTATTTTTGAGAAATCCAAAAATTCCGCCATTTTTATTTGTTATGAGGAAGTTAAAATTTAAAATCGTAGCTTTTAGCATTTTTCCCGGGGGTTTCAAGCAGGGGCGGATCTAGGAATTTGTTGAGGGGGGGGCGCACTTGAGATTTTTTTCTCACTAAACGATAACGTCCTGCAGCAACGGGAGGCAGTTAGCACCATAGACTAACTAGCACTCGCTAAATTCAATTAAATCATGATGCTAATAAATAAAACACCACATTATAACACTTATTTCGCAATGAAATGTGTAATATTGATGTATTCCACTGATACAGTAGGTACATAAATATACACACTTTTTACATCTACTACCTCAAAAAACAAAAATTTTATACCGTTGTATTTACTTTCACGCACTACTAAAGGCTAAACCAAAGCACACAAAATGGCTAAGGTAGAACGTAAGGTTTCAGAAAAGAAGAAGATTGAGGAAGACTGCAGGATCGGTGCTGCGGTGTGTGCCACTAGGGCAACCAAAGGCAATAGTCCGGTGCTGTGGTGCGTTACCTTAGGGATGCTCGGCACAAGCCCCTAGGCCGGTGATGCTATGTGTTCCCCTAGGGTTGCCGAAGGCAATAGTCTGGTGCTGAGGTGCGTTACCCTAGGGGGATGCTCTCTCCTGGCCGGTGCCTGGCCTAGGGGTTGGGGCCTAGAACCCAACCCTATTAACGCCTATTGCCAAACACAACTTACTATATGTAAGGTAAAGGCACCGGCCAGGAGAGAGCATCCCCTAGGGTAACGCACCTCAGCACCAGACTATTGCCTTTGGTTGCCCTAGTGGCATACACCGCAGCACCGGCCTAGGGGCTTGGGCCGAGCATTCCTAAGGTAACGCACCTCAGCACCAGACTATTGCCTTTGGCTGCCCTAGGGGAACACACTGCAGCACCGGCCTAGGGGCTTGGGCCGAGCATTCCTAGGGTAACGCACCACAGCACCAGACTATTGCCTTTGGTTGCTCTAGGCGCACACACCGCAGCACCGGCCTAGGGGCTTGGGCCGAGCATTCCTAAGGTAACGCACCTCAGCACCAGACTATTGCCTTTGGCTGCCCTAGGGGAACACACCGCAGCACCGGCCTAGGGGCTTGGGCCGAGCATTCCTAGGGTAACGCACCACAGCACCAGACTATTGCCTTTGGTTGCCCTAGGCGCACACACCGCAGCACCGGCCTAGGGGCTTGGGCCGAGCATTCCTAAGGTAACGCACCTCAGCACCAGACTATTGCCTTTGGCTGCCCTAGTGGCACACACCGCAGCACCGATCCTGCAGTCTTCCTCAATCTTCTTCTTTTCTGAAACCTTTGCGTTCTACCTTAGCCATTTTGTGTGCGTTGGTTTAGCCTTTAGTAGTGCGTGAAAGTAAATACATCGGTATAAATCTTTTGTTTATTGAGGTAGTAGTTGTATAAAATGAGTATATTTATGTACCTACTGTTTATTGTACCAGTAGAATACATCAATATTACACATTTCATTGCGAAATAAGTGTTACAATGTAGTGTTTTATTTATTAGCATCATGATTGAATTGAATTTAGCGAGTACTAAAAACTGCCTCCCATTGCTGCGGGACGTTATCGTTTAGTGAGAAAAAAATCTCAAGTGCGCCCCCCCAACAAATTCCTAGATCCGCCTCTATTAGAACTACGTGGAGAATCCCGCCTCTTTTGTTATCAGACGGGTCCATAAGGTTTTTAGTCTAGTAAAGATACATAGTCAATACTATTACCATTAATTACAGATTTTCTGAGTCCAAGGGGGGGCGCGCGCCCCCCGGGCACCCTGGCTGGATCCGCCACTGCCGCAGCACCGACCCTGCAGTCTTCCTCAATCTTCTTCTTTTCTGAAACCTTTGCGTTCTACCTTAGCCATTTTGTGTGCGTTGGTTTAGCCTTTAGTAGTGCATGAAAGTAAATACATCGGTATAAATCTTTGGTTTATTGAGGTAGTAGTTGTATAAAATGAGTATATTTATGTACCTACTGTTTATTGTACCAGTAGAATACATCAATATTACACATTTCATTGCGAAATAAGTGTTACAATGTAGTGTTTTATTTATTAGCATCATGATTGAATTGAATTTAGCGAGTACTAACAACTGCCTCCCATTGCTGCGGGACGTTATCGTTTAGTGAGAAAAAAATCTCAAGTGCGCCCCCCCCCAACAAATTCCTAGATCCGCCTCTATTAGAACTACGTGGAGAATCCCGCCTCTTTTGTTATCAGACGGGCCCATAAGGTTTTTAGTCTAGTAAAGATACATAGTCAATACTATTACCATTAATTACACATTTTCTGAGTCCAAGGGGGGGGGGCGCGCGCCCCCCGCGCCCCCTGGCTGGATCCGCCACTGGTTTCAAGGCAGAAACTACATGCATGCCAAATTTCATGTCCCTAGCTTGTCTAGAAGTGGTTTAAAATTTGTATCTCTAGGTGAATCAGTTACCCATTGGGCTGTATATATATTAGATATGTATATAAATATATATATATATATATATATATGTGTGTGTGTGTGTGTGTGTGTGTGTGTGTGTGTGTGTGTGTGTGTGTGTGTGTGTGTGTGTGTGTGTGTGTGTGTGTGTGTGTGTGTTCCCACTCTAGCGGTCGCAATTTTTGTCCAATTTAATTAAAATTTAGTAGGGACATTCCTTTCTATAGTCAGTTAGACAAGTTCGTTGAGCAAAACAATCGGAAAACTCTAACCTCTTTTTGGGGATTTTAAGTTTTCGAATTTTGAGTTTTTGGGCCCAAAAAGGGTCATAAAAGCCCCGGATGTAAAACTAATGCATGTGAAAAGATGGACACTAATGAGGCGAAACCTTTAAGCCATCTCTCATCATTCTAGCACAAGCATTTACCGAGTTATTAAAGAAAATGTTCTAATTGTCTTAGACAGTACGTTGTCTTAAGGGGATTTTACACCGGAAAAGGCTGTTTTACATATCTTGATGTAGTTTTATCACCCCCAATACCCCTATACCAACTTGTTATCCTGACTATACCTCCTCCTAACCTTATAATGTACACCATTATCATCCTAATAGTGAATTTAAATCAGGCACAGGAGCATCAGAACAGCCAACAAATAACATTTTTCAATTTTTCAAAACAATTTTACCAGTGTTGTTTTAAACCCTTTATTAGATTTTTCTAAAGGTTTTAATGCGGAAATTCACTTCCCTCACGTCAGCGTGCTGCGTGCGAACTCGTTTGTTATACTTATGATTCACTTTGTATTGTTATTTAAGTTTGTTATGTTTTGATGTTTCAATATAGTATATCAATATGTATATATATATGCATACTATAATTGTTTATAGTCAGGATTTAATATTTTATCATTTATTTAGGGGCTTATTTTACGTACAGTCTGTCATAAAGTTTATACATGGATGAAAAGTCGAAATTATCTAAATTAGCAATAAGTAGTATTTGCAATGGATTAATCGAATCAAATAAATTCTTTCAAATTCAAAATTCACTTGCTTTAACGCTGTAGTTAGGGCTATTCTATGTTACGGGGCAGAGGTGTGGGGTTGTAGTGAATGCAATACTTTGGAATCTGTCCAAAAAAGTCTTGTTAAAAGGCTTTTTCGATTACCAAAAAATACTCCAAATTACGTTTTGTATTTAGAAACTGGAATTGATTAAGTATTATTGGCCCTTAAATTTATCCGTGGCACGACCACTACGGCGATGTTTGAGGATTTCACGAAGAATTCGCTGACGCAGCAATATAACCAGTCCAAATACTGTGTTCATTATTGTAATATGATGAGGAAAGATTGTGCGTAAGTTTGGAACATACTCCTAACCGCCTCAACAATACGCAATCAAACTTTGTAGGTATATTTTTCACTATGATACTTCGACATGTTGCTCGTTGTCGAGTTATACCTTATATTCTAAGTATTTATTCGTAGAACTCAACAGTGGAAATTTGATCCAAAAAGATAAATCCGGTAAAATATTGCCACACCCTGCACTTTGCACTTTGGAAGTTTACATTTACAAGAAATATGGACAACTTTAAACTTCATCGACCTGCCATTTTTAAGGTCTATATTTCCGGAAATGTGCATTGTTAACCATAAACTCTAGGCAAATTATTCTCCATGCTTATATTTTATTTTAAATTATTTTTTCTACGGTAAAACAACTTTTACAGTAAAACAGGAGAAAATTTAGTTAACTCATGCTTAATTTCGAACTAAAAAGTTTAACCTCTAATTAGTAGAGAATTATTGATATACTTATATTAATTAACATATATATATATATACTTAGTCTCAACAGTTGAACAAAAAATCAGCTACAATACTTTTTATTAATAAAAAATATAATATGATTATAGTGTGATTATCGAAAAAAGTGACTGGCGGAGTGGCCGCGTGGCGACTGAATATTATACTCGTAACCTCGTGGAAACGTAAAACACATGGTTAGAAATTTACAATAAACGTTATAGTTACATAAGTGTTACAAGACGGTTACATCGAAAACAATGAGAATTTGCTTTGAACTATGAAGGAAAAAACACTATTTAAACAATAATAAATACAACAATGTTTAGAATTGTAAAGTGCAACAATATATGAACAACAATTATTTACAATATAAAATCAGTTCTGCAATCACACTATCTATGGGATCTGGAAATACAACTCTCTTTTAAATTAGTCCGTAAAATTAGGTCGATAAGTTAGTATAAGATATAAAATACGTAGTTTGAAGGTCACAATAACGATAAACCAGGCCTTAAAATATTGTATGTCAAGTATCATATTTGTATTATACTATAATAACACTGCATGCCATAAATTTACGAAAACCCGAGCGTTTTCGAGCATACCTCTAAAAGGACTCTTTTCTTAGTTTTTTTTTTTAATAAAAGTTCAAAATAGTTTTTTTAACACCCCCTATATAAATTGCTGCTTATTTCTATAAAAGTAATACTTGTATTTGTTACGTAACATACAGCGTATTGACGAACGCCAAATAACTGTCACGGGGAACCATTATTCATACCTGGAAGGGTTGACCATTATTCATACCTGGAAGGGTTGACGCGGCCGTGTATCGTGTGAACGCGAGGCCGGCATAGATAACCACTGGCCCTAGCCGCGAACCGCATCATTGCAGAGATATAAAGTCTTCAATATTTATGGGAGTAGTAACTGATTACCCTTATCAATGACGTCACGGCCCTGACCCCTCGCCTGGCTCATCTGTTGAATCAGAAAGTGTATACATGCGGGACAAATTTTACCCCTATCTTTTTGAAATCGGTTAAGAGGGGGGTCCAGTCCAAGATGTCGGGTTTCTACTTGCTTTACCAAAAATGCCAACCTTAAAGTTTAAACCCACTACTTTTTCAACGGGTCGTTGGAAATAATTGATTTTTGACTCATTTTGAGGGGGGAAATACCTAACGATTCATGAGAAAGAATTTTTGCGTGGCAAAAACAATCGTCAATAACATTCCGGAACATTCAAGATTTGCAATTTTTTATGACATAACTATTTGAAATATTGCATTTATGCTTAATGGAACCGCTGGGTGTTTTTTCGTTTTAATTGAGTCCTAAATTTTGATTTTGAGCATTTAGTTGAGGATGTAGTGAACTATTTGTGATATTGAAATTCTGCCCACTAAAATCGCTAATTTTTCTGCTCTTTAAAATGAACCATAAACCATCGATTTCAGCTAATCAGTTGAGGAGGGACGGGCTTTGAAAGTCAACATTGGTCTTATGGAAAAAGCAGGGACACGCAAAATCTGTTGTGACCGGAGGGGTGTACCGATTATTTGAGTATCAAAAATATTTATATATGTATATGTAAATGTAGTTAAGAAATCTGTAGGTACCTTTGTTTTGATCTGTTTGCATCATTGTTTTTCAAGTCCTTTTAAAACGATTTTGTAACAAACTTAGCCTGAACTTGGCATAAATTGTTTTGGCAATACCCGTGATAGTGTAAGTAATAATTGTTATGTATATTCATCTGGAAATACTTCATAAAATTATAAATCACTTATTTAAAGTCCTTTTAGCGAATTTCCCCTATGGGGAAGAAGTTATTACCGTAGTCGGCATGGTAAGACCTAGGCCCGGGACCATGATAACTTTTCATTTTGAGGTCCCCAAAACCGCAAAAACACCATTCATTCGAAACTGTAGATATATATATATATGTGTGTGTGTTTGTGTGTGTGTGTGTGTGTGTGTGTGTGTGTGTGTGTGTGTGTGTGTGTGTGTGTGTGTGTGTGTGTGTGTGTGTGTGTGTGTGTGTGTGTGTGTGTGTGTGTGTGTGTGTGTATGTGTCCGTGGGTGCGATAACTCTCGTAAAAAAGATCCGATTTTGATAAAATTTGGTACAAACGTGTAAAGCAACATTTATGACTGACTTAAGTTCGAAAACCAGACAGATCGACCCATCCGAAGTGGTATTTTGGGGGGGGGTTTGTAACCCAACACATTTTTTACATGTAATATTTTAAAAAGTCAAATTTTAGTTTTCACCATTGGATTCAGCTTTGAAAAACCCACAATTTGGTGTTTTGATCATTTCTATACATTAACTGGTTACAGAGATATTGAAAGTGCTAAACACAGTAAGTTGTCCAATGTTATTCTTATGGAGAATAAGAAAAAAATTATATCTCGCTTATATATGAATACGTTCGTTTTGTACTAACGAAACTTGGTATACGGCTTCATCTGGTTGTAGTCTATTGTTATTTGCACAAAAAATAAATGTTTACCCATGATTCCCGTAGCAGCAAACCTACGTACTCAGCCCAATGTTATTCTTATGTAGAATTAAAAAATGTAATGACTCCCTTAGTTATGAACAAATTAATAAAACTTGGCATGTGGCTTCACCTTGCTGAGTTATATTGATATTTTCATAAAACCCCATTTTTTGTGTTCCTTATTGCAGCAAACCTGCGTTTTCATCCCCCATGTTATTCTTATGTAGAATAATCAAAATGGTATAAATAGCTTATTTATGAATGAATATTGATTAAACTAGGTATATGGCTTCACTTAATTACATTATATTTATATTTGCATAAAAACCAATTGTTTGTGTTCCTTGTTGCAGCAAACCTACGTACTCATCCCCAATGTTATTCTTAAGGGAAATAATTCAAATTGTATATATATCGCTAATTTGTGAATATATTAGTATTAAACTTGTTATGCGGCTTTATGTAATACTAAGACATATATTATTCATTGTAAATTCGCGAGTACGCAGGTTTGCTAAGACGGGTATTTTTAATTTGCTATAATTATATTTCACTGTAAACTTAAACTAATTATGTGATGTATATAACTTCTATCTTGTAACTTTTTAACCTTTATTTGATCATTGTTCAACATTCAGAGAATTTCATATAAACAAATATATACCAAGTATTATTTAGTCTGTTAATTTTTACAGACGGGTTCCTGATTTGCTGCAGTAGGTTGCTGTCCTACGTTCGATGCCAAAACGTTCATTTTCAAACCTTAAGTTCAAAGTAAGAACTATCCTTTTTTATGTAAGTTAAATGGTATGTCGGATTATATAAAGAACGTTCGAAGAGATATTTTGATTGTAAATTGTTCATATTATTTATCCAATAAATAGAAGAAATAGAACGGAAGTGTGCCTGATATATTGCATACCTCATACTGCCTAAAACCATAATTTACGAGGGGATGGATAGCATTTTTAATATCTAAACAACTTTATTCTGATATCGAATTGGCCTAACGGTACAGGGGGATACCCGTTTCGTGCTCAGCGGTCAGGTTTTTGACGAGGATCAGTTTGATATGACAAGTGAGTAGTTTTGTACACAGGGTCACTTTACATAGGGCCACAACTAAAACCCCTTCATTCCCTAGCAAACCATTACTTAATTTTAATTGAATATGTTGAGTGTGCAATGTTGATGAAGATAATATTATGGCATAATCAGTATGTTTTTTCTTTGTCAACCGACAACAGTGTCTTTATAAAAATACACCATTTTCTTATTTTGTGGTAGTCTACCAAGTACAGGATGAGCTCGATTCATGTGTTATAAATTATACTGTTTTTATTAATATTCCTTTGTGTTCAAATCAAATTAGGGCAAGCAACATTTTTAAAATATGCACAAATTTATAGATAATTATAATTATTTCACTCATCAAGTTGTTAAGTTAAAATAAGAACCTATAAAGTAGTGGTTCAGTCATATTTACGTTCATAAACATCATCATACAAAATATGCAGTGTTTTTTCAGATATCATTATTATATTTTATCATAACATTAGGTATATTTATATTTGATCTGGTTTACTAAAAAATATTTCCAGAGTGGAATAGATGTTTTAAGACGAAAAACGTTTTTCTTAATTTGTTGTTCAAACCAAATCGGGTAGGGCGGGGTGAAAATGAGACAGTCATTAGGCGGGGTGATAAAAAGACAAAACTAGTAGTAATAATAGACCGGTTTAAAGTCACAAAACTCACATCCGGAAAAAATGGCCGAGAAAACCCATCGATTTCCCGTCATCTGAAAACCAAGTCCGAATGATCAGTTTTTGCGCCAACGCCCAATCTTACTACAAAACCCACATCTGGAAATAAATGGCCGAGAAAACCCATCGATTTTTCGCCAACTAAAAAACAAAGTCCGAAGAATGTTTTTTTTTACTGACACCCGATCTCTGCTGTTTATATTAAAAATATTGCTTAAATTACATGTTGTATAGTCAAAAGTACCATAATCAACAATAATCAATCACAAAATGTCCTCATTAAATCAAATGTATAGTAGTGTAAATCTGACATTTTTATGGACGTGGGTGAAGTACGACACTTTCCACCTCCTTTTGTCTACCCTTTTACATCTTTAGTATGTATACCTATGTGTATGTGTATTAATAACCATTCCAAAATGTGTATGTATATACATATATATAAAAAAAGATTATATTGTCAGATTGGCTCTAGGCTAGTGAATATGTAAACACCAAAAAACTAACTTTTGTGTTTATGGGCTGATTTTACTGCAATTTGGATATGTTATTGTCCTAAGCTAATGCATATGTAAATACTACCAATAATTTACTAATTCAATTTAATCAATAATTTGTAAATTACAATAGTGCCAATTACCAACTTCTTTATTTACTGTTTGATTTGTCTGCAAATTGGATATGTTATTGACCTAGGCTATTGCATTAGTAAATTCCACTAATCATTTCCAAATTCAACATTACTGTCAATTTAGACAATATTTTGTAGATTACTATAGTGCCAATTGACAACTTCTTTATTTACTGTCCGACTTGTTTGTAACTTGGATAAGTTACTAAGCTAATGCATAAGTAAATACCGTCTACAATTTCCAAATTCAATTTAAAGAATATTTTGTAAATTACTGCCAAATGTTAACTTCTTTATTTACTGTGCAATTTGATTTATTTTTGGATATGTTATAGCCCCCAACTATTATATCTCAAATTACCGCATATTATTTCAATAACCCTTTAATTCAGTAAATATTTTGGTTTTTGTTTGTTTATTTTGTCGTAATCACGCAAAAATTAACTTGGGTGTTTATGATCCGATTTGTCTGCTATTTGGATATGTTAATGTCCTAGGTTATTTCATAAGTAAATACCCCATACAATTTCCAAATTCAATGTTACGGTTAGTTAAAAAAAATAAATTACAATATTGCCAAATGCAAGCTTATTTACCATCTGATTTGGCTGTTATAGTATAATTGCCATATAATACTTCCAATTCCAATACTTTGTATGATTTTTATATAATGTACAGAATACTAACTTTTGTCTTTATAGTCCGAATCGATAGATATTAAGATATGTTACTTTTCTAAGCCCATGCATAGGTAGATAGATACCCATCCGATTTGATTTTCGGATATGTTACAGCCCATGTATTATCCCCATTTCGATACTACTATTTTAATGTAACTATATTTTTGCAAAATACTAATAACTTTAGACGATTTAACTGATTATTATATATGTTGTTATCCTAGCCTAAAATGCATATAATTATCTCCCAATTTCATTATCTTAAATTTAAATTACGCCCAGCTTCTTTATTTTGCCATATGATTTTATCGATTGTCAAGTATGTTATATAGCCCACAACTATTGTTATGGCCCCGACTTGGGGCCCAACTACTCTCAACTACCTCTGACTGTTGTAATATATATAAATAAATATATATATATATAATAAGTAATATATATAATATATCCGGAAAAAACTAACTTTGGTGTTAATGGTCCGATCTGTCTACAATTTTGATACTTTACTGTCCTAAGCTAATGCATTAGTAAATTCCACCAATAATCCCCAATATTTAATTTAAAAAATATTTTGCAAATTAAAGCCAAATTACATCTTATTTGTTTACTGTCCGATTATCGAATATGTTATGCCCTTAATTACCATACATTATTGCAAAATTCAATGTAAAGTGTATATATTTTCGCAAAATACTTTGGTGTTTATTTATAGATATGTTGTTGGGCTGTGTGTAAATTGCATATAATTATGTCCCAATTCTTAAATTATATGAATTATAGTGCCAAATATCTTTATTGTTCCACAGTCTGCAATATTTTAGCAAAACAATTGTATACCCAAAAAAAAAACTACACACAAATCACCAACCTTTCTTTGTGCTTGTTCGGAGTAGTCTTTTTCCTTTCCAACTTAATTTAAATTTGGTAGTTAAAATCAAACTTTCAAATTTCTAGCTCCCTTTGCAGCCAATAGTTGGAAACATAAAGGCTACGAATATTTTCTAATTGTACAATATACCTTTGCCTTTGCCTATAATATACCTATGCTGAAATTGTTTAATAGCACTTATTAATAGTTCCGTGCCATCTTCCAACTCCTCCAATCTACTACATTCTTTAAATTTAATATCACCTTTAATATCTTGCATTAACATTGAATTAGACATCTCCATATCTTCTTGCCTAGGAACAACGTCTGCAGTATCCCACACACAATTATGGAAACTTAAGATTTCTATTTTCGGAAAGGAATTACCGTAAAATGTTGCGGTTCCGTTAGTGCTAAAGCTTGCAAGTGGCTCGTTGGTAGGTAGGTAAGTAATGTCCAAATCGCCATTATGCACTGTGTCTGGTAATACGCTATAACCTTCCCTATTCTTATTTATCTCTATAAACCCAGTTTTACAAACACATTTAACATAGTGTGCATTAATATATTTTTTAATTATAAAATTGTATTACTAAATCATTATAACAATCCTATATTAATATATTTTTAACTACGGAATTTTATTCTTGTATTAACATAAAAAAATCAATTACTGTTATAAAAATTAATTTTGTTAACTGTTTTGGTACATATTAAAGGTAAATGTCCTTGTTTACTTCACAATATTATGATGACTAATGAAAGTATATATATATATATATATATATATATATATATATATATATATATAATCAGTATTAATATATACCTAGTTTTATTTATGGTTTTAGTATTTCAAAAAATGTAATAAAAAGGATGATGATAAGAAATTATTAATAAAACATGGAGTATATAAATTTAATTAGAATGTATTTATTAATATACAATTTACATATAGATGGTGTACATACAATTCTATTATAAAATAAGAAAATACAAATTGCATAACTTGCTTTTTACCAGTAACCAATAACATTTAACTGCCGATTCCATCCACTGAGTTCTATGTTATATCTGGAGTCACTACTCTCTGCCTAAATATTTTCCAAAAACGTGCCGTCAACACTGACTTGTTGCTCTATTGTGTTGTCACCTTACCGTTAACTTGACCAATCAAAATGGGTGGACGATGTCAAAATTTCAACCAATAGAAAATTAAATAACTATACCACTAAAACGTCAAAAACACATCTGGCCAACATAACGACCACAAACACAGCGGCACGCTTTTTCACCATGGAATGGTGACTCCAGATATAACATAGAGCTCAGTGATCCCATCCCATAATCATTATGAGCAAAGAGAAAAAAACTACGCGCGGCGCCTGCGCAGGTCCCAAAACACTCCACCAATCACCAGCCACCAACAGACGTCTGCTGGAAGCTGTAACGGTCAATCTGTGTTTGGCAACTGATTATGTTTCTTACCAAGTTTTAAATTTCCCAGGCTTTGTTGGTTTCTTAATTGAGTATATTTACATAATCTTCATTCAAGAGTTACTTCAGTTGTACAGTTTTGCATTAAAGCTGTACTGTTTCTTGGTAAGTGACATACACTTTTAAGTTTCTAACTATAAGCATAACCTCGATAACTACTTGGTACACAATTCACACATTTAATTTGTATTAAAATGGAAATTTGTGTACTGCCGTTGGAATGATAAATAAATAAATAGACTAACTTCGTCCTGGATGCCAGAATCCTGTCATGCATATTTTTGGGAAAGCATAGGAACTAGGCCTACAGTACCTTAGTTATAACTTATAATTTGCATTATTACGGTGAGTTTTTTAATTTTACCAAAGTAAGTTAATTTTGTATTATAAATCCTGACACTAGGCCTATCAATCTCCAAGAGGTGTAGGATACACTTTCATAAGCAAAACGATATAGGCCTAAATAACTAAATGAAATTGTTCGACACAGTATATCGATTACGTCGATATTTGTATCTATTGAAAAATATTTATAGTCTGTACATTAATCCTTACGTCATGTTTGTTTTGTTAGTTTTTCAATTAGGCCTAAACTTAAAGAAGATTTAAAAACATGACAATGACATGACACGATAATGTTATTCCTGGCAATACATGTTTAAGTAATAGTGGAATCAAAATTTGTTATCTGGACAGATTTCAAGACACCCAAAACTGAAACATAACATAACCGAATAACCTAAATAATCGTTATACCGGATAAAACCATTATGTTTAATTTAGGCGTATGACGTATTAACTATGTGCTTTCAGAAAATTGTTAGTTTGTTAATCAATTAAAACTTCTTTGAATTATCATGTGTCCGATTAGGTGCTGATATGATATGAATCAGTTTGCTGAGGCCAAAGTAAAACACATGGAGGGAGTCATCAAGGATTGGCTCGGACCCAAAATGAATCAACTCCTTACCCAAGAAGAAATCCAGGTGACGTTATTTTTAATCTTGTTCTGTTAATATGTTAAGGAATAAAGGTAAAATACTATGATTGGTTACAGTAGGCTTCACACTTAATTATCCAAGGCCTAAGATTTGAAATAGTCTTGACACCTATAAAATTATTATTATAATGGTCGCCACATATCTTGACGGATATAAATCGGCACTACTGGCTATACAGAAAACAAGACTGTTGCGATGTCCCGCTGAATATATCACTCTCAGATGCATGTGTATGATTGTAAGGTTGTATCAGTTAAACTTACTGGATGTAGGGAAAATAAATTAAAAATTAATAATCCCATATATCCTCCCCTCGCCATATCCAACACTTGCCAAACCATCAGTCAGGATTTGTGAAGACCCTTACGGCTGGGCCTACTTACAAAATTAGCATAACATGTGAAAAAGGTAATAATATAGAGTTGTACAACAAATTATTTTCAAGTAATTATTTCAAACAACAAATTTTACAGTAGGTCCTAGCGTTTTTATGAATGATTCACACGAAAATCATTGTAAGTTTTTTCACAACGTAACAAAATGTTCAAAAATTATAAAATATGGTGATGTCAAAATGTGATTTTTCTTGTAGGTACCAGTATTTATTTAACGATTTATCATGTGGAAAGTTGTGATATCTTGACGATTGCTTCATGTAAACAAATGTGATAATATGTGTTAAAATAGTAAAGATAGAGTATTGATGTAAAATTATTAATTTTAATAATTAATTTCACGTTTTTGCTGCCACATAATTTATTGCATGTTTATTTGTTGACATAAATTATCAAAGAAAGAATCCTGGAGGTAAATCCTAACACATCAAAGAAAGAAATTGTCCTTGGAAGTGTCATTATGAGCTAGTACATCACTCAGAAAATTGCCACACTAAACAAGAAGATTAAGGAAATCAGTGAATAGTATATAGGTCCAAATTTTAGTGTTGGCTGTATATTTTACTTATGTGAACAAGTAAGTTAATATAGGCCCTGATTTTAGTGTTTTTTGGTGCATTTAAAAATTGGTTTTAACAAGTAATTAGGTAAATATTAGTCCTAGGTAATGAATTTATTGTTTTATCTTTTTTTAATTTTTTGGAATATATCTGTTAGTACATTGATTTGTTGTGTTTTAATAACAAAATACCAGTTAAAGACTCAATAGAATTTCTTATTAATGTCTATTGATACGTATTGATGTCTAGTGACCCAATTACATAGTGATATCACTACGTATCAATAGAGATCAATACGTATCACTAGACATCAATAGAAACGATTGTATATTGATCTCTAGTGATACGTATTGATGCCTAGTGATACGTATTGATCCAATTACGTATTGATATCACTACGTATCACTATAAATATTTCTATTGATTTCTATTGATCACTTCCACTAGAAAGCATAGAATTGAGCATTTTGGAAGTACCTTTTGTTGTCTTCTATTAGGCTTAAACAATCTCTTAAAGGTTCAAACTCTTCGCCAAAACCTCTACAATAGTTATAGATTGTTGCCTCTATCCGTGTTATTCCATTCTCTCTTGCTAGTTTAGACGAAAATGTTTCATATAATCTCGCATCTGGACAGTTTACAAAGTTTATTTTATGGTTTCCTATAGTTTTAAGTACTCCAGGGCTTGTAATCTGGCATATAAATTTATTATATATTTTTACTCTGCTATTTACATTACCCCATGTTAAATAGTCTTTACTAACATGGAAATTAATATATACTATAACGTTATGACCCTTCTTGTATCCGTCAAAGTTTTCGGTTAGCTATCGACACATTTCCTCTTTATTAAATATTCGAGCCAAATATAGTGTTATATTGAAATCGATAAGATAGTAAATTTCTTTTTCCAGATCTTGCGGTATCTTGGGAAGGTCTTCTAACCAATCTATAATTTTAACATTTGCAAGCTCTATCTTGTAGGGAATTTCTATAGGATCTTCGTACTTTTGTCTAATTTTCTCAGTATCTTTGTTCATTATTTGTTCCGAACCCCAGAGGACTTCTCCAGGGTGAATGGTAGCTTGGCCATGTTAAGCCAAAGATAACTTTTTAAAAATGCCTCTTAAATAGCTATTAAACGAGCCATAAATTTCCTTTTTAACTTTAAACTTATTCCGAACATCCCCATCACAATCCGTAAAATTTGTTATCTTAACTAACATTATATTATCACAAAACGCATCTGTTATCGGTGTTAAGTTATTGATTTTTTTGCCCTCGCAATAGTTTATATTACCAATGTCTGTAAGAAGGTTATTGTTACGTAGATTTTCTAATAAAAACCATACACCAAATCTCTCATTAGTAGTTTTAATTCTATTTCCCAATAAATAGCTAACAGAGTACATCTCTTTTATATATGGGAAAAAGTAGCGGAAACGTGTAAACAAGGCAAGTAGAATATTTAAAAACAGTATACAGAGGATTCCCACATGCTCTAGGTAAAAATATGTGCAATATTGGACATAATCCACACATTATAGCTGTACCATTTAGTAAGGGTTAGTAAAAATGTAATTAACATATAAATCTAAATACATTATACAAAAAAAGGAGAGTGTATGGCAGAACACATTGACGTCATCTCCCCCCATGACATAATCCTCCCCCCATGACGTCATCCTCCCCATGACATAATCCCCCCCGGTGACACCTGAGGCTATGCCCAAGGACGCCCGGGGCTACCGTGACGTAACCCTCCCCATGTAGTAGTTTGTCTTCATAGCTTGGTCTTTTTCCTCTGTAAATGCTGCAAATGCTTTATTAGTTGACTAATCGCCATTATGTTGTGTAGACGGAGTCCATCCCTGCCGATTGTGTCCGGCTGTCTTCGCGAATCTCGATGACCCTTGCGGCCACATTTAGGCGAGTCACGCTGTGAGCCCCGCAGCCTTCTCTTTAAGCTCTGTGGACGCTGAGTGCGGCCAATGCCGTCGGGGCTTCCCATGGGCCCACCGACACGTTCGGACGGCCCATGCAGCAAGGTCCCGCTGTGGAGAGTGCGGTTCCACCTCCCGCAAGGAGAACAACTTGCGCCAGCACACTGACTGACTCCACGGCTAGGACGGCGGACTCAGGTTCCGCTGCAGCTACTGCGACAAGGGGTTTCGTCACCTCTACAACCGGGACCAACACCATACACATAACTGTCCAATTGTGAGGAACCTGGTCCATGATCTGCCCGGACCTAACACCAAGCCACAGCCGGGGTCTAGCACGGAGCCGCAGCCTGAGCCAAAGCTGGGACCTAGCACCGAGCCACAGCTGGCAGCTAGAACCGAGCCATAGCCGGGGCCTAGCACCGAGCCTCAGCCGGGGCCCAGTACCGGGCCGATGGAGGGTGCCGGCGCTCCTCTCTCCACGTTCCAGCTCAAACACCAAGCCTTAAGAACACGCCTCCTCACCTACCACCTATCCCGGCCAATGGACATCTTGCTGATTGTCGAGGAGGAACTGGTCTTCTTGGTCCAGGAGGTTTTAGACCTGTTGACCGATGTTAGGAATGGGCATTCCAGCAACAAGGTGAACATGATCCTGGACTGCGGGTTTACCAATATCCACGGAGCCACTTCTATGCGTTCCGTTGACCGTGGACTCTGACTTGGAGGATTTCCTGTCGACATTGTTTAGCAAGCTCATCAACGAGAAGGATCATTGCGAGTTGGTCGACAGTGGTTGGACGTACCTGCGCATACGCCATCTGGAGATCCGTGTGAACGAGTATACGCCGCTGGGAGGCAGAGCCTTATTCCGTTACCTAAGGCCATCACTGATACGAACGCTGACGTCAATGTCCATAACGCTGACGTTATGTGCTTCATGTACGTCATCCTAGCCAAGTTTGTATCCCAGGGCCCACAGATAACCGCACAGTACACCTTGGAACATCGCACGGTACAACTGGGCCGGCCTGCACTTCCTCATGGCTCTGAAGGACATCAAGACCTTCGAGCGCAAGAACGCCATAAGCGTGAACGTGTACGGGATTGAGCGCGCGATGGTGGGAAGACGACCCAAACGAACACCCGCGTTCAAGGACAAGGTGTATCTGCTGAAGATCTGCAAGCGAGAGCGTAAAGTTCACGGGACCTGTTGTACGTGACAACGGAAGGAGGCAGCCACTATGCATACATCAGGGACCTGAGCCGGCCGGTCCGTCCCCAGCTCACTGAACACGGGCACAGGTTCTACATCTGCAAGCGATGCTTCGCCTACTTTGACAAACAGCCTAACAAGCTTGGATGAAGCTTGGACGTCTGTGCTGCTCAGCGTTTGGAGGAGCACAGACGCTACTGCTACGCTAAGGCTCCCATCCACCTGGACATGCCCAAGAAGAAGAAGATCCAGTTTACTCATCCCGAGTTCTCCCGGCGAGAGAGTTTCTGCATCTAAGTGGACTTTGAGTGCGTTCTTCAGCCGGTTGAGGAGGGCGCGGCAGAGGTACCGGCAGGTTTCAGGCCCATCAGTCTACCCGTTCGATACGCCTTCGCCTATCAGATCACCGACCCACTGGCACAAGAGGAGTTTGAACCTCGAGTCTACTTTGGGGACGATACATCCAAGGTGTTTATGGATATGCTGAACCTGTACGTGTTGACGCTGTGGGAGATCCTGTTCAGCGCGAGATTTCTGCATCCTTTTTCGACCCGAGAGCAGATGAACGACTACCTCGAAGAAAACTATTGCTACCTCTGCAATAAGGAATTCAACGAGGAGGATTCCAAGGTGCGAGGCCACAACCACGCCCCACCGTATAAGTTCCACGGAGTGGCGCACCAGTGACGGATACTGTGGTATAGGGAGCAGCGCGTAATCGACTGCTTCTTCAACAACCTGTCCAAATTTGACGCTTACTTCAGAGTGCGCGAGTAGGCACTAGACACCGGTGATGTGAAGGTGTTGGCCAACACCGAAGAGCGGTATATTGCCTTTACAAAGCGATTCCAGTTTGGTCAGCCTGGGGACGATCCTTGAGTGCGACGAACCGGATTCACAGTAAGGTTCCTGGAAAGCTACAGGTTCCTATCATTGAGCCTGGCCAGCCTCGCAGTAGCCCTTCCCACCGACCAGATGCGAGAGACTTGGAAGCGTTTTCCCGAAGACCGGCTCTTCGACCTTGTGCGCAGGAAAGGCGTATTCCCCTACGACTTTGTGACGTCGTTCAATGTGTTGTACACCACCAGGGAGTTGCCACCCAAGGACGCATTCAAAAATAGTATCACCCTGGAGGACATCAAATACGCTGAGTATGAACACGCCCTCAATGTGTGGCGAATCTTTGATTGTCGCAACCTGAAGAACTACGCCAAAGAGTACCTGCGATGTGACATTGCGCTCTTGCCGGACGTATTCGAGCAGTTCAGGGATACGTCATTGGCAGAGTACGGGCTGGATCTGATCCACTATTACACTTTGCCCTCATACGACATGGACATCATGCTCAAGACCTGCGATGTGGAGCTTGTAACGCTGCAGGACTTTGAAAGGTACCTCTTCATGGACAAAGGCATCCGAGGGGGTATCTCCCAGGCCATCACCAGCTACGCCAAGGCCAACCACGACCAGTGTCGCCCTAGAGACCGTCGCCCCAACGAGCCAACGCGTCATCTCCTGTACCTAGACGCGAACAACCTCTACGGTTGGGCTATGTCCCACTGTCTGCCCACCGGAGACTTACAGTGGCTCAGCCGTGAGGAGATCGATTCCTTGGACATCGCAACGCTGGAGGCCGAAGCCAAGCGGGGCTACATCCTCGAGGGGGACCTCCACTACCCTGACCCTTTCACGACCTGCACACGGATCTCCCCAACTGCTGCGAGACAAAGCGTCCGCTGACCAGGAAGTCTCCCAAACTGCTTACCACCCTGAATAACAAACACCATTATAGGATCCTCCAATAGGCGCTGGAAAACGGGCTGGAGCTTGTGACCGAGCATCGAGCGGTCTCATTTCACCAGTCTCGATGGCTCGAGCCGTACATCCTCATGAACACCGAGCTGAGGAAGAAGACCAAGACCAAGTTTGAACAAGACTACTTCAAACTGATGAACAAGGCGGTCTTCGGCAAGACGATTGAGAACGTCCGCAAGTGTATCGACGTCAAGCTCGTGTGCACCCCTGAGAAGTTCACGAAATACGGATCCAAGTCCAACTTCTTGGACCGTCCGTACCACTTGGGAGACGTAGCCCTCATCCATCACGGCAAGGTGAACATCGTCCTGGAGAAGCCTATCTATGTCAGCGTGTGTGTAATCGAGCTGACCAAGTGGTTCATGGATACCAAGCTCCATGGAGCTTCATGGTGGTTCATGGAGCTGACCAAGTGGTTTTTTCTGCGGAAAATGAAGAACCGCTATGGTGACCGCCTGAAGGTCGACTACATAGACACAGAACGCTTACAGAAACACATTTAGATGAGGCAGTAGTGACCGCAGACAGAAGTATTGAAGCCTTGCAGCCGATACCTGTTGTAGACGTAGCGGTGACGGGAGTTGCGTCTCAGGAACTTTTGATAGTCTGCCTGGTAAGGTGATCTACCGTAACTGTAAAAGTATTCGATACGGTCCTCTGAGCTGTAGAACGCCACCCAGTGTTCCTCTCTCTTGGTGTGTGAATGGTACAATTCGCGATCCGCAGCGTAATCGGGTTGAACCGGAGCTGCATGTAGTCGCTAAATGGCATGTCAAGAGCCGCATAGTTATTAATCTTAAAACTATTAAAGTTACACTGCAACTTAAAGATCGATTAGTTCCTTTTTGAATGTTCCTAATACAAGTTTCTTTTGTTTCAATACTGCGCATCAGCCTCAGGTGAGATGCAATCGTTGGCAACAACACCGATGCGACTCACTGGTGTCACTGTCCTGCGTTTCCCCGCCGATTTTGGTTATGTGTTACCTTCATTACTATCGGTTTATACCTCGCCGCTATTGGCATCACTGTCTGTGTCAAACCAATGACTCTGGGGACTGTGGAATATCGGTCCACCCACAATTTTTCCAATCGCGTTACGATGTTCATAATCATGATGTATATTTCGTCGTCTTTATTTTCGTCCAAATATAAGTTGGAACTATGTTAATGCCGACTCCTATGACATAACTGGATGTTCAAGAACACGTTACCCAGATTGGTGGGATTCTATACTGTATATTGAAAACCGGCATCGGCCCAACTAACAGTCGGTGACGAATCGTTCGAATCTTTTACCACAAGCCGGAAGACTCCAGGTAGCTCCGGAGGACTGTCATATACACTTCCACTCTTGTCGTTTACGCAACTGTCATCGACACACGATATACTGACGTTCTGCGAACCTCTCCCTGCGGATATTTTGGCGGGCAATGATGTCGGTTTCGAGGAATGATTGTTTTTCGCTTCTTTATAACATCGAGGCGGTGGTATCGTTAATGGCATCGAAGTCCACTTCTCATTGTGAATGACCCCTCGCAGTGTGAACACATCCAGGTTGACGGCTCCGATGATGGCGTAGTGGTGGCAACTGATTGTGGCAGTGATGATGGTGCTGGTGGTTCTAAATTTTGTGGAGGAAAGTACATGGTACTGTAGCCTTCCATCGCTTCCAACACCTTCAACAACGTAAGGACCGATTTGTCAACTTCAACTGCACTAGTCATGTTTGAGTTTACTCTGCAACAGTCCTAGTCGAACTAGCATCCTGCAAATAGTCGAACCAGGTGCAGCGGTACGATTTGTACCTGCATTTGTATTCACAATCTCCGTATAACTCCAGAAGTGTTTCCTTAATCCGTCCAATCAGAGAGCAGAACGTCTAATTTTGACCACTCGGAGGGCGGGACATTTCCACCAATCACAGTACCTGCATTTGCATAGGCTTCCACCACGAATTTAGGGTTTTCCGGACGTACTTCACAGACCAAGTGTTTGATCTGAGCCCGGTCCTGGGATTCTTGAAACATACGTTGTAATGAGCATTTAACGAAAGAGTCGCGTTAGATTCGGCCTCGCGCATATCGTCAACGATCACCAGGGTTGGTTCGCTACCAGCGTACTCATCGAAGTCGGACTGAACGGTCACAATGGTGGTGAACCTCCATGTCGGCTACTGGCCAAGGACTGTGCACTGCACGGCTCTTATAACTAAATTGAGTTTTTTATTATTTTTTTTATTTTATCTATTTATTGTTTTGTATTTTCTTAGGATATAAGGATTGAGGAACTATAGTTTTTGTTTTCTTTACTAAACAAATTCCAGAAGAGAGACGTTGCTGCCTGGAGGACTACTCTTCTTCACCAGGTGCAGCCTCGACCCCACACCCGTGGTGTACTGGACAATAGACTGTTTTGTATTTTCGGGGCATATAGACCCTCAGCGGGTCGTCACCGGCGAGTCCCTCCAACATAGTCATTATTGACTCCCCGTAGAGCGAACCTACTCGCTCAAACGAGAGGATGGGATGGACCTATTTTCCCGCAGGTCGGTGATGCGGGTGTACCCTGCAGGCTTGCAGGTGTTTAGAGATGTCTTCAGGTCCACCTTTCATTCCATGATGTTCATCTTGCCATGCTCAGATTTGGAATGGTAATGTCCCGCCACCAAGTCGTTTTTATAGGCGCGCTTAGTCAAAAAGTTGTTTACGTCATAGGATGATCTGGCCATCCCCAGGTCCAAGGACAAAATCGTTAAGTTGTTTACTTATTGCACTTCGGGATGATGTAATCACCCCCAACCTTACGTTCCCCGCCAACGGGGCCTTACGCACAGCCGGTAGTGGAGTCACGGTCCTGATAACTCCATTAGTTTTAGTCACTCCGGTATCGCTGTTTACCCACATGTTTTCTAGCCTCGTAAGCCGGTCCGTGAGATACATGCGAATTTCATCGTCTCTCTCTTAGTCCAGGTACAGGTCACAACTGTGTTACGGACAATTGACGTGAAACACCAACATCTTCAACAAAAGGTTTCTGAAGTTGGTGGGGTTCTGTATGGTATATTGGCATCTAGCATCGCTCCAACTGGATGCTGGAGAGTCGGTAGGTACATCCTTCTTCACCGTCCACCCGTCTGGCTTTTTCTTCTTTGCAGGTTTGGTAGGCAGCATGGAATTCTCTTCCATCAGACAGTGGAGGGTTCGGTCCACCTCAGTGCTGCTCTTAACTTCTTCATTACGGTGTATTGAACAGCTCCCAAATGTCTAATGACCTTTCTTTGGCAGGTTCTCCAGTTATTAACTTTCGCCTGGCTGCTGGTGATTGAATTCGCGGTCTCAGCCGATCTCGCATCGGTGTCAACCTCAAAGGCATGGGTGTTGATGAGGTTGTCGTGTCTCTCCAAGTGAACAGCAAACTGCGAAGACGATCCCGGACGACTACCCGATCTGCGCAGAACTCAGAATACTATACATCCACAAAACTAAAAAATTATAATAACTGAGTATATTATAATGCGTGTATGCTAGTTCCGCATAGGTTTACGCTGCATGACACCGTAGCGTGTCTGAGGGCGGGGTTGATGTCACCGTAGCCTCAGGCAGCAAAAACAAATTCGGGAGGGGGGGAGCTTTTTGCACATTGTGGTTTTATGGTTATGTTGTATGCAGCATTCAACCTCACGCCATGGAAACGCAATGCTGTGGAATTGCTTATGTATTCTTTGGGTATGTTCATGTTCATCAACGCCGTCATCGTTTGACGCCAACCGATAGGTAATCGATGAACTCTTCGCACTCTCACTATGCTGTGCAAAATGTGCATTATATTGGAATCGGAAATCTTCTCGTTGTTCACATACTCAGCCTCATCGGCGTCCCAGATTATGGGGCTACCTCGATGCGTCAAGAACCGCAACAAGCTGCGCGCCTCCGTCTTGTAGATCTTTGGGAACGTTTCCACAACCTCCTCCACCAGGGCGACAAACTAGCGTTGGGCACGATCCGAACTAGGTTCTTCTTCTTCTATGATAGGCAAGCCTATAGGTTGTCGTTTGGCTGCGTAGAAGTGCAGGAGCCGCTGTAACACCTGTTGAAATTGGTGTCATTTCTCCGTATCATCCAGCTGCTTGTTTCTCAATATACGATGCATCTCATTGTCCAGACCTGGTGGCTTATTGCCACCTGTTCCTTCTCACATCCGCTTGTTCAGATCCTACGGTAGAATAACTATTTCCTTAGTGTACTCCATTTCCAATTAATTTCTCCACTATCGCAGGCAGAACGGCGCTCAACAGCAAGGGCAGAAGGAAACCGCCGCCTCGTTGTATAAGGTAGCGTCGCTTCTTGGCCCAACCATCACCACATTTCACCAGTCGTCTGTGCGTCTGTTTGTGTTTTCCCAACTGTCGTTTGCGGTCGACTGAGAGCGGCACAGTCCCACGTAACACGTTGTCTGCGCACTCACACACTGACCTGATGCGACTGTTCTCCCATGCTTTTAACAGGGCTATATCAAGTGGGTACTCAAATTACGTGGCTCATCAAGACAACCAAGATGGTTCAAACAGAATTCATATCCGACCAAGAGTAGGGAAGAAATAGCACAAAAAACTACTTTCAAGGCCAAACATAAATAACTTTTTGATTTATGGTTTAAACTATGTTGAGTGGGTACTTAAATTACGCTGCTTGACAAGACTAACAAGAAGGTGCAATCGAAATTTAAATCCAACCAAACGTATAGCAACCGTAGCGTAAAACAATTGTTTGAAGGACAAGGTAACGTTGTGGTGGGGGTAGGTGTCTATCATACATGCTAGCGCTACATCATTATACTTCCAGCTCTTGACGGATGAACATCTACCTTGAGAGTCTGAAAATGTCACAGTTTTACAGAAATATGAGGAAGGTGTCCTTCAGTAGTCCGCTTGCCACCACCTTCTACTTCTCCTATTATGAAGATAGAATGTCTACGCTTTTAGTAGACAGTGAGCGGTTCCGTCATAGAATAATCATGACTGAAAACTCTTAGCCAGTTGTCTGCTACGCAAGGAGCAACACATGAAGACATGCAATAGTTTAGATCATAGTGAATGTTATACTTATACACATACGGTGTTTAGCACTAATCATTGAGGTTTTCAGTTACGGAGCAACGATCCTCACAGTGTAAGAGCTAAACCATAACTAAATAACTGTCCCGTGGTTATTGTGCGAAGTAACAATTTGGTGGGGGGAACGTTGTGGTGGGGGACTGGTGTGGTGGGGGTAAGTGTGGGGTACCTATACTACATGCTTGTGCCACATCAGTGTACCTCCGGCTCTTGTCCAGTACACATGGACCCGGCAATCCAAGACACTACCGTTTCTTCCACGTCTTCTTTTTGTAATTTTGAACAAGCTATCAATCATGTAAATACAACTGATCAAATACAAGTGCATGAAGTTTCTACCACAACGTCTTCTGATGCGGAAGCAATGATGTTATCCTTGTTAGGATTTGACTAATGGATATTTTATTAAACAATCATGGAAGGAAGCATTACAAGAGAATTGGAATTTGCTATAATATCTACTGTTTCACAAACTTGGGCTGTAAAATTGGAAACACCAGATCCAGATGTCGTGCACTATCTTTTAAGTTATACGCAAGACCCTGCAAACACCAAAGACTCTGAGCATTCGTCATTGGAGGAAACTAAGTTATTGTAAAGAAAGAAAGACTAATAAAAGTTATAAATCTTGCACTGGTTTCATTCGATATTTTTCATTCGATAAATATATCGAATGAAAGCTATCGAATCAAACCCGTGCAAGATTTCTTTTATAAAACATCCTCAGGTTGACCTTGAACTTGACCTACCTCACATGATGTCACTAATACGTCACCAACTACGTCGCCAAATACGTCACACCTACGTCACTAAAGTCACATGACCGGAAGCTGTCAATCACTTGGCCCAGAAGTCCTATTTCCCCACTACTTATATATCTTTAATACTTGTTTTTCTTAAATGTTGAAGTGAGAAAGGACAAATGAAATAACGAATGTTATTAGAATATGCCATATTTATTGAAACATAATACACATACATAGTTTAGCGACTGAACATGTTTCAAATTACAATTTTACAAAATACAAGAATATTAAGTCCATTTCAACAGGATGAGAAGATGAGTCGAACAGCCTGCGGACTAGAGCATCGTTGACTGAAGGAGAGACGAATCGTAGAGCTGCACATAGTCGCTGAGTGACATGTCAAGAGCCACTCGGCAATACAGGTAGGTGAGGCAGTAGTGACCGCAGATAGAAGTATTGAAGCCTTGCAGCCGATACCTGTTGTAGACGTAGTGGTGACGCGAGTTGCACCTCAGGAACCTTTGATAGTCTGCCTGTATGGTGATCTACCGTAACTGTCAAAGTATTCGATACGGTCCTCTGAGCTGTAGAATGCCACCCAGTGTTCCCCTCTCTCGGTGTGTGACATGGTGTTGGCCACTATAGCGGTCTAGGGCTGAACAGGTGTGTTTGGGTAGACGGTCCTAGGCTCTGACCGCAGCGTTCCTCAGTCTTGGGATTCGAGCCAGGCACTTTTCGATCTGGGTGGTATTCATAGTGGACGGAAGCAGCAATGACACTCGAGGGCTGGGGTCACTCCATCGGTGGCCATTAGCCAGCCACGTAGAATGATGCAGTTTTGCAGTGCGAAACGGTTGAGGGCGCTCTTATGGCAGCAGCGTAGAGTCCGGTAAGAGAGCGGCCCGTTGAGTGAACCGCAGCCCAAGTTGTCAGTGTCCTGAATAACAATGGCGGCCGGCTCGGTGATCAGATGCCGCTTAACGACATCTCTCTTTTGTGACCCCTTCACGTAGATGACAGCGCGGGGGATGAAACAGGCCCGCAGCTTGTCCAGCAGGGCGACGTAGGCGATGTCACCCTCGTCCCATTCGAGCCTGGGGCAGTGGCACGTAAGCTAGTTGTCTCACGCAGTCTCTTGGCCGTCAGATAGTCTCAGTTGAAGGGCGGGCATGCGATGTGATGCATGATGAGCGTGCCAGTAGTCACGTCCACCACGCTGACTTCTTTTAGTAAGACATCATTGTCACTGTCCTTGATACATTGAATGTCCAGCACCACACTTCCGTGATGGTAGCGCACTAGACCGGTGGGCTCAACGTTGAAGATTAGTGGTGGCAGGTCCATTTTGTTGGTGGAACTGAGCGCTGCCGTAGGCTCGCTGCCTTAAGAAGTGTAGGCGGGGAAAACCCACTAGGATGCCTCCATCAGGGACCTTTATCAGGAACTTTGATCAAACTCGGAAAAATCCACGGACCTGTTTACCCACCAAAGTCCAACATCACATCTACTTCCACAACGTTGTCCAACTTGGCGTACACTATGCAATTGACAGTGTCCGTCAGCGCCGTGTCGAAACCGATCTCTAAACGCAGGTTGCCGTTACGCACCAGATTCCAATAGCACGGTTGACCGGTAGATATATTAGGCGTCAGGTTGAACGCCATCAGGTGATTTCCGTACGGATATTCACCGCGACCGATATTGTAACCACTGTCTGAGAAGTAGATGCCGGTGCCGGTGAACAGCGTGTGACAGGCGAGCACGTACATCTCTTGACCCACCGTGTAATCGGGTTGAAGTGGTTTAACCGGCACTTGCTCACCGTCCACTTACAGCGCGAAAAAGTTCATTTTGTAGTTTTGGAAATTGAACGGATCCTTCTTGTAGTCTCCGTTGAACGCCTGGATGTTGATCAGTCCGACTATTCTGCTTTACGGCAGTTGGTCAAGAAACACGCTGTCCAGAGTTTTGCCACTGTTGCCGGATAGCAATGTGATGGTTTTCACTTCCATGCGCGTGATGGGGTACTTGGCCGAGCCGAACTCGAGCGACCTGCTGTGTGCTAACAGCACGCTCGGGTTGATCTTACAGTGGCGCATAAATAGATTAACCTCGTTGATATTCACCTTGCAGTTGGTGACGGTTTTGTACATGATGGAGAACGCGTTCTGCGACCTGATCTAGTGGAAGCGCATCTCCATGCCATTCAAAATGAACTTGTCCTGGTTGCACAGGTCGACGTGCAGATGTCCGACCATATCCACATAACGCCTGCCCGTGATATATGGCCTCCCCGTTTTGAGTCCACCATTGCTCACTTCGAAATTGTCCATATGACCAGCGGTGTCTTCGAAGAACAGCTCCGCGGTGAGGTGTGATGTCTTTGCGTCGCCACCATAGGTCAACAGGTTCTCCAGTTAGGCGCGTTAGTCGTACGTGTTGTTCTAGTTGACACCAGTTCAGACTCAGACACTGGATCGAGTCCATCCAGTTGTTCACTGAACCCACTTCTTTCAACACCTGTTCACCCTTAACGACATCTCCAGTCACCGTTCGTATAGTCGCCTTCACGTGCAGTAGCGTCTGTGATAGATCCGTATACTAATCCCCATGGCCTGGAACTAAGAACTCCACGGGTGAGTCATCCGTCAGAGACGAGACGGGCTTATACGTTACCCATTTGCCACTCTCTATACTGGTCTGTGTTGGCGGCAGTGAGAACAGGTCCAACTGTGTCTTGACGCACTCGCACAATTTCTGCAGTAGAAACGCCATCATCCAAAAATGTATTTTGCAGTACTCATCTTCTTACGTCGCGCAACCGTCTTCCTTTTCTTAGTTGCAGTAGTCTTCGTTCCTAGGACCTTGGCCAGAGACTGAGTGGTCACTCGCTGTATGCGCCTCTTCTTATAGCTACCGCCATTCAACACCCGATCCAGTTTACCGTCCACCTTGCGTTTTAGCGTGCCGGTCAACTGCCTGAGTCGGGCGTTGGCTGCGACTTGGGGGTTGGACGTACCTGCCGCTATGTCACCCAGGAAACCCACGCCCGACCTTAACGCCTCTTTGCTCAACGTCGACGTGCCAGACTTGATCAACGGAGCTACCGCGCGGATCAGTCCGGCTAGGAAACTGCCGATGCCATGGCCGCGTTGGAAAGTGGCACCCCTGAATACGGAGGATACTACATGGCCCGACTACTTTTGAAGTTAGTGAGCCAGATAGGGATCTTTCGGATTCATGACTGTCTGCGCAGATGAAGGTTCATGCACGTAGTCCCAAAGTGGACTGGTTGGAGTTGTTCGGTGCTGTTCCTTAAATTAAATTCCACGTTCTCGAATGAGCATTTCATCAACGGCACGTAGTGGGGATCGTTGAAAAGCACAATGTTATTCGCACCGTCCGTGTAGTTTTTAGCGTCAATGTTTACAATCTTTAATAACGGTACGCCAGTGTCACCAACTAGTTGAGGCTCAGACTAGATCGCAATATACGTCCATATATGGTGGGATTTCCGCGAGCAAGTTAGGTGGTCTTATAGCTTTTCTGTGTTTTATCAAATCCACATTGTGGACATCATATCCCATCTGCAACGCTAGAGTGGAGCTCAGTTCTATCTGTTTTATAGTCTCAGCCGATGAGGTCAACTCAACCTTTCCCGTCTCCATGTCGTGTTCAAACTCACATTGGTATAATTTTAATTTTGCATTGGCATTGAGTGTCTTTAGGAATTCATCGATGTATTTAAAGTTTCCAGACTCCACTTTTACAAAGATCAGTATCGATTTGTCTTCGGGATTTTGTATGTACAATAATATGTAAGCGTCTTTGCCCACAGTTAGAAACGAGCATTGATAATGCGCTTCTACTAGGGCGATTTCCCATTCGTTACCGCTCAATTTTATAGATGATGGAAGATGAGTGGTGTAATTAGTCACAGTGTTGTTTGGATAGTACTTCATGTAACTGTTACAGGGCAACGTCACGTAAAATTGGCCGTGGATCGTCATAGTAGATCTTGCACTTGGGATGCAGGTACCCACGAGTTGAATTCGTTTCTGTAACCGACCCACTTGACTGGGGTCTCGCCCATTAGTCTCCAGTATTTTATCTATTTCATACAGAGGGTCCGGGGTGGTTGTCAATTTTGCATTTCGTGTTCGTAAAAACGAACATACAACAGTGTTTCATTCAGATCGCATAACACGTACAACGATAGGGGATGGGATCCGTATATGCAGTCCAGGGCGACTTTGCTTCCATCGTAAACATCTAGGTCGGGCAAGCCGGCCACGTAGCGCACGGCAGTATCTCATGCTCCACCACTGTCGCTACCGTAGTGCCAGGTGATACGGGCGAACCGCGTATCGTACATTGCGGTCAGCGTGTTTGATGAACTGAGTCACAAAGTGCGACTTACCGCTGCTCGAAGGCCCCACGACAATGGCATCGAACGGGTGTTTCCACCTCAAGTCTATGATGGCTACTGGCCACCGTGCACCGCACCAGCTCTTATAACTAAATTGTTTTTTTATTGTTTTATTTGTTATATATTTTTAAGGATAAAGGAATAAGGGTTTTCTTTTTATTCAAACAAATTATGGAAGAGATATTTTGCTGCCAGGAGGACCAATCTTCTTCAACAGATGCATCTTCGATCCCATACCCGCGTTGTATTGAACAATCACCTGATCCCCCTGGACGGACATGTAACGCTTGGGCATGTAGAATCTCAGCGGGTCGTCACCGGCCAGGCCCTCCAAAGTGGCCATTATTGATTTGCCATAGGGCGTATCTACTCGCGCAAACGACCCGATGGGTTCTCACGTAGTTCGGTAATACGAGTGTACCCCGCAGCCTTGAAACTGTTGAGGGCTGCCTTCAGGTCTACCTTTTGGTCCATGCTGTTTATCGTGTGTTTATATGAGGAATGGTTATGCCTCGCCACTAAGTCGCTTTATTTAGGCTCGCTGCGTCAACAACTTGATTACGTCATTAGATGATCTGGCCATTCCCACTCCAAGAGTCTCACTGAAAATCGCTAGGTATTTTTCTGCACTTAAAATTTTTCCATAAATCAAAGATTTTGGGTGACCCGTATATGGAAGGACGGGTTTTGAAAGTTAACCCCTATGGAGAAGTAGGTAGAGCCCCGAAATGTATCATGACTGTAGCCTTGTCACTACAGTCCATACAAATTTCAAAGAAATGCGCCGTCACATTTCTCAAATCGGCAAAGGCTCCGGTCTACTCCTGCTGCGCCACGCGACGCAAGGGTTGCAGGGTTGTGTGTTAGGTCAACACAGTTTATACGTAACGGGCCTAGGGATGGGAGGGTATGTGTTGGCGTCACACTGTGTTATTTGAGAGAAATTTCACATTACGTGACACATATACAGATTGAATAATAAAAGCATAAAATGTCAATTTTTAGTTTTACTACGACATAAATTTGTAGTTGACTTAAACATTAAATCATTTCGCTGAAATAATTGATAAAATTGAATATAATGCATTCAGAAGTTTTAAATATACTTTTAAAACTAGTGTTATATTGATGACTTATATGATATACAGGGTGTAACTAAAAAGGGGTGCTGGATATATAATTTTGGTATGTAGGGGTACACCAAAAAAAAAACTAAAAATGGAGTAATTTTTTTTTAATTTCGCTCGTTTAGCGTAAGTCCTTTTGTGGGATATTACTAAATTGAGTACATATTTTAAACCGATAAAAGGTATTGATTTTACACTTGGCATACATTGTGTCTATCTATACCTGATGCTATTTAGGTGTTGAATTTGAAGTGTCTACCTTTCGCCGTTTCAAAATTGCGGTCATTATTGTTAAAAACAAAATATGAATATTTTGTCTATGGTAAATAACTGGGAAATTGCTAGTTGTTTAAGTTTTTTACGTGTTTGTTTGTTCGTGCTTTTTTATTTCTAAACCAAAACCTCCTGTTTTAAGTGACAATAATCACAAATTTTTGTTATTTACTAACCGCGGTTAACATCTTCATAAAATTTGTTCAAGTCAAGAATACACAATCTTTTACATACTTATCGGGTTTCCCTAAATATTACATGTTCAAAGATATTTAGCTTTGAAAAACAATATTGGCTACTACTTTGAAACGGTGAAAGGTAGAAACTTCAAATTCAACAACAGAAATAGTATCAGGTATTCAACACATTGTATGCCAAGTTTAAAATCAATACCTTTAACGTTTCAAAAGATATACTAAATTTTGTAAAAACAAAATTTGACCGATACTAAACAGAACGAAATTTCAAAGAATGCCACCATGTATTTTTTGTTTCTTAGTATCAATGAACAATACAATTCTTAGTATACAATCCAAAAATATATAGCCAGTGCACCTCTATAGCAGTGCGCCGTATAGAACGGCGTCCAACACTGCTCCTGCTCATAACTAACGTGGCATAACGTAACGACATAGCTTTAATTTAAGTGCGTTACGTAATTTATTGCATGGTTGCTTGAAAGATTACCTGATTAATGGGTTATGTTCTGTAGGTCTTCTTTCTAATCGATTAAATTAATATATTCATCAACGATTATTTATCGATGTATTTTTATTTAACTCAATTCAAGGTATAGTATATTTTGTAGTGTTGGGAGACGTAATTTAGTAAATCCTGCCTGCTTAGTTAATTCTACTCAAGAAATCGTTTTAATGTAGCTACATGACAGAACACCATACATTAATACGAATATTTGTATTTTACACAGTAGAAATATTTAAAATCAAAAATGATGTAAACTCAATTCATTTCGCTGTTTCTATATATAAAATGTTATAGATTTTTCTGTACATAGCTAAATTTGTGTTTTTATAGTATCGAAGTTGAACACCAAAGTTAGTTTTTTGGTGTTTACATATACACTACCCTAGAGCCAATCTGACAATATAAATTTGTATTACATAGTCTATATGTATATATACACACACAGATTTTGGAATGGTTATTAATACACATACACATAGATATAAATACTAAAGATATAAAAGGGAAGACAAAAGGAAGTGGAAAGTGTCGTACTTTACCCACGTCCATAAAAATGTCCAATTTACACTACTAAAACTATTTTGGAAAAAGTATTTTAGTAAAAAAAAACACCACTGTTTAAGAAAGAACTATTTAGAAAGTCAGGAAAAAATTTGCATCTTCCATTGGCAATATTTTGCAGGTTAAAAAGTATTTAAAAAACTGTCCTCGTTTTCTGCCGTAAAAATCTTTTTTGCTGATAAAAATCTTTTAATTTTGCAAATAAACTTTTGTTATTAAAATTATGAAACTACTGCAGACTTGTAGATTTACACCAAACAAAGAAGCCTACAATGTCTTATACATGTAATTCAGTCAAAACATGTTTTTTACTTTTTAAACAATAACAAAATGTGTGGGGTAAAACTATAAAAAATCACACTATCCTTTTTTTTATTAAATATTCAAAACATAAACAACCCAATTCATATATGTGTATTGCCTGGAAACAAAGTTTTTAACATGTTTAAGTATTTTTTATTTTTCAATTTTAATACTATGTTATTGGTCATTAATAAAATAATTATTAAAAAGTAATTTTACATAAATTTATCATGTATTTATATATTTTGAAAATCTACAACTAATATAAATTGTTATTAGTTGAAACTTATCAGAAGTCAAACTTGGTGTTGTGGTTCACATTATCATGCTTAGTTATCAGCTGTAGTAAAGATGATTTTATATTTATTTAATTGTTTTTAAGATCTTACGAAGTCTGGGTAAAAAATACAAAGCATTGGCTTGATGAGCTGACTCTGATTTGACAAAATTTGTAACTTAGCAATTAAACATTCAAAGTGAAATTGATTGGATTCTTTATACCCTGCTATGTCTTTTTTTAACTCTTACACCTCTGTAGACGGATTTTTCATTAATTTAAAACAATGTCTCTCATTTACCTCATGCAGTATTTTTCCACCCCATTTTGGAAAAATAGTAGAAATATTTAAAATCAAAAATGATGTAAACTCAATTCATTTCGCTGTTTCTATATATAAAATGTTATAGATTTTTCTGTATATAGCTAAATTTGTGTTTCTAAAATATTGAAGTTTTTGAATGTTTGACGTTTCATGCATCAGAAAATAAAAATCAGTGTTATCTAACAATCTGTCAGTCCATTCCCCTCACTGGTCAGGTTTTGTCCGCTTTTCACGGGGAAACGCTTCTACTAAATTTGATAAAACTTTTTAAAAGATATGTGAAGATTCTAGGTAATTTCAAAAGGCTCTACCCCCAGTCTCTCAAGGTTCCAGTGTTAATATTGTGAACAATCATTTTAATGAACAACGTGATAACAGTAAATAAGATATAAAATCCGTACATTTTATATACATCTGGATTATCTGTTGAGGTTGAGGTTCTAAGATTGGGTCCAATATTTTACGCTGCAACTGACATCGTCAGTTATTCAGTGTCAAATATCAAATGCTGTGTAACTTTACTTACTCCACTATCTAATGCAACAAAACATATGAATTATCGCTTCTGTTTATTATCAAGGGGCGTGTGTCTGTGAAATTCCCACTCAAACTACATCTGTTTGATAAGAGCAATTGGTTATATATTTTATTATTTAGTAATAGAACGTGTAGTACGAGTATCCAAGTTGCTCAGCAATGCTAGTAGAGGGCTATGGCCGATACTGAACGAGCAAAATTGCTGAGGACAAAACCTCCCCCCTCCCGAATTTGTTTTTGCTGCCTGAGGCTACGGTGACATCAACCTCCCCATGACGTCATCCGCCCCCTCGAATTTTATTTTCTGCCACCTGAGGCTATGTTAACATCATCCTCCCCATGACGTCATTCCCCCCTCGGTAAAACTTTCACTTTTTGGGCGCCAATATTGCGTAACTTGTTTATCTATTTACTCTCGTCCAGAACACGGCAGCTTGATTTCCATGGATATCCCCAAGGTCTTCCGAGCGGTATGTTTACCGCTTTCACCCGCTTCGGACGCTTCTCCGGCGATGCCTATATTTTCCGCTGGTCTCCGTAGCGTCACCCACGCGTCAGGATGGAAAGCGCGGATGATGCAAGAAGAGCGATCACTGCGTCAATGAAAAAATTACCTCGATTAAAACTTTATGGCTTCCGCGAGGGACTGGCAGACAAGAGTGTGCTTTGCCGAGTGAGGGACGTATTTATCGAACATTAATTTCATATGAAAAGACCTTGTAATGAAGAAAAGAGGGGAAAAGACTGTTAAGTTTAACAAGACGCTTAATACGCGTTACACTTACGAACCATGCGAGGACAATGAACAATAGACGAGTTGAGACCTGAAAATAACCACGAGAATTGCTTATCACCATCACCTTGAGGGTTTCCCTCAAGTTTGAACGTCCAAAAGCTTCTAGAATGTTCTAGAACGTCGTGGAAGCTCAACCTACACATTAGCAGGCCACCCAGAAAAGCCATGGAAAACCCTCAGGGTCACCCGTCTAAAAATAACCGCGATTCCGAGAATTGTTTACCGCTTTCACCTTGGGTTTTCCCTCAAGGTTGTGGACAATCCAGGAAGTCCATGAAAAATCCCCAAGGTCATCCTAAAAAAATACACGAGAATTGTTTACCACGTAAATCACCTTGGGCTTTTCCACAAAAAGCTTCTAGAATGTTCTAGAACGTTCCGGCTGCGCACGGTATATAAACCTGGGGTCCAGCCACAGCCTCAGTTTTGCTCGAGACGCCTGAGTAGCTCTGAAGTGGACCAAATGCTCGGCTGTCTGATGGAAGAGTTTAATGCGATGGATGAGAACGCCATACCACCCACCAAACCTACCAAGAGGAAAAAGCCCGACGGCTGTACGGTGAAGAATGGTGTACCTACCGACTCCCCAGCATCCAGTTGGAGCGATTCTGCATGCCAATATACCATACAGAACCCCGCCAACTTTGGGAAAATTTTTTGATGATGTTAGTGTTTCACGGTGGCTGCACGTCACACAGTTGTGGCCACCTGGTCGAAGAGAGAGACGATGAATTTTTGCATGTGTCTCACGGACCTGCTGACGAGGTTGGAAAACATGTGGGTGAACAGCGATACCGGAGTGCCAAAAACTATTGGAGTTACCAGGACCGTGACTCCACTGGCCGCTTGGCGTAAGCCTCCCGTTGGAAACGAAAGGTTAAAGGTGATTGCGTCATTCCGAAGAGCAAGAAGTAAACAACTTAATGACTCTTGGAGTGGGAATGGCCAGATCATCTAATGACGTAATCAAGTTGTTGACGCAGCGAGCCTAAATAAAGCGACTTAGTGGCGAGGCATAACCATTCCTCATCTAAACACACGATAAACAGCATGGACCAAAAGGTAGACCTGAAGGCAGCCCTCAACAGTTTCAAGGCTGCGGGGTACACTCGTATTACCGAACTACGTGAGAACCCATCGGGTCGTTTGCGTCAGTAGATACGCCCTATGGCGAATCAATAATGGCCACTTTGGAGGGCCTGGCCGGTGACGACCCGCTGAGATTCTACATGCCCAAGCGTTACATGTCCGTCCAGGGGGATCAGGTGATTGTTCAATACAACGCGGGTATGGGATCGAAGATGCATCTGTTGAATAAGATTGGTCCTCCTGGCAGCAAAATATCTCTTCCATAATTTGTTTGAATAAAAAGAAAACCCTTATTCCTTTGTCCTTAAAAATATATAAAAAATAAAAACAATAAAAAAACAATTTAGTTATAAGAGCTGGTGCGGTGCACGGTGGCCAGTAGCCATCATAGACTTGAGGTGGAAAAACCCCTTCGATGCCATTGTCGTGGGGCCTTCGAGCAGCGGTAAGTCGCACTTTGTGACTCAGTTCATCAAACACGCTGACCGCAATGTACGATACGCGGTTCGCCCGTATCACCTGGCACTACGGTAGCGACAGTGGTGGAGCATGAGATACTGCCGTGCGCTACGTGGCCGGCTTGCCCGACCTAGATGTTTACGATGGAAGCAAAGTCGCCCTGGACTGCATATACGGATCCCATCCCCTATCGTTGTACGTGTTATGCGATCTGAATGAAACACTGTTGTATGTTCGTTTTTACGAACACGAAATGCAAAATTGACAACCACCCCGGACCCTCTGTATGAAATAGATAAAATACTGGAGACTAATGGGCGAGACCCCAGTCAAGTGGGTCGGTTACAGAAACGAATTCAACTCGTGGGTACCTGCATCCCAAGTGCAAGATCTACTATGACGATCCACGGCCAATTTTACGTGACGTTGCCCTGTAACAGTTACATGAAGTACTATCCAAACAACACTGTGACTAATTACACCACTCATCTTCCATCATCTATAAAATTGAGCGGTAACGAATGGGAAATCGCCCTAGTAGAAGCGCATTATCAATGCTCGTTTCTAACTGTGGGCAAAGACGCTTACATATTATTGTACATACAAAATCCCGAAGACAAATCGATACTGATCTTTGTAAAAGTGGAGTCTGGAAACTTTAAATACATCGATGAATTCCTAAAGACACTCAATGCCAATGCAAAATTAAAATTATACCAATGTGAGTTTGAACACGACATGGAGACGGGAAAGGTTGAGTTGACCTCATCGGCTGAGACTATAAAACAGATAGAACTGAGCTCCACTCTAGCGTTGCAGATGGGATATGATGTCCACAATGTGGATTTGATAAAACACAGAAAAGCTATAAGACCACCTAACTTGCTCGCGGAAATCCCACCATATATGGACGTATATTGCGATCTAGTCTGAGCCTCAACTAGTTGGTGACACTGGCGTACCGTTATTAAAGATTGTAAACATTGACGCTAAAAACTACACGGACGGTGCGAATAACATTGTGCTTTTCAACGATCCCCACTACGTGCCGTTGATGAAATGCTCATTCGAGAACGTGGAATTTAATTTAAGGAACAGCACCGAACAACTCCAACCAGTCCACTTTGGGACTACGTGCATGAACCTTCATCTGCGCAGACAGTCATGAATCCGAACGATCCCTATCTGGCTCACTAACTTCAAAAGTAGTCGGGCCGCGGAGTATCCTCCGTATTCGGGGGCGCCACTTTCCAACGCGGCCATGGCATCGGCAGTTTCCTAGCCGGACTGATCCGCGTGGTAGCTCCGTTGATCAAGTCTGGCACGTCGACGTTGAGCAAAGAGGCGTTAAGGTCGGGCGTGGGTTTCCTGGGTGACATAGCGGCAGGTACGTCCAACCCCCAAGTCGCAGCCAACGCCCGACTCAGGCAGTTGACCGGCACGCTAAAACGCAAGGTGGACGGTAAACTGGATCGGGTGTTGAATGGCGGTAGCTATAAGAAGAGGCGCATACAGCGAGTGACCACTCAGTCTCTGGCCAAGGTCCTAGGAACGAAGACTACTGCAACTAAGAAAAGGAAGACGGTTGCGCGACGTAAGAAGATGAGTACTGCAAAATACATTTTTTGATGATGGCGTTTCTACTGCAGAAATCGTGCGAGTGCGTCAAGACACAGTTGGACCTGTTCTCACTGCCGCCAACACAGACCAGTATAGAGAGTGGCAAATGGGTAACGTATAAGCCCGTCTCGTCTCTGACGGATGACTCACCCGTGGAGTTCTTAGTTCCAGGCCATGGGGATTAGTATACGGATCTATCACAGACGCTACTGCACGTGAAGGCGACTATACGA
This sequence comes from Allygus modestus, assembly GCA_963675035.1. Classification (NCBI taxonomy): domain Eukaryota; kingdom Metazoa; phylum Arthropoda; class Insecta; order Hemiptera; family Cicadellidae; genus Allygus; species Allygus modestus. Next base: position 94,865,947 of record OY776113.1, read on the forward strand.
ACGGTGACTGGAGATGTCGTTAAGGGTGAACAGGTGTTGAAAGAAGTGGGTCCAGTGAACAACTGGATGGACTCGATCCAGTGTCTGAGTCTGAACTGGTGTCAACTAGAACAACACGTACGACTAACGCGCCTAACTGGAGAACCTGTTGACCTATGATGGCGACGCAAAGACATCACACCTCACCGCGGAGCTGTTCTTCGAGGACACCGCTGGTCATATGGACAATTTCGAAGTGAGCAATGGTGGACTCAAAACGCGGAGGCCATATATCACGGGCAGGCGTTATGTGGATATGGTCGGACATCTGCACGTCGACCTGTGCAACCAGGACAAGTTCATTTTGAATGGCATGGAGATGCGCTTCCGCTAGATCAGGTCACAGAACGCGTTCTCCATCATGTACAAAACCGTCACCAACTGCAAGGTGAATATCAACGAGGTTAATCTATTTATGCGCCACTGTAAGATCAACCCGAGCGTGCTGTTAGCACACAGCAGGTCGCTCGAGTTCGGCTCGGCCAAGTACCCCATCACGCGCATAGAAGTGAAAACCATCACATTGCTATTCGGCAACAGCGGCAAAACTCTGGACAGCGTGTTTCTTGACCAACTGCTGTAAAGCAGAATAGTCGGACTGATCAACATCCAGGCGTTCAACGGAGACTACAAGAAGGATCCGTTCAATTTCCAAAACTACAAAATGAACTTCTTCGCGCTGTAAGTGGACGGTGAGCAAGTGCCGGTTAAACCACTTAACCCGATTACACGGTGGGTCAAGAGATGTACGTGCTCGCCTGTCACACGCTGTTCACCGGCACCGGCATCTACTTCTCAGACAGTGGTTACAATATCGGTCGCGGTGAATATCCGTACGGAAATCACCTGATGGCGTTCAACCTGACGCCTAATATGTCTACCGGTCAACCGTGCTATTGGAATCTGGTGCGTAACGGCAACCTGCGTTTAGAGATCGGTTTCGACACGGCGCTGACGGACACTGTCAATTGCATAGTGTACACCGAGTTGGACAACGTTGTGGAAGTAGATGTGATGTTGGACTTTGGTGGGTAAACAGGTCCGTGGGTTTTTCCGAGTTTGATCAAAGTTCCTGATAAAGGTCCCTGATGGAGGCATCCTAGTGGGTTTTCCCCGCCTACACTTCTTAAGGCAGCGAGCCTACGGCAGCGCTCAGTTCCACCAACGAAATGGACCTGCCACCACTAATCTTCACCGTTGAGCCCACCGGTCTAGTGCGCTACCATCACGGAAGTGTGGTGCTGGACATTCAATGTATCAAGGACAGTGACAATGATGTCTTACTAAAAGAAGTCAGCGTGGTGGACGTGACTACTGGCACGCTCATCATGCATCACATCGCATGCCCGCCCTTCAACTGAGACTATCTGACGGCCAAGAGACTGCGTGAGACAACTAGCTTACGTGCCACTGCCCCAGGCTCGAATGGGACGAGGGTGACATCGCCTACGTCGCCCTGCTGGACAAGCTGCGGGCCTGTTTCATCCCCCGCGCTGTCATCTACGTGAAGGGGTCACAAAAGAGAGATGTCGTTAAGCGGCATCTGATCACCGAGCCGGCCGCCATTGTTATTCAGGACACTGACAACTTGGGCTGCGGTTCACTCAACGGGCCGCTCTCCTACCGGACTCTACGCTGCTGCCATAAGAGCGCCCTCAACCGTTTCACCCTGCAAAACTGCATCATTCTACGTGGCTGGCTAATGGCCACCGATGGAGCGACCCCAGCCCTCGAGTGTCATTGCTGCTTCCGTCCACGATGAATACCACCCAGATCGAAAAGTGCCTGGCGCGAATCCCAAGACTGAGGAACGCTGCGGTCAGAGCCTAGGACCGTCTACCCAAACACACCTGTTCAGCCCTAGACCGCTATAGTGGCCAACACCATGTCACACACCGAGAGAGGGGAACACTGGGTGGCATTCTACAGCTCAGAGGACCGTATCGAATACTTCGACAGTTACGGTAGATCACCATACAGGCAGACTATCAAAGGTTCCTGAGGTGCAACTCGCGTCACCACTACGTCTACAACAGGTATCGGCTGCAAGGCTTCAATACTTCTATCTGCGGTCACTACTGCCTCACCTACCTGTATTGCCGAGTGGCTCTTGACATGTCACTCAGCGACTATGTGCAGCTCTACGATTCATCTCTCCTTCAGTCAACGATGCTCTAGTCCGCAGGCTGTTCGACTCATCTTCTCATCCTGTTGAAATGGACTTACTATTCTTGTATTTTGTAAAATTGTAATTTGAAACATGTTCAGTCGAAAAAATATGTATGTGTATTATGTTTCAATAAATATGGCATATTCTAATAACATTCGTTATTTCATTTGTCCTTTCTCACTTCAACATTTAAGAAAAACAAGTATTAAGGATATATAAGTAGTGGGGAAATGGGACTTCTGGGCCAAGTGATTGACAGCTTCCGGTCATGTGACTTTAGTGACGTAGGTGTGACGTATTTGACGACGTAGTTGGTGACGTATTAGTGACATCATGTGAGGTATGTCAAGTTCAAGGTCAACCTGAGGATGTTTTATAAAAGAAATCTTGCACGGGTTTGATTCGATAGCTTTCATTCGATATATTTATCGAATGAAAAATATCGAATGAAACCAGTGCATGATTTCTAACTTTTATTAGTCTTTCTTTCTTTACAATAACTTAGTTTCCTCCAATGACGAATGCCCAGAGTCTTTGGTGTTTGCAGGGTCTTGTGTATAACTTAAAAGATAGTGCACGACATCTGGATCTGGTGTTTCCAATTTTACAGCCCAAGTTTGTGAAACAGTAGATATTATAGCAAATTCCAATTCTCTTGTAATGCTTCCTTCCATGATTGTTTAGTAAAATATCCATTAGTCAAATCCTACCAAGGATAACATCATTGCTTCCGCATCAGAAGACGTTGTGGTAGAAACTTCATGCACTTGTATTTGATCAGTTGTTTTTACATTATTGATAGCTTGTTCAAAATTACAAAAAGAAGATGTGGAAGAAACGGTAGTGTCTTGGATTGCCGGGTCCATGTGTACTGGACAAGAGCCGGAGGTACACTGATGTGGCACAAGTATGTAGGATAGGTACCCCACACTTACCCCCACCACACCAGTCCCCCACCACAACGTTCCCCCCACCAAATTGTTACTTCGCACAATAACCACGGGACAGTTATTTAGTTATGGTTTAGTTCTTACACTGTGAGGATCGTTGCTCCGTAACTGAAAACCTCAATGATTAGTGCTAAACACCGTATGTGTATAACATTCACTATGATCTAAGCTATTGCATGTCTTCATGTGTTGCTCCTTGCGCAGCAGACAACTGGCTAAGAGTTTTCAGTCATGATTATTCTACGACGGAACCGCTCACTGTCTACTAAAAGCGTAGACATTCTATCTTCATAGTAGGAGAAGTAGAAGGTGGTGGCAAGCGGACTACTGAAGGACACCTTCCTCATATTTCTGTAAAACTGTGACATTTTCAGACTCTCAAGGTAGATGTTCATCCGTCAAGAGCTGGAAGTATAATGATGTAGCGCTAGCATGTATGATAGACACCTACCCCCACCACAACGTTACCTTGTCCTTCAAACAATTGTTTTACGCTACGGTTGCTATACGTTTGGTTGGATTTAAATTTCGATTGCACCTTCTTGTTAGTCTTTTCAAGCAGCGTAATTTAAGTACCCACTCAACATAGTTTAAACCATAAATCAAAAAGTTATTTATGTTTGGCCTTGAAAGTAGTTTTTTGTGCTATTTCATCCCTACTCTTGGTCGGATATGAATTCTGTTTGAACCATCTTGGTTGTCTTGATGAGCCGCGTAATTTGAGTACCCACTTGATATAGCCCTGTTAAAAGCATGGGAGAACAGTCGCATCAGGTCAGTGTGTGAGTGCGCAGACAACGTGTTACGTGGGACTGTGCCGCTCTCAGTCGACCGCAAACGACAGTTGGGAAAACACAAATAGACGCACAGACGACTGGTGAAATGCGGTGAGGGTTGGGCCAAGAAGCGACGCTACCTTATACAACGAGGCGGCGGTTTCCTTCTGCCCTTGCTGTTGAGCACCGTTCTGCCTGCGATAGTGGAGAAATTAATTGGAAATGGAGTACACTAAGGAAATAGTTATTCTACCGCAGGATCTGAACAAGCGGATGCGAGAAGGAACAGGTGGCAATAAGCCACTAGGTCTGGACAATGAGATGCATCGTATATTGAGAAACAAGCAGCTGGATGATACGGAGAAATAACACCAATATCAACAGGTGTTACAGCGGCTCCTGCACTTCTCCGCAGCCAAACGACAACCTATAGGCTTGCCTATCATCGAAGAAGAAGAACCTAGTTCGGATCGTGCCCAACGCTAGTTTGTCGCCCTGGTGGAGGAGGTTGTGGAAACGTTCCCAAAGATCTACAATACGGAGGCGCGCAGCTTGTTGCGGTTCTTGACGCCTCGAGGTAGCCCCATAATCTGGGACGCCGATGAGGCTGAGTATGTGAACAACGAGAAGATTTCCGATTCCAATATAATGAACATTTTGCACAGCATAGTGAGAGTGCGAAGAGTTCATCGATTACCTATCGGTTGGCGTCAAACGATGACGGCGTTGATGAACATGAACATACCCAAAGAATACATAAGCAATTCCACAGCATTGCGTTTCCATGGCGTGAGGTTGAATGCTGCATACAACATAACCATAAAACCACAATGTGCAAAAAGCTCCCCCCCTCCCGAATTTGTTTTTGCTGCCTGAGGCTACGGTGACATCAACCCCGCCCTCAGACACGCTACGGTGTCATGCAGCGTAAACCTATGCGGAACTAGCATACACGCATTATAATATACTCAGTTATTATAATTTTTTAGTTTTGTGGATGTATAGTATTCTGAGTTCTGCGCAGATCGGGTAGTCGTCCGGGATCGTCTTCGCAGTTTGCTGTTCACTTGGAGAGACACGACAACCTCATCAACACCCATGCCTTTGAGGTTGACACCGATGCGAGGTCGGCTGAGACCGCGAATTCAATCACCAGCAGCCAGGCGAAAGTTAATAACTGGAGAACCTGCCAAAGAAAGGTCATTAGACATTTGGGAGCCGTTCAATACACCGTAATGAAGAAGTTGAATTACGATCCGAATCAGCCGGGTTCATTTGGTGTAGTCGCTGCTCTAGTGCAAGCTGCACGTCTACCAAAGTGCCGAGTGGTGGAATGGTTGCGCACTCAAGATACTTACACGCTACAAAGCCAGAGCGTAAGCGGTTCCCCCGCAGCCGCTACGCCCTGTTTGGACACCAGGAGCTGTGGCAGGTGGACCTGAACGATATGCGTGGCCTCAGCACACACAACGACGGAGTCAACTACCTGCTGACCGTGATCGATGTATTTAGCAAGCTTCTGTAAAGAGGAAAAGCGGCAAAGAGGTGATTGCGGCGTTTGAGAGTATATTCGCTGAGGGGACGCCTCGATGTCTGCAGACCGGCAAAGGGACAGAGTTCACCAGCGCCGTGTTCAAGAAGCATGGCGTCACATACGTGACTACGCAGAATCCCGACGTGAAAGGGCCGTGGTGGAGCAAGTCAACCGCACGCTCAAGACACGTATGTGGTGCTACCTGACCTATAAGACCTATAGCGCTGACTAGCAGGCGTGGCGGACCTGTTCACCAAGGGCGTGTCATCACAGCAACATGAGCGTGTTATTCATTACGCAAAACCTGATTCATCAGGTCAGGGGCAAACGTGACATGTCGCTGAATGCTCTTTACGTCGTATGTTTCATGAATCCCAGGAACCGGGCTCAGATTAAACACTTGGCCAGCGAAGTAAAAGCGGAAAAACTGACGTTTACACGTGTCCACACAATTTGAGGGGTTGGACCTGTTGAGCTCTCTTGACAGAATGAGTTGAATTGAGTTGAAATACAAAACAAAAAGAAGAGACGTGATGTGAAAGCTATCATTGGCCTGATGAGTGAAGAAGGTATAAACGCGAAATATTTCGTGACTGGAGCCCCATCTTAAATTAAGTTTTATGGAGGAGAGTCTCTCATCATGTTAATCAAGTGAATTTTAATTTTTATGTTGCAAGTAAGATAAATATAGATTTATAACTAATTGGCTCACTTGAAAATGGGAGCTGTTTCCTTATATCCCGTAACGGTGTGTAGTTCAAATTAAATCACTGAAGCGATATGTAAAGTCTAAATATATTTCAATTAAGAGAGGGGGAGCCCTTATTAATTGAACTGGAGAGTGGGGCATGCTCGTTTTGCGCACAGCTGTCAGGAATCTGTCAAACCCGTGAGTCGTTTTCCGCATATGGTAAATGCAAACTGTACACGGCCCCGACCGGTGGTTTAAATTAAATAGTGATGAATCGAAGACAAACCTTTTTGGTGGTTGGGGGGGGTTGATATAAAAAATGAACAACAAGAAAATCAGCTGTGTCATTAATGTCAATTATGTGAGCTAACAAACCTAAAATTGTTCACAAGTAAACAAAATAAAGGGGTTACTATTATTATTATTATTATTATTAGTGCGTATCCAGTTTTTATGAATACTTGTTATTGAATTGGTTAAATGGGGGCTCCTTGGAATACACGTTTTCTTTATTTAAGTACTTTTAAGTCATTTTTAACATTCTCTAGCTGAGAGTAGCTTATTTATTTGAATTACTAATATTTTGTACAGAGTGCAATTTTTAGTGGAACATTTGTAGCCTGTATGAACCATGAGTGAGACAGAGCTAAGGGGAAGTGATTGTCTGGTAAAAGTTCACAAGGAAAGAGCGACAGAGAGAGAGCTATTACAAACTCTTGATTTGTGCTGCAACTTGTGGTACTAAAGAATATTACTATCTGTTGTATTAAAAACTAATGCGAGCCTTGCGTACATTTTGACGTCAACTCTAAAACAAACAAAATGGTTTTTGTTATAAACTGTACAATTTTACCAATTATAATGACAAAATAAATAAAATAATATTTATAGTCATTCCTAATAAAAGGATTACTTGACAAGCTTTTTAAATATTATTAAATGGTAATAAAATTTAAATTATATCTAATACAACTATACTGGGTGTAGTAATTGATTAAAAACTAACTTGTAAAATACGTACTGAAAATAACCAGACATCGAACAAGACATCAGACAAGACATCGGACCAAGCACCGAGCGCTCTCGAGGCGGTTTTTTTTATGAAAGATCAAAGAATGATCGATCCGATGTTCGGGGTCTGGCTCGGGATTCGGTAGTGTGTGGTTCCTCCATACGATGCCGTTACGTATAAACTGTGTGGACCTAACACACAACCCTGCAACCCTTGCGTCGCGTGGCGCAACAGGAGTAGACCGGAGCCTTTGCCGATTTGAGAAATGTGACGGCGCATTTCTTTGAAATTTGTATGGACTGTAGTGACAAGGCTACAGTCATGATACATATCGGGGCTCTACCTACTTCTCCATAGGGGTTAACTTTCAAAACCCGTCCTTCCATATACGGGTCACCCAAAATCTTTGATTTATGGAAAAGTTTAAGTGCAGAAAAATACCTAGCGATTTTCAGTGAGAAGAATGTCGAAAACACACATAACAATCGTTTAATACAACCCAAAAATATTCAATATTTGCGGGTTTTTTTTAGCCAACAATTATGATATCAAATTTCTGCTCACTGAAATCGCTAGCTATAGTTTGCTCTTTAAAATTAGCTATAATGAACGATTTTGGATAATCCTTTGAGAAGAATGGTTTCCATCATTTTTTTAAACTGACGTTTACACGTGTCCACACAATTTGAGGGGTTGGACCTGTTGAGCTCTCTTGACAGAATGAGTTGAATTGAGTTGAAATACAAAACAAAAAGAAGAGACGTGATGTGAAAGCTATCATTGGCCTGATGAGTGAAGAAGGTAGAAACGCGAAATATTTCGTAACTGGAGCCCCATCTTAAATTAAGTTTCATGGAGGAGAGACTCTCATCATGTTAATCAAGTCAATTTTAATTTTTATGTTGCAAGTAAGATAAATATAGATTTATAACTAATTGGCTCACTTGAAAATGGGAGCTGTTTCCTTACATCCCGTAACGGTGTGTAGTTCAAATTAAATCACTGAAGCGATATGTAAAGTCTAAATATATTTCAATTAAGAGAGGGGGAGCCATTCTTAATTGAACTGGAGAGTGGGGCATGCTCGTTTTGCGCACAGCTGGCAGGAATCTGTCAAACCCGTGAGTCGTTTTCCGCATATGGTAAATGCAAACTGTACACGGCCCCGACCGGTTGGTTTAAATTCAATAGCGATGAATCGAAGACACACATTTTTGGTGGTTGGGGGGGGGTTGATATAAAAAATGAACAACAAGAAATTCAGCTTTGTCACTAATGTAAAGGATTACTTGACAAGCTTTTTAAATATTATTAAATGGTAATAAAATTTAAGTTATATCTAATACAACTATTCTGGGTGCGGTCATTGATGAAAAACTAACTTGTAAAATATGTACTGAAAATATTTAAAAAATGCATAGTTTGTTTCTGCTTGGAGACGGCCACAAACTACTGGACTTCTTCCGAACAAGACATCGGACCAAGCAGGATTTGAGGTCGAAGGGAGAAAATCCGGTAGTTATTGGGGCCTCCGAACCAGACATCTAACAAGACATCGGACCGAGCACCGAGCACTCTAGAGGCAGTTTTTTATAAGAAAGATCAAAGAATGATCGATCCGATGTCTTGTTCGGGGTCTGGCTCGGGATTCGGTAGTGTGTGGTTCCTCCATACGATGCCGTTACCCTGCTTGGTGTTTTTTGTGCTTAATCTGTACGATACGATATCTTGATCGGGAAGAAGTTCGGAGTGAATTTTGCTACCTTCGTGCCCTGATCCCTGCTCGATCCGATGTCTTGTACGGGCAAAAGTCCGCTAGTGTGAGGGTTCTCTCTCATTGTGTCGATAAGGAAGTGATGAGAGTTGCACACTTCCAAAATTACGTTCACAGATTCTTTTCATAGGGTAGGGCGGGGTAAAAATGAGACAAAATTGAAACTTTTAATTTTTTCCAAGTTGAAATCTTTTTGGAAATTAAAAACTGATAAAAAGTGTTAAAATGCGAATATTTTTATAATATGGTGATCAAGTTGTCTTATCTGTACTCAAATTCAAGGAGGGAAAAACGTTGTCTTTTTTACACCCAAAATGGGGTGAAAAAATACTGCATGAGGTAAATGAGAGACATTGTTTTAAATTAATAAAAAATCCGTCTACAGAGGTGTAAGAGTTAAAAAAAGACATAGCAGGGTATAAGGAATCCAATCAATTTCACTTTGAATGTTTAATTGCTAAGTTACAAATTTTTTCAAATCAGAGTCAGCTCATCAAGCCAATGCTTTGTATTTTTTACCCAAACTTCGTAAGATCTTAAAAACAATTAAATAAATATAAAATCATCTTTACTACAGCTGATAACTAAGCATGATAATGTGAACCACAACACCAAGTTTGACTTCTGATAAGTTTCAACTAATAACAATTTATATTAGTTGTAGATTTACAAAATATATAAATACATGATAAATTTATGTAAAATTACTTATTAATAATTATTTTATTAATGACCAATAACACAGTATTAAAATTGAAAAATAAAAAATACTTAAACATGTTAAAAACTTTGTTTCCAGGCAATACACCTATATGAATTGGGTTGTTTAGGTTTTGAATATTTAATAAAAAAAAGGATAGTGTGATTTTTTATAGTTTTACCCCAAACATTTTTTTATTGTTTAAAATGTAAAAAAATATGTTTTGACTTTAATACATGTATAAGATATTGTAGGCTTCTTTGTTTGGTATAAATCTACAAGTCTGCAGAAGTCTCATAATTTTAACAAAAACATTTATTTGCAAAATTAAAAATTTTTATCAGCGAAAAAAGGTTTTTACGACAGAAAACGAGGACAGTTTTTTAAATACTTTTTAACCTGCAAAATATTGCCAATGGAAGTTGCAAATTTCTTTTTGACATTCTAAATAGTTCATTCTAAAAGTGTGGTGTTTTTTATTTTACTAAAATACTTTTTCCAAAATAGTTTTAGTAGTGTATCGGACATTTTTATAGACGTGGGTGAAGTACGACACTTTCCACCAGTATTGGGGATTTGCCGGTTCTGGCTCACTTGATTGACAGCTTCCGGTCATGTGACCGGAAGTGCTGAGTCATTAAGTACGTCATCTGAGGCTGAGCCAGTGACGTAGGTGGTTTTGTAACGTAATGAGGTAAAGTTTAAAGGTCAAGGTCACGGAGAGGGTATTTAAAAAAGTACTACCTCGCACGCGTAAAATTCAATTGTGATTCAATCGTTTAATCGATAAAAAATAACGAATGAAACAATCGAATGATACGAGTGCGAGGTAGTACTATTACAAATATTACTTTATTTTATTAACAATGCTTGTCCTTATTTACAATGCGAAGCTTCCCCCGTTGTTGGTTATAATCGAAGTTGTTGATCCCGACGAGTCGAGGCCATCGTGTTTCTTCCTGATGAAAGAAGGTAGATACTTTGATTCCTGCGCCGAGTCCATGTTGTTTTTTCGACACCGATCTGTTCTGATAAGTGTTTCCATTTCATTGCTATAAATACTACCTGACGGCAATGAAATGGAAACATTTATCAGATCTTGAGTGACATGATAATGTTATTTTGTGAAGAGCGTCTCGGAGAGCTCGATGTTCACCGGTCGAGAGCCGGAGGTGAACTGACTATTCGCTAGCTAGCGTTCTGGTATCAAACAAAATGGTGGGGGTAAAAGCGTAGGATACGGGGCAGGTGGTTACAAAGCAGCTGGCGCGAGGCAGATGACAGCTGGTGCGGGGTAGATGGTTGCTACTCCATTCGCCGCCAAAGTAATGTAATTCGTCGTTGTAATTCTTGTATTTTATTTTGCCGGTTCATTTGATATGTTTTACACTTACATCTGCAATAGCTGAAACACTCGCACTTACGACAAGCTTTCCCGTCAACTTGATCGTCTGGTATTTTAAAACATTTTAACTCGCAACAATAAGTTTTCAAATTGTTACCGAATCGTAGATTGTTCATCGATGGCAGCGACATGTTAGCTGCAGCGTCTGTTAGACAAGGCTGAGACTAATTTCAGTGCTCGCCCTCTTTTATACCTCTTCATAAGTTAACCCTGAATGAAAGTTCAAGGTCATCCGTTTGAATTTAAAAAAAGCAACACAGCAGTATATAGAATAATATACTGCTGTGTTGTTGTTTATTCTTTTTTATTTTCTTTACTAAACAAACATTTTACAATACAATAAGCTTAAGTCTAACATTGATGACTATAAATACAAACAGAGACATTATGTACAAGGATGCGTGATGTGCAGAGTGAGTTCCGTCATTTTGTAACAGTTGAACAAATCGTTTTTGAGGAAATACTTGAAACTTCGGCTCATCTCCTGGAGTAAAAGGGCCTTCGCTCAATGAAACTAAAATTGCTTCTCCATGTCTGGTTTCCACTTTCTTGATGTTATGAATAATGTAGTGTTTTTGTTCTTTTAGTTCTGAATACTTTTTAGTTAGCAGATGGTCGGATTTTGAGTGAGTGTTGAATTGATCAACCAGTGTTTGTAGAAACTGTTGTGATGCCATCTTCGTCAGTGGTGGTGGTGTCTTCTGTGATATTGCCTCTTTGGAGTCTCGAATAATACACGTGCTGGAGCGGTGTTGTCTCCTCGTATTTATAGTCTCCGCTACCCCCACCACATTTCTGTTCTCCGCTACCCCCACCACATTCCTGTGTTTGTTTCAAGTAAGCGGCCAAACGATATTCGTTATGCAATGCACAGTTTGTTTGATCGTGTTTAAGATCTTATGCAGCAACACAAATATTACCGAGATTAATTTTGAAGTCCTTACTTATAGTTATATCGAAAACATTACCGTGCGTGTACTTTTGTATCCAGTTTTTTTTTCTAATCCTCTTGTGTATATATGTGAATATTGTTTGCAAAAGTTAAACATAATACTGTGCAGATTACTGTAGCTTATAAATACTTCATACCAATGTATGCGATGAAAGTAGTTTGTTATCCATTTGTTTGTACTTTTTGCTTTGGCAATAAGTTTGTTAAAAGAAAAAGGAGCTTCAAACATGAATGGGTAGGCTACAAATGTAAGCAAGTCTAAAATTACTAATTCCTTGATAATAAACCTATCATCTTTATTTCGAAATGCTTGAAATTCTATTACACAAGGCTTTACACTCACTTCTTCATCCCCTCCGCTCATCATGGCAGATTACGATCAACTAAACTGTTTTCAACACCACGGTAGGTTTAATACCAGGCCGTACAGTTTCAGGCGCGTTGGTGTATATTTAACGTGGGCACCGTCCCCAATAGGCCTACCCCACGTGTGTTCTTCTTTACTAAGTCAAACTTTAGTCTTTTTTAACTTCTTCTTCTTGTCTTTCGTTTTCTTCTCCTTCTTCTTGATTCTTCGTTTCTTCTCCTTCTTCTTGATTCTTCGTTTCTTCTTCCTGTGTTGTTTCTTCTGTAGCTTCTGTTGCAATTTCTACAAGTGGTTCAAAATCCTTTATCTTTCTCCACATGCAAACTTCATGAGGTATTCTATTAAAAATAGATGTATCCACAGGTCCGTACACGATGGTGCTATCAGGTTGTTTTTCCAAAGTATCGACCAAATATTCTTTAATAATAGCGCTTGCAAATACCAACTGTCTCATGTACCTTGTAATAGGTTCTGTTGCGTAGTTTAAAACGTAGAATTCTTCACGTGATAGTAGAATCTTATTTTCATTTTGAGTCAAGTCTCTAATTCGCACTTGTAGTTGTCCGCGATGTTTAACAATATCGATTTCATTGTCACAATTCAAAAGTCGAATATGTGTTTTCCTTCCACACATACTGTTAGTTAAATAACATTCTATTAAATGGACATGTTTCAAAAATGACTCCCAAGCATTTTGCGAAAATAAAACCTTTTTTGTTCCATGGTGTAGTATTACTGTAGGGGAATAATCCAATGACTTCATCAATCCAACTGATACACTTTTACTTATGCATGCTGAGATGGGATAAAAGATTCGCAAAAAACTTCCGTTAAAATGTGAGGAGGAATATTTTCTTCAACTTTCTTCTTCCTCTTTGATACTACCTCTGATGGGTCTGCATTACTTTCCTCCTCTCTATCTCTTTTACCAAACTTTAAAAATGCAGTTATTTCCTTGAACCTGAAACCTACTGAAGACCTACATTGTTGCTCCGCTATTTATAGGTTAGCGACAGTGGCGGTGTCGGTGGTGTTACATCATATTACAATACTGTCTTTACGATACCGGTCAACGGCGTGTATGTAACAATTTTATCGCGCAAGATTAAACAATGCGCAGATGTATTTGCAAGTACGTTTTCTTGAAATTCCATTTCTATTTTTATATCAATACTAGACGATTTTACAGATTCGTTTTGTTTGGAGCAATCAATTACAACAATCGGAGCTTTCGATTCAAACTTTACGGGAGATAGTAGAGGTGTGTTTGTTTTACCGTAGTATGAATTTTGGAACCTAGCGTACATATCGTATAAAAACACTGTACCTTTTTTTATCAAAAGAGATATTAAAGTTGTCGTAGGGAAAGAATTGTGAATTCAGGAACACTTTACAGTTTGTTAATTTACAATGGTCAAATTCACCAGCATTTTCAGTTATTATACTTTTTTTCTTCGTTTGTAATCCAAATATTACATATCTCGCTTTTTCCAAATGAGTAGAAGTTTTTACAGTCCATGTATGCCATTGTATTGTAGGTGAAACGGGGTATTCATGAAACTCCCAGCTTCTGAATGGTATTACAATGTCTCGATCTGATTTTAACTTTCTTAATAATGTAATCCTATGTTCATCATTTAGTCGCACATGTGGTACTCTCCAAACAATCTTGTCTAATATTAATTTCCCGTCTAAATTGGCGTCAGTTGTTCCAGCAGCTGTTTTAATAATATCATTATCGTTTGATGATCTTAATAAAACTAGTTCTTGTTTTACATTTATTATTATTTTTCTGTAGTCTTCAGCAAATCCTAGGAGTAATCTTAAAGGTACGTAGAAATCAAAGTTTCCCGAAGAGTCAGGAGTGATTGTACTTTTTTTCTGGTGCAACCCATCCTGCAACAGCTAACTGATTCTTCTCATTTGGTGTTGAAGACGCTAATCCTTTCAATGTACTGTAAATTCCAACCTTTTTTGTTGAATCTACTGTAACTCTTGAAATTTCATATCTAATCTCGTCAAACAAAAATGCCATAGGATTATTTATGAACGGAACAGTGGTTCCAGCAGTACCATCAGCTTTTGTTACTTTTCCTTCAATATATAAATAACTTTCGCACGGAAGAGTATAAATGTCTTGTTGTTGTATAGGAATCCTAATTTAATCGTTATTGTTTAATTTGGACGAAGCGTATGGGTTGTGCGTGTGATATTCCTTTTCCCATAAGGTCTCGTCGAATGTTGGACCCTGCGCTATATCCAGTATATCCATTGTTAATGACCTTTAATCCAATTTCTTCTAGAAAAATAATGTTGTCACTTGTTAATCCTTCTACAGCTGATGAGCTACTGACCTCTTTGTTGGTTGGCTCTCTCTTTTTAAATGATAACCCCATTGTCTAAGCGGATGATTTTATATGTATTCTTACAGTAATAGCTTCTCCTCTAAAGTCAATAAGGTTTCCGTCTTGATCCACTATGTTCAGCACGATGTCTGAAATGAAACTGGTGTTTAACGGAAGGTACACAAGGTTTTGAGGCTTTTCTACTATCTTGAAACCCGGTGCAACCGATGGCTAGAATGTGTGTAATATATGACGATTCTCTCCATCTCTGTAGGATTCTTGTATAATTTTACATGTAATGTCTATGGTATTAACTTTTATAATCGTCACAGTTTTATTCCCAGAATGAGTTGTATTAGGTTCTAATACTTTTGTTTCCTTAGAAAACCACAGTAAACTACCAATTGAATGTTCTTGATTAAAATCAATATAATACTTAGAAGTAATTTCGGCTTTCATTGTATTTTTATTGCCTTTTATAGTTATATTTTCTTTTCCCATATTTTTTTGTATAACTTCATTTATATTGTCAATTTCATAAGCTCCTGTTGGTAAACTGAATTCTTCCTAAGCTGAATATTTTCCTTTATCATCTTTTGTCTTGTAATAATGTATTTTGCAATTAATTCCTTCACTAACGTTTGGAATAGAGTTATATGTTGTTAAATCCAATAATGCGGCTTCCCATAGTCTTCCTTTTTGCAAAGGTAGCGCTGGAAACAGAATACTACGCAAAGTACATGAGTTACCGGTTAATGACACTGTATACGAAGATATCTTAAAGTTGACTAACACTTTTAGCTAAAAAGTCTAAACATAAATGACCGCAAATAGATGTATCATCAGGTTGTTTTCTTGTATGATTGTAAAAAACATTTTCTGCCGCACGAAAGTATTGTTGAAGTTCTTTCGGTGGTGGAAGATCTCCAAAACTGTCAAAATAATAAATGGTTTTACCAAGTTTCTTGTAACACACCCAATGAGTCCCTAATCCTTCACTATTATCCAAATTTACAATAACAGTCTCATTTTTCCAAATTTTAACCGGTAATTCATCTTTCATAAATACTCCTCTAAAAAATGGGATTTTCAAACAAGAATCATATGTAATCAGTTCTTCATTGGTTAATTCTTTGTTTTTAATTATTAATTGTTTGTTCTTATTTAATATACGGTCTTAGGTATAATCCTCCTCCCTTTTTTATCATTGACCATATTGTTGGTTTCTTTTTACCTTTACCACGGGTAGATCGAAGTTTTCTTCTGATATTACCTCCTTGTTTCTTAGCGGGTCTTTTCCCACGCTTTCTTCTCTTTCCTCCTCCAAACGTAGTTTTTGCTTTCATTGCTGCGGTTACTGCTAAAGACGCTGCTTTTTCACCAATACTCGCGTCACTAGATTTTACTCTTTGCCAAGCTTTCTCAGCAAGTGCTCTATCTGCTATTGATCTATTTTTAGTATCACCAAATTTGGAATACGCTATATCGTGCTGTTTACTAGCCTGATCGAGCTTATTTATTCCAGGATCTCCTCTAGCAAGACGTTTCTCTAATTTGGTTCCAGGACCACAATATTGATATCCTCCAGGTAAATGTAATTCCACAGGTAATAAATCAATCGCCTTTTTAACTATAGCTCCAACCGGTTTACACAATAGAGAAAATGCTGTTGATGCTATTCCCCTTCCTCTCTGTAATCTCTCTCGATTATGACTGATGCGTTTAACCCTCGACATGACTATTTATAGCAAAACTTACAATCAGTAGGTGCACTCTATAAATGTTTTACAATGAATGTAATACCAGTTTTGGTTTCTTGTAATATATACTATTTAAAATCCATTTATTATATAGAAATGGATTGATTAATTAAATGTAGGAATATTAAATAAAAGTAGTAAAAATAGAAATAAGGTGTAATTGAAGATGTTCCAGATGTTTCTCCGCTGGTGATGGTATCGTTGTCTTCGATAAAATGAATAAACATTAAGTAGTTGTCATGTTCCCTTAGAAACTTGCCACTTAATCGTTGGTGATTGAATAACACATCCCAGTCTAGTTTATCTTTAAAATTGTCAATGTAATTTTCAGAGAGATTTTGATATTTACTTATAACTTCCCAACAGTTATTAAAGTTTGATGTCATCTCTACGAGGAAGTCTTCTGAAAACTGTTGTCTTTGCAAAATATGGATCCAGTTAACTCTGTGAAAATAAATTCTTAACATAGTCATTGTGAAGAAGTAGTGTATGGAAAGCTGTTCCCAATCCATATATCTATCAAACCGTTGAACAAAACCATCTGTCAACACTCCTTGGGGAAATCTCGGCTCTTGAGATATTAAACTCCACGCAGTGATATTAGATTCCATCGTCCTCTATGTATCGTCTCTCGAATATGACTGATGCTTTATCCCTTATCATGGGTATTTAAATTCTTTTTTCTCTTATGTAATCTTCATCGTTTTCTGTTGGTTCGTTAATCACATTCACGTTATCCCCCTTTCCTAATGTCTTGACTTTAGAAGACTCAGACGGTTTATCTTGTTGATTAGGTTTCTCTGGATTGTGTATCTTTTTCCAGTCTAAATAATTGTGGCTGTCAACATCTGAAGCTGCAGCTCTTCTTGAAGACCGATGGATACAATTAAATAGAGCTGCACCAAACCTTTCCAAATTTTTTTCATATTCTGTAATCCATTTCTTGTGTACGATATAAAACATTTTCTTATTTACAACGTCTCCATCCTGCTCACAATCACCTACATTTGATAATTTTAATTTTTTACATCATAGCTTGTGTCAGTTTCATTCCTATTGTAAATCGTTAACAATTTTAGAGTAGCTAAATTTACTGCTTCACCATCATAAACAGGATGTTGTATATTGCTTAACCTTTTACCGGAAAATCCCCAATGATCTTCGTGTACATTTGGGTTCTTTTATCCATGTACTCTACCGTAACCGTATCAGAAGACAAAAGCGGATCACCAACATTTTGAATTACTTTCCCTTCAAAATCATAGTTGCCATCAGGTGTTAATGGAAACCCAGCTCTTTTTTCATTATATCCAGATTTTACTCCAAACTCGGAATACCGTCCAAACTTGTCCACACTCATGATGTAACTGAATATCTATCGTTTAGGTTCTCATTTTATATATATATATATACGTTTACTGAACAATTATTCCTCGTTTTCGCAGTTCATCAACCAAAGCTACCCATTCGTTTTCTAAACCAGTGTGCCCGGCTTCCATAGCTTCATGTAATAACCTCATTCGATCAACTAACTTATTTATATCGTTGTAATATATTATATTAGTTTTATACAAATTTGTCAATAATACCATTCCAGATGCGGTAGGATCAGTTGTTTTTCTCTTTTTATGCAAAACATTTAATTCAGCAGAAGATAATGCTCTTCTTTTAATTTGAGCTTTATTTAATTTCGAGGGGATAAGACTAGATATAATACTTGTGTATTTTATTGACCAATTTCTATGTATAAGTAGGTCTTTGGAATATTTTTTTCTATGTGCATTTGTATACTCTAGTATATATTTAAACAATTGCAAATCCTTTTTAGTATATTTACCAGGATTATTTTTAAATATAAGTTCAAACAAACCTTTTGTACCTTTATATTTCTTATCACCAATAACTATATCATCATTTTCATTTATATATAACTTGCTATCTCCAATCATTAATCCTTTATCCTCTATTCTAGCTCCATAGGTATGATAATTTCGATTAGCATGTGCGGCGTGTAACATTTTTAACGTATATTTTCTTCCAAGCGTTCCTTTAGACATAATATCTGTGCCTAATTTGCTTAAGTTGGATGGTTTAATGGCCTCTTCTTCTGCTCTTGTACCTTCTACACTTGTATCTTCTGTACTTGTATCTTCTGCAACGTCTTTTTCCTTTAAATCTTCTATATATCCGCTTTCTTCATACTCGTCGCTTTCTTCAGGTGTTTGTAACTGACCAAAACTTTCATCATTCTGAAATTTTTCTTCATATTTGGAAATTGGTAGCATTTTGTCTCCTTCGAAGCGAATTGAAGGTTTTTCCATATTTTGTGCTAATCGCTTTAATGGTTCAGTAACAGGTTTGAATGTTGTTTCTAAAAATTGCTCTCTTTCATTTATACCTGATTTTAAAGCTCGTTTTTTTGTCTGATAGAATCACTAAGTGATTTTATTTCCTTTAATAGCTTTTCCTGGTTAACCATCTTCACACCTTGACGACTTGTACAGTAATACCGCTAATCAGTGTATTAAAACAAATTTATCAAAACCTATTCTATAACGGCCATCTTTTATAGCTTAATCTTTCATAATAACCAGAAATCCATACTTTTCCGCCCATGCTTTTCCGCAAAGTTCTTTAAACTTCTCAAATGGCATATCTGCATTCACATGATCGTTATATATATGTTTTAGGTTAGTATAGTCTTGTTTAAATACAATTAAAATATTTGCATTATATCTGATAAGTTGTTTTGGGATTTTGCTATAAGTTGTCCTATTTATCTATATATATGCTGTCGATGTTATTATGTCTTCCCATGGAAAGTAGTTTCTAATAGTATCACGATTTTCACAAGATACATCGTCAAATATAAATACAGAATACGGTTTCGCTTCGTTTGGTTGCATAATGCTATCACTAGCGTTAAATTTATAAAAGTTAACATCAGACACATCGGATAAGATTTTATCCAGCAATTCACACTTTGGTTGTTGTAGAGACTTTGAAAAAATATATAAGTTATTAAACCTTAATCCCTGTGGATTAGTGATAAAATTAAAGACAACATTGGTCTTTCCACAGTTTGAGGGGCCACTTACTATATATCGAACAGTGTTTAGAAGTAAACTACCGTGTTTACCATTGTTGATTTTAACGTTATCCACAGTTAAATCATCTATGTTATTAATATTGAATCGATCTTTATGGTGAATAATCTCCATCCTGTTCAAAGGTTAACGATGAAATGAGTTTCTTGCATTAAACCAAGTTCTTTATAGGTATCCATGAATCCTCAGTTTTGTTAAACCCCAACCACCGCACTTTAACTGCGTCCTTTTTTCTTTGTAACACTTTTTCAACAAGATATACATCACCTACTCTTGACTTTAACATTTCATGTCCATAAAATGCACCTTGCAACAAATCTCATTTGTTATCTTTTAAGATATACGTTTCAGGTACAGTCGATTGCACTTTATACACTGTAAAAACTTCATTCGTCCAATTGGGAAGATATTTCTTGGTAAACACTCCCTTATATTTACTAATCCTTACTTTATCACTTACATTAAATTTTATTGGCTGCATCTTTTCTACTTTAGGCTTTGTATTTTCTTTATGCATTTTAATACATCTTTTGCATTTCTATTATTTACTTCGTTAGGTTTCATACCTATAGTTCTATGAAACCTGTTGTTATAATCATTTATTAATTGTGGTAAAATATCAATCCATACGTAAGAACCTCTTATTGAAAACTGTTTATACAGTGCTCCTTTTAATGTTCTATTGAATCTTTCTACGATAGCTGCCTTTTTTCTCTGATTTTGTAGAATAATGATTTATTTTATATTTCTCCATTAACTGTGCAAATTTTGCATTATTCTGTTCCATCATCAGTTTGTAAATGTTTAATTTTGTTTCTATCTCTTTTTATGGCTATTTCCATGGCTTGTGTTACGCTTTTACCAGTCTTGTCCTTTAGAGGCAAAGCGTCTGCAACTTTTGTAAAACAATTAATAATTTTGAGTATGTATTTAAATCCTTTGTTTATACTGCTATACGGTCGCATTTCAATTAAATCCCCTTGATGTTGTCTGGAAGAATGTGTCGTTTATCGTCATTGGAAGAAAGTGCTTTTTTAACTTCTGTTACGCTGTACAACTGATGGTTAAAACTTCTGATTGTATTGAATTTAGCTGTAATGACTTTATCTTCAAATAAACATTGCTTGTCAATACAGATCCGGGTTTGATTAATATCAAAAATAACTTTCTTTTTTAAATATAATTTCTTTACACCTTTAGCTTTTTTAATATAGCTATTCTTCTTTTCTTCTTCTTTTAAATTATAAAGTTTCAAAGAATAAAATTTAGACATGATTGCGACAATTTCTTCAAGTAGAACTCCATTCGCTTCATCCTTAAATTTGCCCAGTACTTTTTTGTTTCTGTCTTGATTGTAGTAAGGATGGGTCTTTGGGTAGTCAGAAAAATCGAATTCGTTTTTGTGAACAAATGTACGAAGATCTTGATACATATCATTTGTAATAATCCAATACAAAAAAGCGTCTGTATCCATGTAGCTAATGCCGATGTTCTCTCTTCCATAGAAGGCAACCATTTTGTTATAATGAAAATCGTACATGTGTGTTTTTGAGATGTCCAAAATTGACATGTCTATACATAAAGGACGATCCATCTTCACACTCGTCTTCTTAATGGACACTGCTACAAGTTTTTCATTAATAATAATAGATGTTCCGAAGTTTGGCTGTTGTACGAGTTTCTGTAGTTTTTTGGGGTTGGTAACGAGTTTAATATTATTGTGTCTTCTTTTGTTTTCTAATGTTTTTTCGAATATCGCATTATTCATTAATTTAAAAAAGTCATTTTGAAATTCTGATGTAGCGGCTGCTCTTCTGGTGGTGTTTGAATCAATGTAGGGTTTTAACCAACATGACTGAGAAAATTCCAAAACTCTATTAATTTTTGTAATACGTAGTCCTAATTTGATGGCTTGTTGGACTACCCAAAAGTGAGCCACGTAGCGCTGTTTATTATTTAGAGTCATCATTAATTTAGGGTGTTTTCCAGTTGGAGAAACTTCTCTTTTAGCGAGGAGTGGGTGGTCGTAATGGAGATCATGTAAATGTTCCGGGTATTCAAAAATCGCAATCCAAAATATATCCAGTGTCACCGTGTTTTTGAATTTGTGAAATATCGCCAATAGAGTCGGGATTAATCCATTTGAAGTTATCATATGGAAGTGGGTTTGACATAGTCCATCCATATAAGTTATTTGCTTCGAAATATCCTAAATAGGTTTTTGGTTTAGTTTCGTCGTAATTAGGAAGGTATTTGTGGTTGGCTTTGAAATGTCTGGTAACACTTTGAACCAATCCACCTCTTACACCCGCTTCAATCATTAAAACCATGTCAATATCTGTTAAAAGTTGGAGTTTGCATTTTGTTTCTTTTAACATGGCTTGCCAAGCTAATCCCGGAGAAGTATACGAATGTAAAGGGTCCAATCCATTTGTGGCAAAACAGGTGTTTCGAAATTCTTCAATCACATCACAAAGAAGGGTGACATCTAGTTTGACATAAAAGTCTGAGTAATCCCCTAAGGTCTCCATATTCATCTCGTTCCATACTCGAAGTGCATGTTGATAATCTTCAGGTTTTATTTCTTCATCATTAAGTTTGTTTTTGAATTTATCTGGTGTAGGAAGTGATGTTTCATCAAATCTATGCAGTCGATCGATGTAATCATTGGGGAAGACTCCTTTTCGAAGAGCTAAATCCATTTTATCATTAGGCACAATTTTGCTTGTTTCGATCAAATCTTGCCTTCTTAAATTTTTAGTTAATTTTGCAAGGATAAAAGGCATAAATCTGAATGAATCAACGAATCTTAGTTTTATTTTACCAACTTTTTTAGAGAAGGTTATAAATTTCTCCATGGTTGTTGCCAAGACATCTATTTCTCCATTATCTCTGCCTAATTCTGGGATTATAAACTGGGAGTCGTATCCACTAAGATTATGTAAAACAACGGGGATAAAATTTGGAAGTTTGTAGTTTAGATTGCAAGAGTTACAGGCTGCACCTCTGTAAGCTCCTGTTAGATGGTCATGGTCTCGCACTTTACGGTTAGTCAGTGTAAAAGTGTTATTACACAAATAACATGTTGTTGCTGAATCGTGTCGTTGAATTTCATCTTCAGTCATAGGAATCATCGGCACCACATTTCTGTACATTTCTTCAACTTTCCCAGCTATCTTATAGAAGTCATCGACAAAACTTCGAGCTGCTTCTTCACCGCGATATATCTTCGGTGTTGTTGTTAATTCATATCTTCGCAAATGTTCTTCAGATAGTGTTGATTTTATCATTAAACAATAGCTGTTTGGTGTGTGCTGCTGGTATTTGCTTCTTCTTGCTACGTTTTCTTCTTGATGTTCGAGATGAAGTAAAGACGCCTCAAAATCAGCATACAGAACAACAGGTAAACGGTATTGTTGGATGACTTTGTCGAATTTTATCTTTGCTCTGCTAGGATGCGGCAATTTAATTCTTACTTCATAGTTTCCATTACACACACGTTGGTGTTCTTCTAGCCAATCCGACCCTCCCATTCTTAGTTCTTTGTTCACGTGACAAAAACACTATTACAAATTGTCATCTTTTTTTCATTTTTGGATAATTGTTTAGAAACAAGACGTTCAAAATTTCTGATATATACAAAGTGTGAAATATCGCCTTTAGTAATCAATAACAAATCGGTATGATCTCTGCGCTCATTTGATGTTATACGCAAGGGGTACAGTTTGACGAATCCAATCCAAATAGGTTGACAGAAGCTAATGGATTTTGTTTTTCAAATTTTGAAATGTCTGTTATAGCAACAGGGTAAGTCATCCCTTGAAAATTATATCTATGTTGTACTTCTTCATATTTGTGACTTGGTCTTATCGGATTGTCTGTTACATATTTGACCAACATGGCATACTTAAAACATTCAGTATCTTGATTTTGTACGTTGATGCAGGATTTGGTATCACTAATCTTTTTTGGTAAAGGGATATAGCTACTGCCACGAATTCCATAACCGTGTTTGTGCACTCTTAAGTCTAGCCCTGTGATGCTCAACAAACTCCATCCAGATCCTCTTCCTTCGTATGCTTGTATTTTTGTCAAAAGTTTCTCAAAACAATCTGTTACGATCTTTTCAATATCTGACGCGGCCATGATGGTTCGGTTTTTTGTCATGAATCCTCTTGGTGAAGTTTCGTTTTAAATGTTAGTGAACACAGCATCTAGTAACAGTCCAAATTTAATAAAATTTAATCTTTTTTGTTCATTCTTTAGTGTTTTGATTACTAATCCTTTGGCGTTATTTAAAACGTTTTCAAGTTGAAATTTTGCATTGTCAATTTTAAAATGTGTTACTACTTTACCAGGTAGTGCTTGAGCGTGTAATTCCACATTTACTGCTATTGATGTTGAAGGACGGTGAAGTGTAGACAGAGCAGGCGTAGAAGTCGATGCAGCTGATGATGTTGAAGGACGGTGAAGTGTAGACAGAGCAGAGGTAGAAGTCGATGTTGATGGTGTTGATTGTGCATATTGAATAACACTTGGTCTGGAATGTTGTTGTTGAGCTAACATTTGATCTATTTCTTTCAATTCTTCTTCTTCATATTCTTCTTCTTGGTTGTTGTTGTTGTTATGTTTTAGTTCTTTATGAATCATCAAAAGAAATTCATCCTTAAATGAAGACTTGCAAATATCGCAACGATGCATAATGTAGGTGCGATCTCCACAAGGATCAACCCAATAATGAAAAACACTGCAAATGCCCCTATATTTATATGCTAGCAAAGGTGGTGGGGGCAAGTATTAGATTAAGTTTACTATTTTTTACATTTTCTGTATTTGGGTCAAGGTCATTGAACATATTTGCCAAAACGGGGAATAGAGCAGTAAATTATTTCATTTTAAACCATAAACTGATCTATTTCCTGCTCTGTATTTAACAAGGACAATTTTCTCCAACAGGAACATTTAATAGATTTTAAACTCGGATGTGAAATCGGATTGTACACAGTGCATCTCGATCAACTAAAAATCTCATAAAACAATAGGGATCTTCAGTTGTAGGTTCATCTTTAACATATTCGATAGTCAACATTGCCGAACGAAGATCTTGTGGAATTACGTCGACTTTTATTAGTCGCCTTTCAAGCTCAAACCGTTTTGTAGTTGATGTAAGTTTTATCACATCATCGATATCGGGGAGGGGAAAGCTGTAACAAACGGAGTTTCCTGGTGGGTTCATCATGCCGATATGATAAATATACACTGTTGCATCGACGTTAAATAGACGTTCCCCCACCATTAAATGTATAAGTTACCCCTACTTTTTCAGTCTTGTAAATGGGTCAAGGTCATACAACGATATTACCAAAACGGGGAATAGAGCAGTAAGTGATTCTCACTATAACCACAAACTGATCTATTCCCCGCTCTGTATTTAAACTGAACTATTTGAAGACAACAAAAACTTATTCAGATTCTTCCGATGATGATGATGATGATGAGCTCATATCACTAAATAAGTGAGACGAACACTAAGGTTCCCTGTGACTGGATCTAGAACTACGTCATCGATATTAATACTGCTTGGAGGGGTTTCACTATCAACAAGGTCCATTTCCTCCAAACAGAGCAACTGATGATGAAATTCTGGATCATTATCATCGTCGTCGTCGTCAGTCAACAGCTCCAACAGCTCCATCTCTCCAAGATATGGTTCACTGCTAGCAAACTCACTCAGTAGTTCAAGATCACCAAATAGTTCATCTTCCATCTCTGAATCGGTTTCGTCTTCATCTTCGTTTATATTTATTGGAATATTTTGAATCATTTCCAGTATAGTCTTCTTAGAAGGGAAAATGTTATCTCTGGGCGACATGATTCCAAGTAGCAGACTGATTTTACCACTGATACGAAACCACCTTTTATACCCGATTCCGGTGGTGGTGGGGGTAAGTGGTGGAAGTGTAAGTGGTAGGGAAAAGTGATAGGTAAGAGGTATTATTGTAACACAAATGATTAAGTCCTGTAAGTGGGTCAAGGTCAAAGTCACCTAAACCTATTACCAGAACGGGGAATAGAGCAGTAAGTGATTCTTATTCAAACCACAAACTGATCTATTCCCCGTTCTGTATTTCCCCGCCTTGTATGTAGTTTATGAGGTTGTGTAATAAATGCACAGGATGTAGCCTTCTCGTAATAATTGGTAAATTTTGTTCTTCAAAGGGATTGGTTTCAAATCTATTTTTACTTCTTCTGTTCCACGAATACCCAATCCTTTGACCTGAACATGTTGGTACTCCATTAACAGTTGGTACACACGCTGGATAAAAGTATCCGCTTCAGTATTAGAATCAATATAGTGGAGGTATACCATGGTAGAGGCTCTCTTGATGCAATTCACAACCAAAGTGATAATTGACTCTGCAACATCGTGCTTATATACCCGTCTTTTTTTGCTTTAGTTAAAGGTTTGGATTAATATAGAATGTTATGTTAATGTTCCATCCCTTATCGATTAACCTTACCATATTACCAAAGATTTTATATAACTTTCTACTATAGTTTGTTTTGAATGCTTCATCTTCACTACTATAGACTTCACCTGTTGGTCTCCACATGTACAATTCACAACTAACCTCTATATCAAGATACCGTAGCAGTAATCTCCTTACAGCAAGCAACTGATCAATGTTTTCGACCCGTCTGCTAACTATTATAGTTGCTGCAGAGATAGAAGGAGTGGATGCACTCATTTTCAGCAGAGTAATAATTTTTACCAACGATGGGGAACCTCCTTTATACTCAATTTAGGTGGTGGTGGTGTTGGTGGTGGGGGTAGGGAAGGGATATTGTTGTAAGAAATAAGATCTTTCATTATTTTTTTATCAAACGAATATTTTCTAAGTCCCAAGGTCATTTACACCTGTTGCCTAAACGGGGAATAGAGCAGTAAGTGGTTCTTACTTTGACTGCAAACTGATCTATTCCCCGTTCTGTATTCTCCCGTTCAGTATTTCCAAAACATCTTTAGACAGTTGAAGCAAGTTGATCAATTTCGAATGTTAGAATTTCTTTAAGAATTTTTTCTATTGCATCATCATCATTAAGAAAAACTTCTTGAAGAGTTGAGTTGGAGATTGGTTGATCAGGCAGTTGAGGTGAATTCAATGGTTTTTCCAACTTCATTTGTAGGGGTTTGATGTATTTTGTTGCAAGTTGTATAATCGATAATCTTGACATTTTTGGATTAACAAATGGTAGTTTTGAATGTAGTAACTCATATGTTTTATTTAATTTCAGAACCCTTTTCTGCTCTCGGACATTTCTAGGCTCTCTATTTAAGTTGGATGATCCAGCTTGACTGTCCATAGCTGACTAATAACTAAGTTCTGGAGCGGTCGCTTAAATACCCCGCTTACCTATACCATTAGAGTGGGGGTAGGTAGTAGAGTGGGGGTAGGTAGTAGAGAAGGGGTGTTTTAATTAACATATCTATCCTATCCACAGATTTTCTAAGTCTGTGAGTGGGTCAAGGTAAGCTGAATATATTGCCAAAACGGGGAATAGAGCAGTAAGCGGTTCTCACTTTGACCTCAAACTGATCTATTCCCCGCTTTGTATTTCAAAAGTCTTTAATTTTTTTAAGCTAGTTACTCGTCCTGATCTTCATCCATGAGGAAGATTTGTTTGTAGGCTGAAGGTTCTTCAGCGAAAAAATGTTGATCCGCTAACTCATCCTCTTTAAGAAAAACGGCTTCAAAAGGTGGAGGGGTGTTCAAGACTTCTTCGTGAATTAAGGACGAATTGAGAAACTTGGAGCTGCGATTGAAGGTTTGCAATGTATTTTATTGTCTTTTGTATAGTGGTTAATTTAGAATCATACGGATTGGAGGATGGTAATATGCTTCTTAATACTTTATAACGGTCAGCGATTCTCGCTCTCAATTTCCGAGAACTAGCATTGTTTCTCTCGGTTTTGAAAGATCTCGAGTTGAAGTTTGGTGAAATACTACCAGTCTCTGGAAGAATGTGGGATAGAATCATAGCCTGGACAAGTATCGATGGGACAGCAAAAGATAGGACAACAGAAGATGAAACAGTACAAGAAGAGGCGGCAGAAGTTGGTTTTCTGATGTGTTCCATGGTGTCCGAGGTAAGCAAACACAAGCAGCAGACTGATTTTACCATCGATGAGGTGTCTCTTTTATACCCAAAGGAAGCGGTGGGAGTGCAAGTTTTAGGGAGGGGATATTTTTGTAAGAAATACATGAATATATATATATATATATATATATATATATATATATATTTCAATGTTTTATTTTTGCCAAACTAAAATTAAAACTAAAAGTCCCAAGGTCATCTGAACAAGTTGCCAAAACGGGGAATAGAGCAGTAAGTGGTTCTCACTTGGACCACAAACTGATCTATTCCCCGCTCTGTATTTTAAAGTAAACATTAAATCTTCTCACTATTGAGCAGCGTTTGCTCTTTGAAGCTCAAGTTCTAAGTCTGCAACCAGGCGAAAGTCTGCATCGTGCTCCTCCCATTGTTCAGGAGAACGCGGCTTTCCACACCAATTTGTAAAGGCGTACCTCATCGCCTCATTATACTCCTCCAGTATAACATGATAGGGTCTTGGTTGCTGCATTGTAGGCTCCATCGATGATGTAGTTTGTTGCGGTTGTGACTGGGCATCATTCTCCGCAACCTCAGTCATCTCAGCAGCCACAGCAATCGCGTACAACTCCTCTTCGCTAATCTCCTTTCCCCAAGTGTTGCTGTTGACGCTCATGATGATGCAACTAATAATAATATTCCGAATCACTCGCTTAAATACCCGCTTACCCCCCCCCCTCTTTACTGTTGAATAATGTCTTTAGTATAATATTTCTCCTTTTTCCTTTTAAGTTTTATCTTTGACTTAGTGTAATAATTCTAAGTCCGTTATCTAGCTCAAGGTCATTGTAACATTGTAAAAAAGTGTGGACAACCTATTTACACTCTGCAACATATGCTACAAAATGTAAATTGGTTGTCCATACTTTTTTTTAATTTGGAAAAACTTTATTTAATTTAGAATAATCTTTTTGGTCTTTTTATTTTAATTTTAATGTTTTCCACACAGTGATACCTGAATCATTTCGAATTAAATAGTCCTTTTTGGTAAGTTCTTCGACGTGGAGGTCCATGGCTCTAGGTAACTCTACATAGTACAGTTTACCTTCACATTGAACCACCACCTTTACAAAGCCCTTTGATTTAACAAAAAAGTATCGTTTGTTTTTACAAAGCCTATTAATTCGAATTTTGGTTGGTTTCACTGTTGGATGCGGTGTAGAAAGAGAAACGGTACCCTTGTGATTTAGTTTTAAATGTGATCTGCATACTTCTTCATTTAAAACACAAGACTTAGCACAACGTTCCCCTTTCCTTGCACCTTTTTTAAAACTGTAGCTGCATTGTGGTGCAGGAAGTATAGACTGCCTTCTCAAGGCTTTTAATTGTTAAAATTTCTCTGAAGGAGATTCATTGTTTAAGCAGATCACTGAAGGACGAGGAAGGACACTTGCATAAGATGTAGAAGTTCTGGTGGGAGAAGAAGGATGAACACTTGCAGATGGTGTATAAGGTGGGTACTGTTCTCCGATTGGCTGCGACTTTAGTGGGAGAATGCCTGCCAGCGCCTGCTGAAGAATGTAAGGAGCTGGTGAAGCCAAAGATGGAGCAGGTGGTGTTTGCTCAACCTTCCTCGACGGAGAAGGTGGGCGGGAAGTAGCCGGAGAAGATGAAGACGATGAAGACGATGAAGACGATGAAGACGATGAAGACAATGAAGACGATGAAGACGATGAACACGATGAAGAAGATGCAGAAGATGAAGACGATGAAGAAGCAGACGGGGAAGCAACGGGGTTTTCCTGAAGTGGTGACGGTGTAGAAATAATGTCCAGAGTTGGCATCGGTGTCGAACTTGGTGTCGGCTCCTCAGGAACGATGCATGACAGCATCAACGCCTGCTGAAGGATGGAAGGAGCTAGCGGAGCGGAAGACGGAGCAGAATGCTCAAACTTCCTCGGAAAAGACTGTTTCCTACGGCTAGACATCTCGGAAACTAAACTGCACTCGGGAAGTGTAAGCAGCAGAATGATTTTACCACTGGTAGAAATCCTCCTTTTATACCCAGTTAAAGGTGGAGGGGGGTTGTGATAGGGAAGGAATGTTGTTGTAAGAGTAAATGTTTTACCAAACGAATGTTTTCTAAGTCCCGAAGTGGGTCAAGGTCATCTGAAGAAGTTGCCAAAACGGGGAACAGAGCAGTAAGTAAATCTCACTTGAACCACAAACTACTCTGTTCCCCGCTCTGTATTAAACAACAATAATTGTATTAACTAGAATTTTCTAAGTCCCAAGGTCATCTGAACATGTTGCCAAAACGGGGAATAGAGCATAACATACTGCTCTATTCCCCGCTCTGTATTGGGGAAGGGGACAAAAGACAACAAACAATAGACTGATTTTAAACAAGAGACTGATTTTATATTTCACAAACGTTTCTTGGGCTAAGATGGGTAATGTCAACCGGTTTGTGCGCCGTATTGACATAAGGTTGGTTTGCACGCCATACCTTTTTGTAAAGGGTTAGGAAAAGGATGAGAAACAAGTTACATTACTTTGAAAATAAAGCCTTTACCAGCAACTATTTAAACAAAATTAATCAGTTAACGTTACTTTTACAAGAACAGCCGAGGTCGGTTTTGCAAAGGTCAACAGCATCACTGATACCCGGTGGGACTTAGATCCAAACACCCGGCGTCAGGCTGCTGCGAACCCAAGTTCTGACCAAGGTTGTTGAGTTTGGGGACCTGTAGGGCCGGGAGTACATATTTCATTAGTAAATAAGACACTTTAAAACCAACACCAAAAACCACAATCAGTTAAACTAACTACATTTACTAGCAGCTAACTACAAGCGATAATACAGCAAACTACCATGATTAACAAACTAACAAACACATGCAAGGGCGCGGATCTCTTAATTGTGTGTTGGGCCCAACGCACACTTAACAGACCTACGCTGCAGCAGAGTGCAACCCGATGGGACATAGATCCAAACAACGGGCGGCAAGCTACTGCGACGATACAACGGGCTGCTCCCGCTTATAAAGGCGGCAGTCAGTGGCCACGCCCATGTGATGTCAGCGGTGGGGGGGTTGACCTTGAACATGACCCAAAAAAGGGGGGTGACCTTGGGGGGCAAGTGACGTCAACGGGGGGCAAGTGACTTCAACGGGGGGGTCCCGGATGTTAACCGGTCTAGGCCAAACCAGTTCTAAACCAGTCCCCGGCTTTCTACCCATATATGGATAGGACATGGTTTCACTTTGCGAGCCGCTTTACTTCAGCTGCCACCTCATTCCAGCTTTGGACTGCAATCTGTTACCACGCGCTGCACAACAATGAGATCTCCACCGACCCCCGAGAAGCTGGAACGTTTGAAGAAGTCCTTGAAAAAGTCGTCGGAGAAAAGGAGTGGGTTTAAAATACCTACATCTTTTAAATCCAAAATTTCAAGAAACTTCCGGAACCATCCGCTGTATTTCCACCAACGGAAACTTCAACATCAACTCTACCTCAACCTTCTACTTCTACTTTTACGTCTGCTTCTACTTCTGCTTCAATTCGACCTGCAACTCCACCTCTCACCGTCGATGGAGTTATGCGTCGAATGAAGATCGGTGAATTGGTTTCACCATTGGGCGTCGTTGGAGTCAAGTTTGGAGCTTTAAAGATAGACACGGAGTCTGTGTTTGTGGGTAGGAACGGGGAAGACGTTTTCCTATTCCAACACAAGGACCGTCACATCGAGGTGCGTCTGCCACGATGTCTGCCACCACCGCCTTCTCGGATATCCAAAACACAGGAGTTGTGTTTCGTCCGGCAAGCGGGACTGGCAAAGTGGATTGTTCGAAATAAACAATAAACTGATTCCTAAACTGACCAACGATCCTTTCCATCTCCTTCTGCAAAAAACGGTCCTTTTCAGAACCACCCTAAGCATTTAAAGTTAGGGACTTTGCCATTAAATAGGCAGAAGACTTTTGTTGGTCTCATGATTGTGTAGCCGCATTCTAACCGGTTATGCAAGTGACCTTGACTTTGGGGGGTGACCTTGAACATGACCCAAAAGAGGGGGTACAATGTTTCTCCAAAGTTTGTCATGTGGTTCTCAAATTACGCGATTTGATCAGACGAACAAGAAGGTGTAAACAGAATTCAGATCCGACCAAGGGTATTGCAGCAATAGTCAAAAAACAATAAAGTTCGTCCAACGTATATCATGTGGGTACTCAAATTACGCGGATTGACGGGACGAACAAAACTGTGCAATCAGAATTCAGATCTGACCTAGGGTATAGCAGTAACATTGAAAAAACAACTATTTTCGAGGACAAATCTAAATAACTTCTTTATTTTTGGTTTAAAGTAAAACATGTGGGTACTCTACTGACGCAGATCAGCAAGGCGAACAAGAAGGTACAATCGAAATTCAGATCCGACCACGGATATAGCAGTAACAGTGAAAAAACAACTATTTTCAAGGACAAACCTAGATAAATTCTTTATTTTTTGGTTCAAAGTATAACATGTGGGTACTTCAATTACGCGGCTTGACAAGACAAACAAGAAGGTGCAATCAAAATTTAAATCTAACCAATGGTATAGCAACCGTAGCGTAAAAGCAACTGTTTGAAGGACAAGGTAACGTTGTGGTGGGGTGTAGGTGCCTATCATACACGATAACGCTACATCATTATTCTTCCACCTCTTGACGGATGAACATCTACCTAGAGGGTCTGGAAAATGTCGCAGTTTTACAGGAACATGATGAAGGTGACCTTCAGTAGTCCACTTGACACTACCTTCTACTTCTCTGACAATGTAGACAGAAGGTCTACGCTTTTAGTGGACAATGAGAGGTTTCGTCGAAGAATAATCGAGGTTGAAACACTTTTAGCCAGTTGTTTTCTACGCAAAACGCACCATATGAATACATGCACTGGTTTAGACCATAGTAGCTGTTATAATTATACAGCATTGAGCAAACATTATTGAAGTTTTCAGTTACGGAGCTAAGGTCCTGACAGTCTAAGAGCTAAACCCTAACTAACACATGTAAACTAGTTATTGTGCGATGTAAAACTTGGTGGGGGGACTGGTGTGGTGGGGGGAAGAGCCGAGTACCTTACCTACATGCAAACGCTACATCACTATACGCCCAGATCTTGCGTGGTACACATGGATTCACAAATACAAGACAATAATGTTTCACCACATCTTCATCTTTTAATATTTACCAAGCTGACACTAATGACACGACTGATCAAATACAAATACAAGAAGTGTCTACCACAACATCCTCTGATACAGAAACAATTACGTTATCCTTGATGGGTTTTAACTAATGGATATTTTATTCGAATTCCCCTGCGCCAGCTGCCATCTGCCCCGTGCCATCTGCCCCGCGCCAGCTGCTTTGTAACTACCTGCCCCGAGCCATCTGCCCCGCATCCTACACTTTTACCCCCACCATTTTATTTGATACCAGAACGCTGTAAATCCGGCTCTCGACCGGTAAACATCGAGCTCTCTCCGCGCTCTTCACAAACTTAAAACATTATATTGAAATGTCCATTAAAATTAGGTGTATTCATTATGACTCTATTCATCTGGCGACTTTCCAACACCTCGAGGTTTTTAGTGAAGAGTTAAGACTTCTCATAGCGTCCGGTTACGATTTATCTTTGGAACTTTACGCAATAAAAAACAACATGGACTCTGCGCAGGAATCAAAGTAACCTTCTTTCATCAGGAAGAAACACGATGGCCTCGACTCGTCGGGATCGACAACTTCGATTATAACCAACAACTGGGGACGCTTCGCATTGTAAATAAGGACATTGTTAATAAAATAAAGTAATATTTATAATAGTACTACCTCGCACTCGTATAATTCGATTGTTTCATTCGATTGTTTTCATTCGATATTTTTAATCGATTAAACTATCGAATCAAAATCGAATTTTATGCGTGCGAGGTAGTTCTTTTTTAAAATACCCTCCCCGTGACCTTGACCTTTAAACTTTACCTCATTACGTCACAAAACCGCCTACGTCACTGGCTCAGCCTCAGATGACGTATATAATGACTCAGCACTTCCGGTCACGTGACCGGAAGCTGTCAATCAATTGAGCCAGAACCGACAAATCCCCACTACTTCCACCTCCTTTTGTCTACCCTTTTATATCTTTAGTATGTATACCTATGTGTATGTGTATTAAAACGCATTCCAATATATATATATATATATATATATGAAAACAAATATACAGTCATAATGGAAAATCCCCCCCGTTTATAAATAACCGCGATTCAGAGGATTGTTTACCGCCTTAATCACCTAACTGTTTATTCATTAGCTGTAATGACCACCAGCTTCAGGCGCGCGATACTCTGTCAATGCCTGTATATTCCGCTGTTTTGTCTATATGTTCCGCAGTCACGTATGTACGTCAGGATGGAAAGCGCGGATGATGCAAGACGAGAGATCACCGCGTCAATGAAGAATTTGTCCCGATTTAAACGGTATGGCTTCCGCGAAAGACTCGCAGTCAAGAGTGGACTAGACCGAGCGAGGGACGTATTTTTCGAGCAGGAATTTCATATGAAAAGGCCTTGTAATGAAAAAAGAGGGAAAATACTGTTATGTTTAACGAGACGCTTTATACGCGTTACACTTATAAACTGTAGAAGGACGATGAAGAACAGTTATCATGGATGCAAATCGCACTCGAAGAAATGAGATTTCGCAGAAAATTAGAATCGATGTTGGAAGAGAAAATGAATCATTTAACCTGTTGTAATAAGATGTGTCATGAGACATGCAGTTTACTGCAAGCATCGCGCGGTTCGACACAACCCCTCATCCCATTAGAGCTGCAGGAATTGAAACGATGGAAAAGTTGAGATCTGAAAATAACCGCAAGAATTGTTTATCACCTTGGGATTTTCCCTCAAGGTTGAACGTCCAGAATATTCTAGAATGTTCTAGAACGTCGTGGAAACTCAACCTACTCATAAGTGGGCCACCCTGAATAACCCTCAAGGCCACCCGTCTAAAAATAACCGCGAGCATTGTTTACCGCTTTAATCACCTTGGGTTTTCCCTCAAGTTCAAGAGCTTCTAGAATGTTCTAGAACGGTCCAGTTGCACACGGTATATAAACCTGGGGTCCAGCCGCGGCCTCAGTATTGTCCGAGACGCCTGATCATCATGAGCAGCACCGAAATGGACCGAACCCTCCGCTGTCTGATGGAAACGATCGCCAGCTTCCTACCAAACCTGCCAAGAATAAAAAAGTAAGACGGGTGGATGGCGAATAATGATGTACCTACCGACTCTCCAGCATCCAGATGGAGCGATGCTAGGTGCCAATGTACCATACAGAACCCCACCAGCTGCGGGAATATTTTTTTGAAAATGTCGGTGTTTCACGACGATTGACTGACACACAGTTGTGGCCTGTACCTGGACGAAGAGAGAGACGATGAAATCTGCATGTGTCTCACGGACCTGCTGACGAGGATAGAAAACATGTGGGTAAACAGCGATACCGAAGTGTCTAAAATTAATAGATTTACCAAGACCGTGACACCACTACCCGCTGGGCGTTAGCCCCCCATGGGCAGGGAAGGTTGGAGGTGATTGCACCATTCCGAAGCGCAAGAGGTAAACAACTAATCGACTTTGACTTTGGACCTGGGGATGGTCGGATCATCCTATGACATAAACAACTTGTTGACTGAGCGAGCCCATAAAAAACGACTTATTGGCGGGACATTACCATTCCACATCTGAGCACGGCAAGATGAACATCATGGAACGAAACCCATGACCCACCTGAAGTCAGCCCTAAACACCTGCAAGCCTGCAGGGTACACCCGCATCGCTGACCTGCGGGAAAATACGGTCTACTCCATCCGCTCGTTTGAACGAGTGGTTACGTCCTATGGGAAGTCAATAATGGTTGGAGGGACTCGCCGGTGACGATCCGCTGAGGGTCTTCATGCCCCGAAGGTACATCGCTGTCCTAGGGGAGTAGGCGATTGTCCAGTAAAATGCGGGTGTGGGTTCGAGGCTGCACCTGGAGGAACAAACGTCTCTCTTCTGGAATTTGTTTAGTAAAGGAAACAAAAACTATTATTCCTCACTCAAGCCTTTTATCCTAAAAAAATACAAACAAATATAAATATAAAAATAAAATAAAATAATAAAAACTCAATTTAGTTATAACAGCCGTGCGGTGGATAGTCCTTGGCCAGTAGCCGACATGGAGGTGGAAACACTCGTTCACTTCCATTGTGACCGTTCTATCTGACCTCGACGAGTACGGCGGTAGCTAACCCCCTGGTGATCGTTGACGATATGCGCGAGGCCGACTCTCACGCGAGAGTATAATCACACGGTGGACCTGTTCACAAAGGGCTCCAAAAATCGCAACATGAGAAGGTCCTTCAACACGCAAAACCTGTTTCATCAGGGTCAGGCGACATATCGCTAAACGCTCATTATACCGTATGTTTCAAGAATACCAGGGACCGGACTCAGATCAAACACTTTGGCAGTCAAGTATGTCCCAAAACCCCTAAATTCGTGGTGGAAGCCAATGCGAATGCAGGTACTGTGATTGGTGGAAATATCCCGCCCTCCGAATTGTCAAAATTAGATTCTGCTCTCTGATTGGTTGGATTAAAGAAACAATTCTGGAGCTATACGGAGTTTGTAAATATAAATGCACGTACCTATTCGCACTGTACAGCCGCGCCAGTTTGACTAGTGCTGTTGCAGTGTAACCTGAAACATGAATAGTGCAGTCGAAGTGGAAGAATCGGTCCTTACGTTGTTACGGAGTTGGAAGCGGTAGAAGGCTGATGGAAAATATCACCATCACTTCCCACCATGTACTTTCCTCCTCAAAATTCAGAACCACCAGTACCATCATGACTGCCACAATCAGTCACCACCACTACACCATCATTGGAGTCGTCGATCTGGAAGTGTTCACACTCCGAGGTGTCATTCACGACGCGAAGTGGACTTCGTCGCTATCAACGATACCACCGCCTCGATTTTATAAAGAAGCGAAGAAGCAATCATTCCTCACAACCGACAACATAGCCCACACAAAGCTCGGCAGGGAGAGGTCCGCAGAAAGTCAGCACCAAATGTGTCGATAGCAGTTGCATAAACGACAAAAACACAGAAAGTGTTTATGACAATGCTCTGGAGATACCTGGTGACTTCGCAGCACCATCACCCACACAAATCTTCTCAGAGAGAGGTTTGCAGAACATCAGCATATCGTGTGTCGATGACAGTTGCATTAACTAAAAGAGTGGAAGAGTCTATGACAATCCTCCGGAGATACCTGGAGACTTCCCGCTTGACCCGAGAGCCGATGAACGACTACTTCGCGGCGGTAAACTATTGCTACTTCAGCAATAAGGAGTTCACCGAGGAGGATTCCAAGGTGCGAGACCACAACCACGCCCCACGTACGAGTTCCTTGGAGCGGCGCACCGGTCATGCAACCTGCGGTTCAGGGAGCAGCGCGTAATCAACTGCTTCTTCCACAACCTGTCCAACTATGACGTTCACTTCATAGTGCGCGAGTTGGCACTAGACACCGGTGATGTAGAGGTGTTGGCTCACACCAAAGAGCGGTATATCGCCTTTTCAAAGCGATTTCAGTTCGGTTAGCCTGGGGACGATCCACGAGTCCAACAACCTGGATTCACAGTAAGGTTCCTAGATGAACAGGTTCTTATCATTGAGCCTGGCCAGCCTCGCAGCAGCCCTTCCAACCGACCAGATGCGAGAGACTAGGAAGCTTTTCCCCAAAGACCGGCTCTTCAACCTTGTGCGCAGGAAAGGCGTATTCTCCTACGAAAAAACGTTTGGCGAACCTTCGACAACCTTTCGCAACCTTTTGCAACCTGAAGGTCTACGCCGACAAGTATCTGCGATGTTACATTGCGCTGATGTATTCGGACGAAGTTCAGCGATATTTCGTTGGCCGAGTACGGGCTATACCCTGTCTACTACTATACCCTGTCTACTACTACACCCTGCCTTCATACACAATGGACGTCATGCTCAAGACTTGCGATGTGGAGTTGGACACGCTGCAGGACTTTGATATGTATCTCTTCATGGAGCAAGGCATCCGAGGGGGTATCTCCCAGGCCATCACCCACTACGCCAAGGCCAACCACAACCAGTGTCGCCCAGAATACCATCGCCCCGACGAGCCGACGCGTCATCTCCTGTACCTGGACGCGAACAACCTCTACGGTTGGGCTATGTCTCAGTGTCTGCCCACCGGAGACTTTCAGTGGCTAAGCCGTGAGGATATCGATTCCTTGGACATCGTGACGCTGGACGCCGAAGCCGAACGGGGCTACATCCTCGAGGTAGACCTCCACTACCCCGACCACCTTCACGACCTGCACACGGATCTTCCCTACTGCTTCGAGAAGAAGCGTCCGCTGACCGGGAAGTTTCCCAAACTGCTTACCACCCTGAATGACAAACACCGTTACATCTGTCATTACATGATCCTCCAACAGGCGCTGAACAACGGGCTGGAGCTTGTGACTGTGCATCGAGCGGTCTCATTTCACCAGTTTCGATGGCTCGAGCCGTACATCATCATGAACACCGAGCTGAGGAAAAAGACCAAGACCAAGTTTGATCAAGACTACTTCAAACTGATGAACAACGTGGTCTTCGGCAAGACGATCGAGAACGTTCGCAAGCGCATCAACGTCAAGCTCGTGTGCACCCCGGAGTAGTTCACGAAATACGTGTCCAAATCCGACTTCCTGGACCATACGTACTACTGGGGAGACATAGCCCTCATCCATCTCGCCAAGGTGAATATCGTCCTGGAGAAGCCTGTCTATGTCGGCGTGTGGGTAGTTTAGCTGAGGATGTGGCTCATGAACGACTTTCTGAGGAAAATGAAGAACCGCTATGGTGACCGCCTGAAGGCAGACTACATAGACACAGACAGCTTTGTGTTCCGAGGACATCTACAGGGATATGATGGAGCACATGGACAATTTTGACATCAGCGCCTATTTCAAGGACCCCCCTGCTACAAACCCGCCAACGCCAAGGTCATTGGCAAATTCAAGGATGAAGCCAACAGCCAATCGCTTCTTGAATACCTTGGTCTCCACTCCAAACTCAACTTCATGGACATAGCGGATGACAATGAGGAAGACCACTTCAAGACCACCAAGAAGGCCAAGGGAGGTGCCAGGGGGGTTGTTAAGAACATCCTCACCACCGACGACTACAGAGACTGCCTGTTCGGTGGGGTGTTGAAGTAGACCATCAACACCCGTTTCCAGTCTCACCTGCACCGCGTTTACACGGTTCAAGTGAGTATTCTTGAGCCCTGCAAATGACAAGCGCTACATCCTCGCTGACGGCATCAACACCTTGCCGTGGGGACATAAGGACATACCGGCACTGCCTGAAAGAGAGGCCCGACCTCAGGAGCGGAATGAAAAGAAGAGGAGGAGATTGATGAAGAATTTCCTGTTTAAACCAAACACTTTGGATTTTAATTAATTAGTTTGTTAATAGTATTTGTAAGAAATTATATTCTTCTAGTTTACATTATTGTGTTGTTAATTACCTCCTATTACTCCATCAAAGTTTAAAAGTTTAATCAATTTTTCCAAAAATTGCAAAATTTAAACAATATAATTTCAAATTTACTGTTATCAACATTTTATAAAATGGAAATTTTCAAAAACAATAAAGTATATCAACAAAAAACTTGTAAATATATAAGTAGTGGGGAAAGGGGACTTCTGGGCCAAGTTATTGACAGCTTCCGGTCACGCGACTTTAATGACGTAGGTGTGACGTATTTGGCGACGCATTAGTGACGTCATGTGAGTATTTGGCGACGTATTAGTGACGTCATATGAGGTAGGTCAAGTTCAAGGTCATCCTGAGGATGTTTTAAAAAATAAATCTTGCACGGGTTTGATTCGATAGTTTTCATTCGATATATATTTATCGAATGAAACTAATTCGATATATTTATCGAATGAAAATCATTCGATATATTTATCGAATGAAAATTATTCTATATATTTATTGAATGAAAATCATTCGTTAAATATATCGAATGAAAACTATCGAATGAAACCCGTGAAGATTTCTAACTTTTATTTGATTTCTTTATTTACAATAATACACATCGAATAAAAAAACTTGTGCAAGATAGTAGACTTAATTTTAACTATTTATTTATTTACATTATTGTAAACATAGGCAATGATTGTCAGAGTAACGTCGATTCTGCGGTGGCCGTTGCTTCTGTAGATGGGTAGTGTTCACATTCTCCACAATAATACTTCATTCTAGGCGTGGGTGAAAGTGATGATGGATGCCACGATGAGGTATCCGATTCCGTAGAGCTGCTGATCGGGGCGAGAGGTTTATACTCTCCAAAATTATATCTATTTCCCTGTATCGGTGGAAGTGGAGTTGCGGATGTTTTCCAGTGTTCTTGAGTTAAAGTGTTTGTTGCAGAAATATCCAATGTTAATTTGTAACCGTTTACAGTCAAAACTTTAAGTCATCGGAAAGATGTTGCAAATCATGAACTGTAGAAAGATGAACAGTATTGTAGTGGACACATTTAATTTTGAGAGCCATGATGTTACCTCGTGTACGGCTACTCGCGGAGTGAGCTTCCCACCTCCTCGCCTTCCTTTTGTACGCACCCTCTCCACTTTTTCACATCTACGATATGAATATTTTCATCATGTAACCTATTGGAGTTCTGCATATAATGCAATGGTTATACATCAGTCCACAATCAGTGCATGTACAACAGTGTCTACAAGGTAAAAATAGTAAATTTTTCTCAGAGGATAAACATACTACACATTCGTTTCCTTCGCTCTTATTTTCTTCGGTTGGTGTTTCTGAAATTTTAACAGGATGAGGTTTATATACTCTCCGATGGTTTTTTACAAACTCTCTACCTTTTTGAACTAACAGATAAGCACACCTGTCAAACCATCGTGCGTGTTCTTCCCATGGGTTATCTGTCGCTTGTCAATCCTGCAACCCTCCTCCGCAATTGTAACAAACGGTCTTATCATCTTCTCCCATGGAAAAGAAACCAGCATTTGCAAACTCCATTCTAGTCTTGTATAGAAACGAGTCTTTTAATGCTGCATCAAACGTATCCAATCTCGATTGTAACTGTGTATATTTAGGAAATCTCATTCTCCTCTTTATTACTATATGTTCCATTTTGTTTTTGTAGGTTATACCAAGGCAAATGTCGGAGGTATACTGACACGGCGTAAGCATTTAGGATAGGTACCTACCCTTCCCCCACCAACTCATTGTCAGTCTGTATGAAAGTGATAATCCTTTAACCAACACAGCACATTTTATAAGTTCTGAATCTAGGTCAAGGTCACCAAAAAAGGTTTTTTTAAAAAAAGATAAAATATCAGTACTTGTAGTTAATACTGATATTTTATCGTTTTTATTTTTATTTTTTATTTTTTTATTTATTTTTTTACATAAAATACATTTCAAGTTTTACATGATATTGGCTTAATCTAACAATGTGAAGTTCCCGACAAGGTCAAATGCAGAGATAGCTCGGTAGAGTTGTTCCTGCTGACTCCGTGTGATACTATATACAAGGTTCCAGGTTCAATGTTTTGCAGATCTTCATTTTGAAGCAGTTGAACAAATCTCTTGGGCAGGAAAATTTGGAATTTTGCTTCATCTCCTACTGCGTATGGAGCATCGCTTAAAGATACGAGAATAGCGTCTTCCACTGATGTTTCGATCTTCCTCATGTCGTGCACGATGTAATGTTTGTTTTCTTTGATTTCTGAAGTTTTTCTTGTTGGTAAAATACTTGATTTTGATTGAGTGTTAAACTGATCCACCAATGTTTGCAGAAATGTCTGTGATGCCATCTTGATTCGTGTTCTCTCGTTGGAGTCTGGAGTAATACTGATGGTGGGTCTCCTCTCCTCACTCTCCCCGCTTTTATACCCTCCGGTCCCCCCTCCACTTCCCCCTCCACTCACCATTGTACAAGGATGTAGGAAAGCAGCTAGACGATAAGCGTTCTTTACAGTGCAATGAAATTGTGCGTGTTTATCATTCTTTGTTAAAATACAAATATTATCCATCTCAAATTCGAAACACTTATCCATTTTAACATCTATTACATCTTTTGTAGTATAAAGCTGTATCCAACTGCGTTTTTCTAACCCTTTTGTATAAATTCTTGTAAATTTACTGCAGTAGTGATTCATAATGCTTTCCACTTCTTCAAAACCTGTAAAACCTTCATTCCAACCAATGTGATGCAAGTTTCTCGTTAACCACTTATTTATTCTTTTGGATTTGGAGTTTAAGTTGTTAAAAGGAAATGGAGGTTTGAATAAAAAATTATAAATGACATATGTTTGCAGGTCTAAGATGATTAGTTCTTTAACAATGTATCTATCATTGTTTCACGAAAAGCTTGAAATTCAATTATGCTAGACTTCTCCATGTCTCGGATGACGACTGAACTGTTTCCACACCTTGGTAGAGCTTTTATAGCTCAGGCCGTACAGTTCTAAGCGCGTTGGTGTATATTTAACGTGGGCACCATCCATGGTAGGCCACGAACCCCACGAACTTCCTTTAGTTTTTTAAACTGTTTCAGTTAAAACGTTTTCTGTTTTTTCTCATTTTGTACAATTTCTTCTTCTTCTTTAACCTTTTCTTCTTTAATCGTTATTTATTTTTTTCTTGAATCTTTTGTTCATTAATCTGTTGTTCATACTCATTTAGACATCTCCACATTTCAACCTCATAAGGTATTCGGTTGAAAATAGATGTATCTATTGGACCGTAAAGAATTTGAGCATCGGGATGTTGTTCCGTCGCATCTACCAAATAGTCTTTTACCACAGTATTTGAAAATACAAGTTGTTTCATATACCTGGTTATAGGTTAAAAAATAATGTAAACCATTCTTCTCAAAGGATTATCCAAAATCGTTCAT
Source organism: Allygus modestus (assembly GCA_963675035.1). NCBI lineage: Eukaryota > Metazoa > Arthropoda > Insecta > Hemiptera > Cicadellidae > Allygus > Allygus modestus. The sequence continues at coordinate 94,908,706 of OY776113.1, forward strand.
TACAGCTAATTTTAAAGAGCAAAATATATCTAGCGATTTCAGTGAGCAGAAATTTGATATCATAAATTGTTGGCTAAAGAAAAAAACCCGCAAATATTGAATATTTTTGGGTTGTATTAAACGATTGTTATGTGTGTTTTCGACATTCTTCTCACTGAAAATCGCTAGGTATTTTTCTGCACTTAAAATTTTTCCATAAATCAAAGATTTTGGGTGACCCGTATATGGAAGGACGGGTTTTGAAAATTAACCCTTATTGAGAAGTAGGTAGAGCCCCGATATGTATCATGACTGTAGCCTTGTCACTACAGTCCATACAAATTTCAAACTATAAGCTCGTCAGTTTATTTTTTACTTTAACCTAAGCTGCAAACTCAAGCCATCATTGAAGGGCTGTAATTTTTGACTCGTTTCTCCGTTTGAGGTCGGGTTTGCGGCTCTGTACTCTACTAATAAAGACCTTTTATTTGATACACATATCAACCATGCTTACATTTAAGATTTTCTTCTGACTCCTAGCGGGCCTTCCCCCTGAGCCCCCCCTGAACTTTGTGCAAAGTTTTGTACCTCTATTTTAAAAATTTTGAAAAATATTTAACCGACCCGGGACTTTTTGGACACCCTGATAGTATAACTACAGTTGTATTTCTATTCGCTTTATTTTTTAATAACCTAAGATTCTACATCAATTGACGATTTTTTATCAATACAACTTTTGGAGAGAACTATTTCGGCTGCACACCAAAACGCCGTCATGATTTGTCGTTCATCACCTACAACCTTGTCCCTGTTCATTAGTCACGCTAAATCATTATTATATTATAACCATCTTCCCTCAACGTCTTAAGACAGTTTTGCAATCAACAGTGTTGCCAGACGTGATTTCAGACGCCAGGAAATTATTATTGTGTAACGTACGAAATTGTAAGTTGTAGTCAAGGACTGTACCGCTGCAACAGTTAGAAAATGTGTCATCATGGATTTTAGTTTTTTGCTAGGGCACTTTTTCTGGAGCAGTAGGGTTATTGTATTAATTATTATTAACCGTGAAATACTGCACAACTCAACTGGGCAACGGCAACATTGTACTGCAAACAGAATTGTGTAGATGTCCACTTAATATGATTTTTGAGCATAGAGAAAGTAGATCCATTGCATTGGTTGATCAGGTCGACAGTTTAAAATATTTGTACTTTTATATTTTGTTATTTTTTTTAAACAAAGGACCGAAAGCACAGCATTGCTGGATTATATCTGTTATGGAGCTCTACCGATGCAAATTACAAGAATTCTAACATTGATTATTGCAATTTTTTGCTTAAAATTTACTTTTGTAAACAACTCTTTTCACTAGTCGGCGATTTAAATATTCGGCTCGAACTTCGAGCTTTTTTGCAAATCTCGAGCCGAGCCGAATACTGTAATATTCAGCTTGAAAAAACTAATAAGTAAAGTTTTATATCTCCCTTAGTTATGAACCTAAATTAATAAAACTTGGTATGTAGCTTCACCTGGTTGAGTTATATTGATAATTGCTAAATACACATTTCTTATTTTCCTCGTTGCAGCAAACCTGTGTACTCAGCCCTAAAGTTATTCTTATGGAGAATAAATCAAATGCTATATATCACTTATTTAAGGATACAATTTTGTGAAACTTGGTAAGTGGCTCTATGTAGTAGTGAGAATTATATATATGCATTGGAAATTCGCTGAGTACACAGGTTTGCTGCGATGGGGGTATTTTTATAGTCTGCCACTGTTTATTTTACTTTGGCCCTCCCACCACGTGTCTACAGATCGGTTAAGAGGGTGCTCCAGTAAATCCAGATAGATTTCTAAACCCATAAGAGCAATGCTATCTGTCAATTCCATCCAGCATAAACGGGTGATCCGATATTGTTGATTTATGGCTTGTTTTAAAGAGGAAAAGTAACGAAGTGATTTCAGTGAGCAAGGTTTTGAATTTATTTTTCTTTTATTAATAATTTTGTCTCAAAATACTAAAAATTAAATTAATTTTGTATTGAATTTTAAAATGTAAATTGATAATGTTTTTGCTAAAATCACTATATAATCACCAGTACAACATTACTACCAAATTGTAAACTATATACTTACAAATAACTACTGTACGGAACTTGAAAATTACCATTGGCCTTATGGGGGAATCAGGTAAAAGCGTCAAAAGTCTCGTGACTGGTGCCCCCTCTTAACTCATTAAGAGTTGCACAACTGGTCAGTTTTGGTCATGAGCGGGAATCAAAGCCACGGACTTCGTAAGAACACCTGGCCAAGGTATTTCTACGATTTACAAATCAACAGTTTCAATCTTTAATTAGTTTACACAGTAAAACAGTAAAACAGTGAATATCTTTAATTAGTTTTAATTTAAGATCTGCAATAATTGAGATTAAAATGTTAATTTATTCGTGTTAAAAACAAGGTATAATTTTGTTCTTTCAAGGTGTTACAAATAAATGCAATGAGAGTAAAATGCAGGTTTAAATTATATCCAAACAATAGTTTTAGCGATTTTAAAGGTATATTTGAGGATTATGACACGTGGTACATAGCTAATAACTAAATTGGTACGTACTGGCATTGAATATACTGGGGAAACTGGAGTGTCTACCAGGCAATAGAAGCGGATGAAAAATATAATAACTTTATCTCCATTTCAATACGAGAACTAAATTCAGTGGAAGGGAGTGAAAGGTCACACAAGACAGGCTAAAGGACTATGTGACAATTTCTTGTTTGTGTTCCCGATCTCGACCTCCAAACTGGCATTAACCAGTCTGAGAACCATCTAGAGACATTAGGGGTCCTTAACCCAAACATCCTTTAAAGTTGTTATGGCTTTTACGATACGCCTGTTTTCCATCTCTCAATCTGATCTTTACCTCTAGAATTTCTCCTGACCACAGCCTTGGCCTACCACAGGCTAAAAGGGAGGGAGGTTAAAAAATTTAGTATGAGGTAAAAATTAAATATAAAATTCAAAAAGGTGCAATTTATTTATTAGACACAACATACACTACAAAATGCAACTTATTGTAAAGTAAAATTCAGGGTAAACAAAAGAGCCATGAGAGCTAATGTGAAAACTCTGCAATCAGAGAGGGCTGAAGCACCGCCCGGTGCTGGTGTAGTGGTAGATGTGGGGCCGGGGCCAGGTGGGGCCGATGTTGTTGTTGTGGCAGTACTGGTTGTTGTTGCAAGTGATGTTGTGACAGAAGCACTTGATGTTGTTGCAGGGGTTGTTGTGATGGAAGCACTTGTTGTTGTTGCAGGTAATGTTGTTGTTGTTACATCCCCAGCTGTAATAATATTGTTACAGTGTTAATTTGAACAGTAAAACAGTTTATTATAATGATGATATACAGTATTGACTAATGTTACAGAAAAACAACAAACTGGCTCGCAATTATATACTTTACTATTATCGGGAGCAGGAAAGATGAAAATTGGGCTCCAACCAATAATAAGACTCCACACTGTCACTATTGCCATTTCTACATAGAAAAATACCACTTGAGTGTTTTGCCGCCCAGCTGGTGTGCAGTTTGGCATTGCAGCACGTCTGCTATTCGCTGGTCTTGGTTGATAGCCCTGTAAACCACGCCCTTAACTGTCATCTCTACTGTTTGCAGGAATAGATATAGTGATGTGAGTATTATGGGTGTGATATGCAAATTTAATTTGGACCAAGTAAATGGAAACACATCTACAAGCATTTTCTGAGTAACAAGTCACTTATACAAGATCGTAGTATTCATATGGGGAAGTACTCAACTGTTAACATAATACAAACAACAGTTTGACTCTTACACTTAAATATTATTTTTTTAGAAAACTAAATCACTAAGTAAAGTATGACTGCTAATCATTTGTTCTTAAAATGATTGGATTTTATTGTAACCTAGAAGTAAATACAGCTTTTTTCTTTTGTTTGGGTTTAGTTTTAAAACAACTTTAAAAAAGTAGTTTCTAGTCCTTCTAAATTATTTTCATGAATTTAAAACCAGACCATAAGAGACTATATCACAGGAAGCCATCTTCGACTTTTGTCCCAAAAAAGCGATGTTAACTTTATATTTAAATACTTAAATGCAATTATATTACTACTGCAATGTAAATAAATGTAATTATATTACCTTAAAAAATTAGTGGATACAACACAAATCACCTGTCATTCGTCTGTAGTCTGAGAATGGTTGATATTAGATATACAAAGTGTAGATATATCATTACCACTGTCAACTTGTCAGCCTAGGAAAGAATGGAAGAAGGCTACGTTTCCATGATATTGGTATTGAATAACTTTCAAAGAATTCTATTTATATCCTTTACAATAATCTTCTCATGACAACATAAATCATCAAATTTCACATTAGTATCTTTACAGGTAGCCAGGTGGCATTTTGTATAACGTTTAGAGGGCAACAGATCAAGCCTCTAGATATGTGGGCACCCCGGGAATTGAACCTGTGACCTCTTGCACCGATTCCAAGAATCCAAGATTTTACTGTTAGGCTTGTGAGGCGCTCGAAGGCATTAAGGCCACTGACCTCTGAGTTCAGATTCATTCATCTGGATCCGCTTCCTCACGGTGAACCAGGAAGGTTTGGGCTGGCGCAACAGAGTCACACTCTGCTGGAATGAGGCTGCAGATGAACTCGCTTCATCTACAGCACTCATAGGCCCATATACATTTTGAATAATCTCTTCAGTGTGTCACTCGGTCATGTCATGGGCTAGCAACAAGCACCTGAGGAAATAAGCTGAGCTTCCTCTTTTGAGAGTAGCAAGCTAACCCTCTATTCACATTCTAAGTACGAGGTTTCAGTGATCCTGCAACTGGAGAGGTGGCAAACTGAACAAAGAACAAGCCTATTCTTTGGACAGGTCACCTGAGGAAGCACCTAGGTGTAGGATTATCCAATAGGGACCAAGTGTGCAGGAAGTGTGAGCAGTCTGGAGAAACTCCACATTATCAGCTGTTTGACTGTACTGATCTAGATGATGTAAAGCCTCACTCCTGCACCTTAGTGAGGGGCAGACACCTGCCTCAGGAGGAGCTTAACAGTAAGGTGCAACATTTCATCAGGCTCCTGGATGTCTGCTTAATCTGAACCCACATTTAACGGAGAACGCAAAAAAGCTAAGTGAAATATGTTTCAAAGAACTAGATACACCCGGATAAATAAGGTGCCAAATTGTCTCTTTTCACGTCTTTACGTAGAATAATTATGCCATTTCACGCAAGTTACATGCCAACAAAGAAAATGAGTCTCAAGGATATATTCAGGTACAATAATCTGATATAAATGCATAGATGACTTACCTGGCAAATCGGCGTACAGCTGGCTGCTATAGTCTGAATACCAAGTTTGACTGATTTTGCTGATCGCTATAGCTTCACTGACAGATTGCACCACATACGGATCTAGGTATGTATCGTTTTGCAGAGAAGAAAGCTGCAATCACATGTGAACAATGTAATCAAATGATAATCCTACAAAAGTTAATTATTAAAAGTTTAAATTTAAAATGGAGCACATGAACAAACCACAAAAATGGTAAAAACCATGACATAGACTGTGCATGATCCTTGGGGAAATTATGACACAAATTCCCAACTTATGATAATTCACAAGGCTTGACTCTTTCAACCTGTCTACAAACCCTAACTATAGCTTAGTTTTACTCCCTTCTGACAAGTCTTTCTTCAATCACAGCAAAAGAAATCAATTTTTTGCTGTCCATTATCACAAGTTATTATCCTAGCAAGGCTTGGTCACATTAAAAAGCCATTTTTCTAGTAGAGCTCTATCCCTTGCTAAAACTCCACATCCCTTCACAAGTCCTTTCCCATTTTATAAGCCCTTCTTTCCAGCGTAGGTTGACCTCTTACGAGCCCTTCTCCTGGTAAACTTCAATCTCCAAAACTTTTGTTGCCTGAAACTCCCACAAGTAGCGTCACCTATCTTCACATAGCTTATGCTGCAACCTATGTACATAGAAGACACCTGGTCCATGGATCATCCACCTGACCTTCAGCATATATTAGCAAATGGGAAGAGCTGGCTGATAAAAAATAGTGATGAGACATGAGATTAGACAAGTGTATATAAATATGCAATGACTACATAGGTATTGGTTAGTATGTGTTTAATAAATAAATCTTACTTGGGATAGGTCGACCCTATTTTTAGCCAGGTTCTTGATGACAGATGACAAAGTGCTGACACCAAATCTGAAAAAAAGTTTTAATGACATCAATCGTAAGTTACATTATTATTGAAAAGCACAGGGCTTGGATACTTTTGTGAGGTAAAAGTATCACATAACTAAGGGCATAACTAACATTATAGAAAGAATAAAATGTCAATAGTACCACAAAAAAATCATAAATTTAAAGTCATCTTTATCTTTGGATTAGGTATGCTTGAAAACCTTTTAGAAATTAAAAACAATTCCAGTTTTAACTCTATTAGTAATTATTTTATATTATTTTATTTCCTATTATTTTGTAGTTATTTTTTAAAAAAGTGTATCCCTCTCCTATTCATTTTTAAAGATAAACAAATTTAAAATCATATTTTGAATCTTTTAAAGCGGTTTATATTACTTTTGAAGTACATAGATGACAAACGTCAGATCATTACCTCAAAACCATTATTTTTCATAAAATATATTTGATTGTAACTAGAATATGAAACTGATTTGAAAAACTCCAGAAATTGATTGAAAAACTAATTATACATGGGAAGCATAAAGAATTAAAATTATTAAATATTTTCATTTTCCATACTTGTCTTGAATGTCTGATCTCTGATTGATAATGACGTTCATGACAGTTTGGGAATTCTCCAAACTGGAAGCTAGCCCAATCAGAATTTGCCTAGCGTCTCTTGGATACAAAATCGCTTGGGAATCTTCATATCTGAGAAAGGCTTGTGAGCTGGAACTGTTGCTGCTGACAATGACATTTAGTAATCTGTAAAAATGTTGCAAGTTTTAAATTTCACCAAGGAAACATTGGATAACAACCCTAGAATTACCCTATACTTGAAAATACTGAATGAGAAGCTCTTTGTTCAGATTACAGTGTAATTATATTGCAAATATACCTTGTTTATATTATTAATAAATTATCACAGTTTCTCATTATTCTTAAACATTCAATTTACTCTGATATAGAGCAAATTACACAATATCCACTAAATTTATAGTAAATACTATGTTTCATTTTTGATTGATGTAATAATGCTCTTTTTATGTATGTTTGAAATAATTGTAACAAACATGCTATAATTGATAATGTTGTAATATTGATATATTACAAAATCACCAAACTGCAAATGGGAATCGTCAAAATCAAAGGTAATTTATAACTTCAGCCTTAAAACAACAAGTATGATTTCTAAAATATGCGATATAAACTGCCAAAATCATAAAACTAGAGGAAAGACAAAACCACATTAAACAATTGCCTGAAAATTCACGATGAAGATAGCGTTTATACAAATTTGCTGTCCCTGAAATAGCAGGATTGCACAAAGATATCTAATGAAAAAAAACCTTAGTTATATATTTGGTTAGGTTATATATATTAGGTAGATTATCTACTGTAGTACATATATTACAGTTCAAGCAAAAAACCTTTACTCTGGAACAGCTGACAAAAACCATTGAGACGATTGTCGAGGGGAATGCAGGGGGTCATTAAACAATAATTGCATTAAATTAGCATTACAGAAAACATGAAAACATAATCCTAAAAAACAGTAACATCTGTTTTTGATATTAGGCTATTGTTTGGTGTTGGTAAACAAATCTAATGCTGTAGTAAGATTTTGTTGAATAATTAAAACTGATTTCTCAATTAATTCATAATACATTATTTTTAGCGTTTGTATGGATTTCGAGATATGCATTTTTAGAAGATATATACATCTTGGATTAAATGTTGAAACATTCTGTCATAACCATGAAATTAATTCCTGGACGAAACTGAAAGGTCGGCTACTGCTTGTGGCTTGACTTTACTTTGACTTGTGAACTTTTGATGCAGAGAAACTGTGGGTAGTTTTCGTGCCTATAAAAACAACTTTGGACTTCATTTCAGAAGAAGTAAGAAGCATATATCTAATTTTCAATTTTGGAAAAGGTAGACCAAGGGCGAGAAGTAAATGCACTCAATGACAATCAATGAGTGAATTTGTGAGAAGACATTATTCTATTTTGCAAAACAATTTTCAAAACAATATATTTAAAAATAAAGACAGTATAGTAAAAACATGTTTGGGAGGAATTTTGTGAGGTGGCAAAATAAAATTAATACCATAAAAAGAACATATTTCTTGGCAGAAGTAGACAGTTTAAGTGAAAGGATTATAGTTAGGCCGGAGCTACTAGATTGGCAAATGATTTTACTGACAGTCATAACGAACTTACTAGAGACTGATGACGAAAATCCTATGCTTTTTATCTAAGCCGTTTTCCATGAATCTGCTTTAAAAACAGTCAATACGGAAAATGTCCACAGTTAAATGTTCATATATTATACTTATTTTGTCGTAGTTTATTTTCCTTTATTAATATGTTGTAAGCCAGTAATTGTATAACTTATTTAGTTTATATTACAGAATTTTCTACGTGTTTTCGCCATGCTCACATACCTAAACAATCATTTAATTATAATGAATTTTGTAAGTAGTTAAGATAAGTTGTTTGGAAAAGCAGGTTATCAGCACACTTAGGTATTAGTATGGACCAAAATAAAAACAAAATATAAATCCTATAAATCACAAATCATTTATTGGATTAATACTACTCCCCATCTTTTATATTAGCTTGAAATAAAACCTTTAATTTTCTGTATGGTTATGAATAGACAAAGTGCTTAGGACCTGCACTCAATAGGCCTAGTATTTTAGTAAGGTAAAAACATAACATAAGCGACTACATTTATATCCGTTATATCCATTATATCCGTTATATCCGTTTTGTTCACAAAAAAATTATTGTTTTAAAATTTAAGTCCTCTTAAGTTAGTTAGGGCTCAGAAAGTGTGGTTAGGTTGCGAGCATAACGAGAAAACAGTTTCAAGTGATTTTTTAGGTTAATGTTTCAATCCAATCCGGTCTTATAATCAGTCTAGGATTATTATAGTACAGGAACACTTGCTATCTCTCAAAAGAAAGGTTATTTTGCGCATTTTCTACTATAGCAATATTTTGCCAATAATATTACTTATTACTGTCATCCTCTCGTACAAACACAAATTTTCAATTGTGATTCACAAATTGTCACATGTATTTATAGTTTCAAAAATCCCCCCAAAATTTGTTTTGATGGCGCTCTGAGCGCCATCTCCCATCCCCCCTCTTCTGGGCACCCCTGCATAAATTAATATAAGATGGAGGACAAGACAAATACATTAGAAATTCTTACGAACCACCATAAATTATAAATAATTAAACAATATAAACACAATACAATAACAAAAATATAATACAAAAGCATTTTCATTTATGAACTTAACAACTTAGTTTGGAATTTAATTTAAATTGGGATTAAATGATTCTCCTTACTACCATGACAATTAGCGAATCCCAATATATGATTTTTCATATTCCCATCTTTGGAGCATATTTCCATGTTTGGATACCAACAAAATTTGATATCAATGTATGGATATTGCAGGTTTATTGAATAAATCAATATCTTACATTTAATTAACCAAGCTAATCCTTTTCACATTTTAATTTCTAGTCATTTTCCAAAAGAAAACCAAAATCAAGGTAGAGCATGACAGCCAATCATCAAGGCAGTCGACAAGTCAAGTGTCACTGTGATTACGTCATTTAAAAATCTCGATTGGTCTCATTATGACCTCCACATGCTACAACAGTTTCACACCCTCATGTAAGGACCGGTCTGCACGGTGTCGAGCGAATAGCCAACGACAGTTGCTGTTGATTTCTACTATGCTCCTTGTAAACTGAATGCACGAATTACTGATGCCTCTGTTGTATAGTGGCAGGAACCCCTGTTCCAAGTAGCTATTGACATCCCCCTCCACACTGACTTTCTATTGTCGAGCGCTCCAAATGTCCATTTAAAAAAGCTATGTTAAGTGGGCAGTGGTGTAGTAAGTTGCAGTTGTAGATGATATATTTTAATTGCTACTTTCTTAGTAACAGAATAGAGTTAATTTTATCTAATTGGAGTGGATAACCAAGTGAAAGAATCTTCTGTTCTAGAGCTTTTTACTGACATGTTATTGGTGATTTTGGCAGTACTCGGATACCGATAAAAATTAAAACACATAAATAAAGACCCTAAACAAATAAAATCTGAGCACCGGCTGGCAGTTTCAGGTAACCACCACCTACTTAATAACTGCCCCACCAATTACTCAGCACCGAGTAAACCGAACCTAACGAAATGTAAATCGCTTCTCACACGATTATAAAAAACCTTAGAAACCAATTTAAAAGCAGTTGAACTCACTCGATGACACTGTCTTGGTCGGTGAGGCAGGAGAGTGCGATGGTGAAGTAGCTCCTCAACCAAGCATTCTCTGCACCCTGGTAGGCACTCAGTAGGGGCCCCAGGGCTCCAGGGGTATAGCGGGCCCCATAACATGCCACGTTCTTCAGATCACTTCCAGCAATCCTGAAAGTCAAGTACATGAAAGTTTTTCGGATATCATGTTACATATTCTTGGAAATAACTGAAAATGTTACAAAAGCCAATTTCTGGGCAAGCCAGTGGTGGACTGCTTGTGAAAAAGTATCACAGCAGTCAGCCGGGATCTAACCTACACTTGACCACGGCTGACTTGCGAGGCCAGTGCTCTACCTCTAAGCTACCGCATCCGGTAACCGGACAACCGGCAACTGATGTCCGGTTGTTTCCTTTTTTAGCCTTTACCGGTGGATAACTTTGCTGCAGATCAATTATAGATATCGAACAAAAAGAACTTTAGTGTAGATTATACAGTAGGCTGTATGTTTGTATTGTAGTCTGAAATTGTTACAATTGCACATATAAATTAATGGTACTTTGGTATTATACGGATGCCACTATTTTTGGAGGTTAAATGTTTACCGGATACAAAGGATAACTACATAATTCGAAAAAACGTACTTTTATTGACTTACTGTACAATTTTTACATCATTCTGATGAGCGGTCTTTGTGTTGTGCCTCCCAAAAGGCAGCGATGTCCGCTAGGATCGTGTTGAATGCGTCGCCGCCGCTAGCAGCACACCCGATCGCCACATGTACTCCTCCAAATAAACAGCGCGCTGCGGCAGTTATGTTAGGATGGGTTATCATAAAAATACGTACGGTTTCCTCTTCATTTCGAGGTAAATCCCACACCAAAAGAACGTCACTCATTATGAAAAACAAATGTAACGTAGTGAACGGCAATAAATCACTCATGACACTGACCCAGATACAGGCGGTGACAGGTGATGCGCGCGCTCCGGTCAACGACCCGACCTTGGCCTATTTGGAGGGGGTTTGGCGGCCGGAAGTATGACTCATCAGGTATCATTCGATTCGTAACGGAACAAGGAAAGTCCTACAATCATTTTTATGATAACCCATCCTAACATAACTGCCGCAGCGCGCTGTATAAGGGTGGCATCCATATAATACCAAAGTACCAAATTAATTTACAGTTTTGAGGGACCTGCATGTATGATGTTCTTGAATATCTTGGTTCCTCATCGGGTTTCTGGCCTGGGCATGGATTCCAGTGACCTTCAGTACATATTTAGTAACTGTGGGATCAAAACTGATATAACAAAATTCTGTACTGCTGCCCCTTAATGTTAACCCAGATATCATCTGACAGCTGTTCAGAGTCAATCTTAGGGTAGTTTAAGTGCAAAATCTCAATACTGGGTAAGCAGATGCTGTATCACTTTTCCCCAAAATAAATAACTTATTCTTTGACTTTCACAATGACATTATTTTGAACACATTATAACTGTGTAAATAGTACTTACTAAGATGAATGTACTGATGTCTAGTGAGTCTAATGAACTACTCTTAAAAACTAGGACTGTATCGTCTGCGTACATGATAACACTGTATCGTTTCCCATGATAAAACTCAACTCACCCGGAAGTATTGCCCTGCCATAGAGGACCTCCCAGTTCCACGACGGCCTCTCGACATGTGCTGATGTTGAGGCGACAGAGCCACGGAGTCACGAGCTCTCGCACGACACTCAGCTCTGGGTGGCTGGCACTTTGGCGCAAGTCTAGCTGGTCGAGCAAGTCTGCCGTGAAAAGGCTGGCAAAGTATATCTGGAAAAAACATGATTAATCAGAAAATTAATAAATAAAAACACAATTTTACGTCTGAACAACACTATATTTACACAATTAATTATTATTTATAAAAGGTAATATATTTCGGCAGTCTATGCTGCCATCTTCAGACCAACTAAGGCTCAAATCAAGATGGCAGACAGCGTTGCGGACAGAAAACATTTATCGAATTTGTGCACTAAAAGAAAAAGATTAACTAAGAATTTAATGTGATCACTACCAAAATCAACAAATCAGTTATTTCAATAACTCTGAATTTTGAACCGAGTGAAAATAACTCTGTTTTGAGAGGTTTGTACCATTATCGTCTAACAAAGTTACTAAAACGCCACTGACTAAATAAGCAACAAATTAAAACTCACCCCAAATGCACTACGGCCGTACAGATCATCGCCGATATTGGCAGTGAGGGCCTCTGAGGCCTTGACCACAGGCCACCAGTCCAGGCCAGAGCGCTGGGAGCTGTTGAGGAAAGAGAGAGCGACGGAGAATTCGAGACACCCACCGAGGGAAAGAGCCACGGCGTCATCTTGCAGAGCGCTGGCCACGGAGGCTGGGGCCCATCTGGAGGACAAGAGTTGGAGCAGGGCAGCCCACTGGGAGGCAGGGTAGTTGACACGGTAGGGAGCTGCAACATGGGTCACACGGGTTGATTGTCATAAGTCACTTAGACTCTTTGACCTGGTTGTTTATTAGTGAATTTCCTATGGAAAAGTGAACTATTAGCATGACCCGCACGGTGAAACTTAAGCCTGGGACCACCATAGAAGTTCCTAACGTGACCCCCTGAACACGTTTTGGAGGGTCGTTCAAAATATATATTTTCGCCCAATGAACTTGTCCAACTCAATACAGAAAGAAATATTCCTATCAAATTTGAAGTAAATCAGACAAAAAATGTGACCGCTAGAGTGCAAACACACATATATATATGGTTTTACACATATACAGTATATGGTGTTTGCACTCTAGCGGTCACATTTTTTGTCCGATTTACTTCAAATTTGATAGGAATATTTCTTTCTGTAATGAGTTGGACAAGTTCGTTGAGCAAAACAATCTGAAAACTCTAACCCCCTTTTTTAGGATTTTTGATTTTGAATTTTGAGTTTTTGGGCCCAAAAAGGGTCAGAAAAGCTCCGAATGTAAAATTGATGTATAATAAATTATAGGACATAAAAAGGCGGACCTTTTAAGCCCTCCCTCATCATTCTAGCACAAATATTTACCGAGTTATTAAAGAAAATGTAAATTGACTAAACACAGTACGTTGTCTTAGGGGAATTTTACATTGGAACAGCCTGTTTATGATGTCTTGAGTAGTTTTCTCACTCCTAATACCCCTTATACCGACTTTTGATCCTGATTGCATCTCCTCCTAAACTTATAATGCACAACATTGCCATCCCAATGCTGCATTTAAATAGAACCAGGAGCATCAGAACAGCCAAAAGATTAAAATATTGGCAGAGGCTACGTACACGTCCGACGTGAGCCGCTACTGTTCACGTCCGTTCCAAATTATGCACCGTACGTTATTTTTCCTGTGATTTTTAAAACAAATTGAGAGCCAGAAAACCTCCTAACCTAACCTAACGTAACGTAACATAACCAAACCTAACCTAACGTAACGTAAAGTAACCTAACCTAACCTAACCTAAACGGTAGCGAAGTGAATTTGCCCTTACATTGGACGTGTACGTAGTCACTTCGTAAAATATTTTCCATTTTACTAAAAATGACACTAACCTTTATTTAAACCTTTTAATTGCTTTGTTTAAAGTTTTTAATGCGGAAATTCACTTCCCTAACGTCAGCATGCTGCGTGCAAACTCGTTTTACTATTCGATGCTACGCTCTGGTAGCAAACTCGGGAGCTAATGATTTCTTTAAAGTCTCACAATATTCTCTGCTAAAGGTGAAACCGACATAAACCTAATGTGAAACCTGAACTTCCAGTTGGTGATTTGTTCATAAACACGTTGGCCAGGTTGAGGATGTCTTTATAGTTTAAAAAAGTTATAGCTTTTAAATACAAAACAAAAGCTGATTTTAAATTGAGCATTTTATTCCGATTTCATGTCATACATTTGGCCACTGAACAAAAATCAAAAAGCTAAGCTGTTAGCTGCTAGTTTACTCTGCTACTTTGCAGCACTAGAAACAATTATCATAAAGCCAGTATATTGATTTGTAATATTCTATACTCGTTCATCCTCTTCCGAGAAATGAGTGTACGCTCGGTTAATAAATGAATCCGCTCAATTACCAGTCTCAATGTTGATGACACTCGACTGTGAGATGTTGACAAATGGGTACTGGGTGGAGGAATTCAGCAGCCAGCGGCCTTGCAGGATGTTGTCCCAGTCTGGGGCAGAGCCCTCGGCCAGAGCAACGGAGATGGAGCGGAGTGCGGGGGCAGGACTGGCTGAGCAGGGGGTTCCCTGGGGGACAACACAAGTCAAAGTCAAACTCAAAATTCTCTTTTTTTTCGACCTACCCTGGAGAGGGTGCATCGCAAAGTTCCCTCCGGGGTGGTGAGGTTTTTGCTAAATATTCCATGTTCTATGCCCAACATCCATGAGTGTGCCTATACTTCACGCACACCCTCCCCCAGGCATCCCAATACTCCACTCACTACTATATTGTAAACTCAGAAAGGCATTGTAAATCTGTCAAAATCATTATCTTAGTTAGTAGTTACAATAACAGTTTTCTTTTAGAAAGACTTTGGTAAAAAGGCTAGATAAGATAAACCATTTTTAATTTATATTTGGTTGAATTTAAGTTTCTTCCTTTTAATAAAAGAAGTGATAAGTCTGTAAGCTATTAGAAAAGTTACCTGATATGTTATGTAAAATAGAAGTTGTTTTTAGTAAAAGAAAATATATAGTTTATAAACCTAGCAATAACATTAAAAACCTATTACTGTATTAAAGACGATAGAAATGGAACAGTTAGGACCTCCCACAGCGCCGTCCTCGCGCAGTAAAATTGTTTGACGGGTAACTGGCGCTGTCCCCCCATCCCGCAGCCGCGAGTACTACACCAGGGAGCCACGCCCTCGTTCCAACTCCATACATATCAACAGCAGTTCTGCCAACTTCCAGCATCCAGCGTAAAATTATGGGACCCTCAGAAACAATCGTGTTGTGTACGGAAATTATAGTAACCTAACCTAACCTAACCGCCGCAGCGCGCTGTTTAAGTTTTTAGCCTAAACGTTTCCTCCTCCACACGAAAATGTTTTTTTCATTCAGTACAGTCTTTTTTTTGTGAAACACGGAACAAATCTAGCTTTTAAACTGACAGACAGATAAACAAATATTCACACATATTTAAATATCTCCGCTGCATACAAAATCTCACTGCTAAGACATTCCTTACCTGGAACATTTGGTATTGCTGATAACCTGTCCATGATGTGTTAACAGCTGCAATTCAAATAATTTTATTCCTCATGTTAATCTTATATGCAAAAAACCAACTTTGAGTGCAGCCCATGTCCTTGAGAATAAAAATATTAAAAATAAAAACCTTATTGCAAAACTATAAGAATTTGTTGACACTTCAAACACTAAAATTGATCAAGAAATAAGGGAGGAGTTGAGTTGACAAAAAACTGTGTCAAGTATTATATATAAGAATACTAGCTTAATTTAAATTATTGTTATTTTTTATGAATATAGCTTAATGTTTGTTATTATTATATTTTAAAAGACAATTTGAATATCTTCGGTACCTCAATCGTTAAAATCGGTTCAGAAATAAACGAAGAGTTCTCCTAATAAAAATCGCCTAAGCGTATTAATATATAAGATTCTGGAAATTACAGGATTAGTGGTTTTAAATTATCGTATTTTAGGAGTATACGACAATTCTGATGTTTATGTCAGTTGGCAGAACTGCTGTTTTTATGTATGAAGTGGGGACGAGGGCGTGGCTCCCTGGTTTAGTACTCGCGGCTGCAGGGTGCTGCGCGAGGACGGCGCTGCGGGAGGTCCTGACTGTTCCAATTCCGCGCTCCCCTTTATTAAAATAGTTTTCAAATTGGCCTTTGGAGATTTATACAGATTATTAGTTAAAATGATAACCCTTCCTTCTATAAACAATTTTTGAGGCGGCTGTGTTGTGCAGGCTTGAGAAACAACCTCTTACTGTACTCTATGCACTGGCTGGCTGTTTTTGATCATGGCCTGCTCATATTTAACAGGAGGAAAAACAAAATACTTTCCATCACATTGTACCAAGTAGCTATTTTCGATATCAGCTGTGAGTACCAAAAGCGATACTTTCCCATTATGTATAAAAGAGAGGTGTGTGCATGATCAACTGATGTGACGTAGATGGGCTCGCAATAATTGTAAACAAACAATGTCTTTAACTTTTGGATCATATGATAGAACCCAAAACTGACATTTCAGCAGACTAAATAAGTAAGGTTAGCAGCCATGTCATTGGCTGCACTAGCGGGTGAGCCCATCTATGTCACATCAGCTGATCATGCACACACCTCTCTTTTATACATCTCGATCCTTTCCCACCCTAGATCTGGAGAAACAGCTGGTGATTTTTCTCAAACTGTTTTTAGTTATGCATTATAACAGCAGTAAGGCTAGTAGCCTGTTGCTTTTACCAGCAATAGATGCATTAAAATTAGCTGTTCTTATTAATTTGGTTAGCAGCAAGGAGTACTAGGTAATACTGGAGACAACACTGATGAGCAAAATTGCGAGCCGTTCTTTGCCAAATTTTGGTGAGGCAAAGAACTACTTGCTGGAATCGAACGAGTCGACAAAGTGAATAAAACAAATAGCTATTCATGATTTGAAAATTAATAAACTTGTATTTGTTTATTTGCTCATAACTAATCATATTTCACGGGAAGATTAGATGCATAAATAAAACAAAAAAAATAATTTGTTCCAACTTTCATTACTATTATTCCAGTGCTTTGCATGACTAGATTCTCTTATAGGAGTAAAACAACCAATTAGAATAGTTCAAAGATCGATAAATTTGCCTCACCAGTGTACCAACCTGACAAAATCACCGGCTCGCTTTTTCGACAAAAGTAGTGAAGCAGTGTTACCTCCAGTTATACAATAAACCTCCTTGGTTAGAAGTATAAATGGAAATACACATTTGAAATCGGCTGTTCTTATATTTTGATTTTGCAAGAAATATTACTGAGCTTGTTGTCATTATTTTGCAAGAAATATTACTGAGCAATCCTGGTAAAAATGTCTGAAAAAGATGTTTCATCATCATCATCATCATCATCATCATCATCATCATCATCATCATCATCATCATCATCATCATCATCATCATTCCGGTACTTGATCGAATTTCACGATCGGTACTAGTGATGAAATAAACTATTTAAAAGACCACCTTACACAGCAGGCTTTATATTCAGTCAGGAAATATTGAGGATGATAGTTCTCCTCGATTAATTTTAGGAAGCTACGATTTTATTTTCATTTTCATTTTGAGGCTTGGTAAAAATTTAGAATAAGAACAATTTGATGAGTTCTATTTATCAGCTTTGCTGAGGTAAAATAAACTTGCAAGACATTCAAAGTATTCTAGTTATTCCTCATCTAAGACAATGAAAATAGTCGTTTCAAGGCCGCCGCACAGGAGGGAGAAACGGAGCACTTTTCCCAAGGCCCTCGAATTCCAGAGACCCTATAGGGGACCGCCGGCCAAAATAAAAAAAATACCAAAATAGTAAAGTAAGTTGTTCTGGCCCCCAATTGCCTTGTGGCAACCCGGTTTATGATGTTGGCACCTGGGTCAGAGTGAATGTAGAGTTGGAGTCAATAGAGAACCAGACTAGAGGGCTGCCGGGCTGTGTCAGCCAGTTGGTCATCAGGGGGATAGCTGGGGTCACATTATATGTGGTATTGGCTCTGATGTTGGTCTCCAACAGGGTCATCAGATCATCAGTGGTCACTACCGATTGGCTAAAACATAAAATTGTATATTAGAGTCCAATTCAATTTCCTACACTCAAGAGTTTACACATACTTAATTTATTGTCGTAGACATACGTGCTGGCTCCGTTCCTTCTTGTCATTTTTTAAACTTATGGATCGGAATAGAAAAATTATATTTTTAAATAGATTAGCGGCATAGTTTAATTTAAATATTTTTTTCTTTCAGTTTAAATAGTTGTAGTGGCACACACACAGTAAACATAAGTAAAAAGTAGCAAAATCAGTATTGATCATGTGCAATTCACAAAGAATTAATCAATCCTGTCAACTTCCAAGCAAGCCTACCACCGTTTACTTATTTGGGCCCTCCCACCATCGTTGTGACAGATCGGTTAACTTATTGAGAGTTGCACGACTGGTCAGTTTTGGTTATGAGCGGGAATCGAAACCCGTGAAGTTTGTATAAGAACACCTGGCCAAGGTGTGTATACGATTTAGCCTACAGGGCTATCACGTCTGATAGCACAGAGGCGTTGGATAGGTTAATAGTTGGTCTGCACCCCTAGCGGTGAGACCGTAACTTCTCGCAGTTACTAGTTACAAATTTTGCTATTATTTTACAATTAGGAGTCTGCAGGTTATGGTGAATATATTAATATTACTAGTTAATGGGTTAAAAATTCTGCATTTGCCGATACATGACTATATTCTGATAATCAAAACCACTCTCAGCCTGTATGAGATGTAGTGATATGAAGTATCAACCATGGGCAAGCAGTGACGGCTCGTAGTAGGTGTCCTGGCGCCATCCCTCATCTGACATGCAAGGCCTCCACTGAGCTGTATCGGTCAGTAATCAAAACTCTGGTTGAAAGTAATAAATTTGTTTCCTTTATATTTCAGAAGGCGTCTGTTTTGGGATATTAAATGAAGTAAAATAAAATATTCCTAAAACAAATTGTGGATTTTAGTAAAGACACTAAGTGTACAATTAGGTTAATATTTTCAAAGTAATATTTAATATAAAAACAACTTTTTTAACTAATAGAGTTTTTTTTACATTAAATGCATGTATGATAGTATAGTATTTGTATTTAACTGTTGTATTTTTGTGTTATGTAAGTCTTTGTAACCATGCAATATTTTGGATAAAGCACCTGTTTGCACTATCCTTGTGATGTACTGTCAAATGTATTGTCAGTTTTGCTCTGACACAGATGTCAAAATGCTGTAGCCTAGAAGAAACATTAAAAACAATATATTTTTCCATGATTCATTCCCACTTGTCATATGGAATCTGCATTTATAGAGCTACCACAAAACATAATTTGGATAGATTATTATTACTGCAACAGAAAAGATCAATTAGAATCATGCTAAAACTGAAAAGCACTGACTCTGTGAAACAAATATTTGCTAATTTAGGAATTTTAACTGTTTATGGCTTGATTATTCTTGAGACTGTTTATTACGTTAAACAATTTTTTGACCCGTTGTTACAAAACTGGCCCCATTCCTATAATACACGTTTAAATCGTAAAGTTGTCCGACAAAATTTGGAATTTTTAAAAAGAAAACTACCTATTTAGGTAACAAGTTTCTCCATCACCTCCCTCATAAATTTATAGAGGAAGCTAATGTAACTACATTTAAAAAAAAAAACAACTAAAAGACTCCTTGTTAAAGTTTCCTCTTTACTCTTTTGATGAGTTTTTTCAAGTCCGCCACAACTGATCCAACAGCTGAAAATTTTTTTATTTTATTTTACTGATTTATATATGTTTTTTTCCTCTAAACATGTAATATTACATTTTATGACTATTATAATATAATTATTTAGCTACATTTTAGCATAGTAAAAGTGTTGACACAATTCTTGTACCATGTACAATTCATGAATAAAGTTGATTTGATTTGATTTGATTAGTAAATTTATTTTATTTTAATGTGTGCATGCTTGGATTTGGCAATAATACAGTTCTACTAATGAAAACTTCAATATCGCAAAGTGTGGTCCTTTTTATGTATAACAAATTTGTTACATACTTATATCAGCAATAGACGTTATTTTCTACTCAAATGCATACTTTGATATCTTAACTGTTTTTCAAAATAAACTTACGGTGGTTTGATGAATTCCAGTAATGTATCCGCAACAAGTCCTTTAGGCATCGTGTCTGCCCACATGAGAAGAGTGCTGAGACCTACAAAATATGTGTAAAAGTTTGAATATAATGTTTTAAAAAAGTAATACTTTAACAAAAATATTTGCTCATTTCTACTGTGTGATTTTTATAATTTGGTATGCGACTGCAGTTCACCCAACCCTGTTTCTCAGCAGATCTTAAAATACAGAATTAAATAAGGTGAGTTTATTTATTCAAAATCTTTTTCAGGCAACATAAGTACTCTGAGCAGTAGCTGGTGACGTGTCACAGTTACGTGGAAAATATAACAAAATTGTATGTCTAGGAATGGATCAAATCTATGATTCTGTACAAGATGTACCCTTTTTAACAAGTTTGCTGCATCATGTAAATAGGCCTGCATTCCTAGTGACTCATGAGTTTGACATGCTCTGCAGTATGGTCCAATGGTGACTTATAATGATTTAAAAGTTTGACACACTGTAGCATCATGAAATAACCCCGTCGCAGCTAACCTGCATACTCAGCGGATTTCCAAAGCATATATATGTGTCTTAATACCACATAAAGCCACATACAAAGATTCATCAATATACATTCATAAACAAGATATTTATAACATTTTAATTATTCTCCTTAAGAATAACATGGCAGCTGATAAGTATGCAGGTTTGCTGAAATAAGGCACAAAAAAATGGGTTTTTATACAAATATCAATATAACACAACTAGATAAAGCCACATACCGGTACTAAGTTTTATTAATTTACATAGCTGTTACCCGCAGGCTTCACCCCGTGAATTATTTATAAAAACTATGATAGTTTTGTGTGCTGCATTCTGTGGTTATACCTGTGGAACTACTACGAACCAAGATCAGCTGTTTGTATTTTCATCAGCTCAAACAAAAATGAATGTCCATAAGGAATACATGGGAACTTTGAACCCCCTGGAGCATAGCCCTATAGGATTATCACAACTTTAATATGACTAAATCTTACTCAGGACTACCAAGTACCTCTCTGCAAAATTTCAGCTCAATCGGTCCAGCAGTTTTCACGTGATGGAACTTCAGAGTTACGCACAAACATCCATACTTTCACATTTATAATATTAGTATGACATTCATTATTAAGGGAGATAACATTTTACTTATTCCCCATAAGAATAACATGGGGCTGAGTAAGCAGGTTTGCTGCTACGGGGACTATCGGCAGAAAATCGTTTTTTGTACAAATATCAATAGACTACAACGAGATGAAGCAATACACCGAGTTTCGTCAGGATACGTTCATAAATAAGTGAGATATACAATTTGTCTTGTTCTCCATAAGAATAACATTGCACAACGTACTGTGATTAGCACTTTCAATATCTCTTAAAAAATCGACGTAGAGCAATGATCAAAAGACCAAATTGTTTGTTTTTTTAAGCTGAATGCAAAGGTGAAAACAAAATTTGATTTCTTAAAAGATTTTATGTAAAAATCTCCCATTTTTGGAGTACTCAACCCCTCAAAATACCCCTTTGGATTATCTGTCTGGTTTTCGAACTTAGAGTCATAAATGTTACTTTACACGATTACCCACGCGCACACACACACACACACACACACACACACACACACACACACACACACACACACACACACACACACACACACACACACACACACACACACACACACACACACACACACACACACACACACACACACACACACACACACACACACACACACACACACACACACACACACACACACACACACACACACACACACACACACACACACACACACACACACACACACACACACACACACACACACACACACACACACACACACATATTCAGTTTTGTACAAATGGTGTTTTTGCCATCTGGGGACCTCAAAACAAAAAGTTATCATGGTCCCGGGCCTAGGTCTTACCATGCTGACAACGGTAATTCAAGATTCAAGATGCTAGATATTTATTGCAACATAAACATTCATAATACATTACAAATAGCAGATATTTTCAAATAAACAGGTTGCTTGTCGAAAAACACTTAAAACTAAACTAGACTATACTATTTGACATAATGAAGTAAAAAAAGAATACAGTAATATAGCCCCACAAAAATGACAGTGATCAAACATAAACAAAATTATAAATTTAACAACTTATCATTTAGGAATTCTACAACCCTGTAATACTCCTTCTCAACTAGCATTGTAGCACAGCATCATTAAATATTCTGACAGTTAATGACTTAAAACTATTTGGCAATTTATTATATAAATTCAGGCCCATATAATATGGATTACTTTCATACAGTTTCAATTTATGAATTGGATATTGGAGTTGATCGCTAAACCTTGGGTTGTAATAATGAGAATGTTGCCTATCATGAAAAATATCTATTTGCTTATGAACAAAACTTAAACATTTAAAAATATATAATGAGGGAAGTGTTAAAATGTGTAATTTACTAAAAACTGATCTACAAGACTTATTACGGTATAAAAACATCAAGGTTCGAATATATCTCTTTTGAATCCTAAAAATGGCCAAAACTTCAGATGAGTTCCCCCAAAGTTCTATGCCATATTGTAGTAAAAAGGCAAAACAACCATTAACATTAACCTAACTTTTAAGTTTACAGTTTCTCTTA
Source organism: Allygus modestus (assembly GCA_963675035.1). Classification (NCBI taxonomy): domain Eukaryota; kingdom Metazoa; phylum Arthropoda; class Insecta; order Hemiptera; family Cicadellidae; genus Allygus; species Allygus modestus. The sequence continues at coordinate 94,931,819 of OY776113.1, forward strand.
AAATAAACATCTGAAAACAAATAGAACTTAAGTTTTTACCTAATTTTTCTATAAGTGGTCTCCATGATATGTTTTGAACAATATTTAAACCTAAAAACCTAACCATATTATTGGCATTTATGTAACTATCGAAAAAAATATAACTCCCATCAAATGGGTTTTTATTTTGTTGGGTTTGAAACTTTATCATTTCCGTTTTTGAGTAATTTAACTTCAGGCCATTTACATCGAACAGTACCGGCTCTAGGGCAGTGCGAGCCTGCTCCAGCACGGGGCGCGCGGGGCGCGGCATGCGGGGTGGGGGGGCGAATCTGTAGCGCTAATAAAATAAAGTATTTGTAAATATATACAAACCCGACTCATTATGTAAATTTTTTGTATATTAGTATTATAAGTTGTTGAAAGACATTATTGGGAAGAAAGTTGTGTATTCACCATGTTGCACATTCCATTGTATTTAAACGTTAAATATACATATCGGGTAACACAACTTCCACTCCCCTCTATTCAGAATTTGAGAAGTTGTATTAACCTCTATCGTTTTGTGACAACTTCAGGGTATTCTGATTGGTATTGAGAGTGTGAATAAATCTCGCAATACGATGCAAGCAAATTGCAAATTTAAAATATCAAGTTACGCAATGCAACTAATTGTTTTAATCTGCCGTCTTCGATTATTTTAAACTACTTCCTAGATGGGGAAAGGCTTGTTTTAGGAATTGGAGAATATTGAATCGGGATTTCATCTTTAATTGAAGTTACAATGATTCGAGTTTAATATTGCTATTATATGTAATAAGGGAGTAAATACGATGCTCCCCCCTCAGATTGTGGCACCCCCTTCGATCGGTTTTTGTAAGGTCCTCTCCTTTAGCTTTCTTTGGAAAAACATGTAATTCATCATTCCGTCTGTAAAATACCATTTCAATTAAGTTCTTATTTTTTAGCTGATGAGTCATATCAGAGCATTGGAGATTGATTGGGAAATGTTAAACGTTACAAATACTTCATTATTCTCATCATTAGAATACAATTATTTGCGCTCTGGTCATGGTTAATTGATTAGTTATCAGTATTTCTTCCAAAGTGGCTGTATTTTATATGATATATTGCGACAGTATATCACAGTTTTGTATTAACGAAAAAATACCCCTGCCAGCATAATTTCCAATGCATTTACATGTTTTTCACTACCACATAAAGCCACTTAGTCTACCAAGTTTCATAAAAATACATTTATAAGACATTCAGTTTTTCGTGATTCTTTTCATATTCTAAAATAGATCAATCATTTTCTAAGTTCGTACACGTATGCGCTGAGTTTTATAGATGGTCAGCGAAGATAGATTTCATAGGTTTTTGTTTGAAAGAACTATATATATATATATATATATATATATATATATATATATATATATATATATATATATATATATAAACTAGTATTGGCGGCTGCTATCGCGACCGTATTAAATAATCATCAGCTGTTTCAGGAACAAAGCTTGAATACTCCCGGCTCTGTTAATCTATCTATAATATTATAAAGAATAAGAGGTGGTTATTGTCTGTATGTCTATCTGTCTGTCTGTCTGTCTGCCTGTCTGTCTGTCTGTCTGTCTGTCTGATATTCCGGGTGAACTCAAAAACTACTGAAACGACTGGGCTGGAAACTTACACAAAGGTAGATCTTGAACCCATGCAACACATAGGCCTATTCACTTTCTTAAAATCCTCTCGGGCTACGCCCCTTGAACGTCCTAAGTTTCAATGTTTACATTTCAGAAGAAAGTAAACATTCAGAAACTGTAATGTGAACAGCTGAGGACACTTCCATTTGACAGCTTAAAGAGCAGAAGCAAAAACATCTGTTTCAAGCCAACTAAAATGCAAATTGCATTGACTATAGTGACTATAGAACGGGTAAAGACAACCCCTGTGCGAAGAACAAGTACACCAGCTAGTATATGCTAAAATGGTCTAAAAACAGTTTAAAGCTACCGTAACTCAAATAAGGTTGCTTTTCAAGAAAAACAAACAACACGTGCAGCTTCCCCGACCTCGATTACCCCAAAAAAAATCTTTTCGTAGCTTGGGAGCCATTACAGCTCGAGAAACAGCCACGGATGGACGGACGCACGAAAGTGGCCTACAAAAAATAAAGTTTTAAGCTACCGTAACTCAAATAAGGTTGCTTAAAAAAAAAACGACACGTGCAGCTTCCCCGACCTAGATTACCCCAAAAAAAATCTTTTCGTAGCTTGGGAGCCATTACAGCTCAAGAAACAGCCGCCGACGGACAGACGCACGGAGCGGACGGATGGACGCACGGAGCCACAAACAAATGCGAACTATAATATTGATTTGAAAGAATAGTGTTTTTGGCATCAGGAGACTTCAAAACAAAAAGTTATCATGGTCTCGGGCTTAAGTCTTACCATGCCACCTACGGTAATAGCTTATTCTCTATAGGGGAAATTTTCTAAACCATGTTTACACCCAATTTGAGTTTTTAGAGTTACTGGTATTAAAATTAAGTGACCCACACATCAGAACTTAACATTCTATATATTAGAGAATAAAAAATAAATACAGATATGACTGCTGTAATAATCACAAAGTTGTTGAAACTCAGCATTTCCGGGACAATAATATATAAAATCAAGATTTTGAATTGCTCAAGCCTCTGAGCTGAATGTGTTTCATAGCTTGTCATTTCAGGTGATCAGTAATGCACGGAACCAGAAACAATGCAAACGTAACAACAAGCGAGGGAGCGAAGGGCGACGCGCGCACGTTTCAGTCTTCTCTCAATGCTATGGGGGGGATGAGTATTTGGATGTTTGGGTGGGGGTCGGGGGGCGGCAAGTTTGTTCTTTGCATGGGCGCTGAAAAACTGACGGGCCGTCCCTGACATCGGACCAATTTTTTAGTTCAGCTAATGAATTTGCAATTGCTAGTTTTACATCCAAACTATTTGTACATTTTAAAACCATTGAAGTCTCATCTGCATACATTATGACTTTAGCATGATTAATGTTTGTTGGTAAGTCATTTATATAGAGGATAATTAACAAAGGTCCTATTATTGACGCTTGGGGAACTCCAATTTTTATTTCTTTCCAGCTTGACATATACTTTTATCTTTTGTATTTAAAACAACTCTTTGTTTTCTATTTGTTAAATATGATTTAAACCATTTTAGTTCTGCCCCATTGATGCCATAAAAAAAGAGTTTTTCTAATAAATACTATGATTTACACTGTCAAAAGCCTTCGATAGATCTGGGACCCACCCACAGCTTCCATAATATGTTTGAATAAATCTGTTGCTGCATCAACAGTGCTATATCCTGATCGATAAACATTCTGATTTTTACAAATTATTCCTTTACTATTGAGAAAACTACGCAACTGGTCATAAGCAGTTTTTTTTTCAAAAATCTTTGATAAAGTTGGTAAAACAGATACAGGCCTATAGTTTTCAGGATCCTTTTTATTATATTTTTTGTGAAGGGGTATTACATGTGCATATTTTAATTGACATGGAAATACGCCTTCAAGAAAACATTGATTCATTACAAGACTCAGTGGAATAGAGATGTGACCTGCAATATTTTTTAGAACTTGTACAGGGATCTCATCCCACCCAACAGATTTCTTGTTTTTCAGGTAAGATATTATATTGTTTACTGTATAGCTTCTTCCCTATAGGGGAAATTCGCTAAAATGCAGTCGGAGCACTATAAGTGAGTTTTCCAGTACTTCTAGAACATTCTCCACCAGGAAGCAACATCGTACTGCAACTTGATTGGTCATGATTCACTGACTCATGCCCTACAGGAGGAAACAATAATTATCATGTACAAATGGAACAACCATACACAAAACTGAAAAAAAGCTTTGTGATGACTGTTAGACTTAACTGTTGAACTTTTAGACTTAAAGGTATATGGCAGATGATTCTACACTTTTAAGGCCATATAAATAGGATTTTTGTTTAGAACTGTTGTGTTATTGTCTAGGTAGTGGAGGAGATACTTTTATTATGTCTTTTAAACTAAATCTCTATCATGGATGTTTTAGTTTTTACCATTTCCGAATAACCCAAACCAAGGAAACCAAGTCCCAGCTAAAATATGTGAGAGTTTTGTTACCCCGAACATGTTTAAAACACTATTTTACACAAGTAACATTTTAACAACTCTCCTGCACTTGTTGAACCGTACAACTACCATGTTGATTTACCTTTAACTTTGACAGTCTGGTTACTGATGAGGTTTTCTATGTCCCATTTCGTCAGGTCTGGAGAAGTGATGACAGGGCCGGTTGCATTAATGTAACTTCCCAGAGCTTCACTTCTGATCACTATTTTCAACCAATCATGCAGCCACGGCTATAAAATATATTTTTTTAAATTTTAAAATACATTTTTCCTAATAACTCTGTGTAAATTTAATAGCAAAAAGAACACATTGAACACGTTAAAGTAAAATGTTGCTTGTTGGTAAAGGTTACTTGTACCTTCACACCCTTCTGTAGCTCAATGAAATCTGTATTCATTCCTTATTTCGTCAATTAATCACCATAACCTGTGGTTAAAATCCAGCTGACTCTGTGTTTGATGATCATCTTTAAATTTAGAATTTAAGTTAAACTACACGGAGAATTATTTCAAAAGTGTTAAGTTTATATTATTTGAAAATGGATGTTCCTAAGAAAACCTAAACCTCCTCAAATGTATTTGCCAAAGCGAGTACTTAAAAATATGGTTTGTCAAAGTTTATATTTCTCACTGGCGCAACGGGATCGGTTTGTACACCCTAGACAATTGAAGGGAACAGAAAAGTCCAATTACACTTATCACAGAGTGACTGCTTGGATATATCTACATCTGAAGAGACCAGACAAAATTAAAACTACAAAAGCACATCTTTGTTCTTTAAAGTTTATTTATCAACACATCCTCAGTTGATTTCAGGAAAATATCACCTAATGTTCGGAGAGATAAGATGTGATTTTAGGTTTGAAATTTTATTCAACTGCAAAACCCTAAACTAGGTTTGAAAAAAAAAACAATTCACGAAGATTTATTTCTTCAGCAAATCTTAACAATTAAATTAACATTTGTACAATATTGCTAAATTTTTAAATACTTTTATACATCCATGCTGTAGTAAATATTACAGTCCATTGTAACAGGACTGGAAACAACACACCACTGCCTCTCACAATGCAGAGTGACCCTAACCCTTCTCAAGAAGAAACAACAACTTGTGGTACGTTATAATAAACAGATTGCCAATTTTGACACCCTTCTGTGGCTGATTAGAGTTGGGTTAGATTAATCTTACTTTGAAGCATTTCAATTTTCTCAAAATCTAAACTGGGTGACAGGAAATTTTAACGACCCCATGACAGACGGCTACTGATGTTTATTAAATGTATTTTCATGTAATTACCACCCATATATTACTACAATTGGCTCTTCCCTAGTATATACTATATGCATTCCTTATGTTAAATTGAGGAATTCCTTAAGAATACAGGATTGAAGATTTTTTAGGGCTGTTACTATCATAAATTGAAAAGGGTATTCAAGTTTGCCACCAACAAATTAAACAGGAAACAGAACTAGATAAACGTAGAATATTCTCGATCTTTCCAGACTCCAATCAGGAAGTGAGCCCCACGTGGTCACGTGATAGGGGAAGCGACATAAAACCGCCGTGCGTCTCCACTCGTTATCTTTCTTAATCCATAATTCGGCTTAACAGCATCGCAAATCTTCTCTGAATTAATATCGCGTGTTTCGGCCTATTCCTAAATTCATCGATTTGTATATGGGGTGTACACCCAACATATTTCTCTTTCGTGAATTTTAACCGGAAAAGCCTTGAATCTGCGATAAAATCATTTAATTCAAATAAAGCTAACTTTTCTAAATTCCGCAAGACAAAGTTATACAAAGACCACGTTGCGATTATATCTTTTTTGGGATTTTAATTGGGGTAAATTATTAAAATAAAGAGAAAGTGCTATTTTAAGATAGTGTAAGGTATCTGTGAATTGTATATTAATTAAGTTTTGAGTGATTTGAAGATATTCTACATGTTCCTGTAAGTAGTTATAGTTCATACTATTATTAGAAAATTGGCCATATTTATAAAAGTTTTCATGCTCTAAATTAATGTTACCAAGAAACGTACATGATTGTTAAGTTTATAGATCTTTATTACTGTTGGCATCTGAATCAATTATTGCATTTTGAGCTGTCATTGTATTAATTATTACTGTTGCTACAAATTATACGAGCTTAACATTTTTTGGAAAGGAAAACCAAATTCTAGGTGCTATTAATTAAATAAATAGAGTGCCATAAGTTTGGTTGGTTTCAACAAAAAAAATAATCTCACACAGTTTATGGATGAACACAGTTCATAAGGATGAACTGATAAATATTAAAATTGTTTGTGGAAAAGATTAGGATGTCAGAATGGTTGGAGGTCAGGAGGTGTGATTAGGAGGTTACCTAAATTAATATATAATAATTCCCAACCATTCGCTTTAAATGATAGCCGCCTAATAAACTGCTGGTTCCATCCTGTTCTCACATTAGTTAAATAAACTACCATCGCTAGGTTGAATATAACTGTGTGATATAATAAGTTAAAATATACACACAAAAATTAAAATATAAAGGCCTGGAAGCCGACCAAACGAATGTCATTCTAAGGTGCAAACAATTCAAATACACAATTCCTATTTTGAGCTCTCTGTGTAATTTCAATTAAATTGTAGGCTGCAATTTACCAGCTCAATAAAAAAATGTCTAACAACTTGGTTTTCATTTAATACAACCCACACTCATCAGAGATCCACAAGGTGTATTGGGCCCAGCGCACTTCCACAGGTCTCTGCCAACCGTAATCAGTTAATTAAAGTAATTCCAGTTAGTTCAGTTTCAAATACAACCCAGTGTTGTTTGGTCTAGATTAAGATTTTTTTAATAAATTACAGCAAATTTTAAGTGTAACAAGGTTTCAATATTTAGTAGCAAGAGTAATACATCGTTGCAGATAGCATCAAGTAAGAGTTTCTATTGTTACAAATCATAGCATACGTATAGATTATAACAAGCGGTAGCAGACAATAACTGATTTGTGGGTTGTGAGCAAACAGAAATATGACCAGTTAATTGTTATTTATTTTCATATAATTCTCTGTATAATTTCAATTAAATTGTAGGCTGCAATTTACCAGCACAATAAACAAATGTCTAACAACTTGGTTTTCATCTAATTCAACCGCCAGAGATATAAATTGTAGCATACGTATAAATTATAACAGGGGTGAGGAAAGATGAACACATGAATTTAGTTTTATTTTATTACTATTCAGAAGATGAATTTTCTTCACATTTTAAGAACTGCACCTGTCCAGCGTTTCTGCCAGAAAGTACAGTATTTCTCAGACCAGACAAACAGTCTACTACACTCTACATCAGATGGGTCCCTTAGTATCAACAAAACTCTAAGTGTTAAAGAGCTCTTTAACAAAAGGTCGCCAAAGGTTAGGTTATCTTCTGCCAACTCCAGTGAATAAACTAAATAACACAGTCAAACTTTGACGTACAAAAATCTGAAGGGACTGAATAACAATTGACTATATCAAGAAATATGCATGCTACACTGAGGTTCATTAAATTGAGCTTGAGTGGTTAAGATTTTGCTATATAGAGGTTCACATACTTTTACCAAGCTCTTAAGAGATAATTATCAACAAAATAAAATGAATTCAAAAGTTGTTGAAACGCTGACGCTGTTATATACTATGCAAAGTGTGGAACATCTACTTTTTATCTCAATGCTTAACGTACACTGTTTTCATTTGTCCGTCATCAGTACTGCACAACTCGTTATTTTGTGTAAATACTTCCCACGGCAACTTACACACTGACTGAGGATTCGCGTTGAGACATGGTTGTTTCTGATATTTATGTTTGTTCGTTACACCGGGGTTGAGACGTGGAAAGTTTTTATGTAAAGGTGAAATTTGCTAGTAGATGTTCTACATAAAACAATTTGCTATACAGAGGTACATTTATTTTTGCTGGGGTTATCATAAATTTGTTACATTGAGGCTTTAAACACAATTTATTTGTAATATAGAGAGGTATAATTTGTATTGTGTGCTATGGCTAGTTCAAGGGGATTTTTGAAAATTTGTTAAATCAAGAAATTTGTTTTTGAGGTTTGTTACGTCAAGGACTGTACTAACGTTTTAGGCCAAAGGTTGATTTTATTTAATTTTCACTAAAAACTCGACACAGTTATTTATCAAGTACAAACCTCGTTTTGCTGAAGGGGAAGGGAGAGGAAGGCTCCAATACTCTCGGATAGCCAGAGGTCAGACCACCACTGAGGAGTCTTGGAGAACTCAAGGAACTGCCGTAGAAACTCCTCCGTCAACTGCAGTTGTAGGCTAGTCCACTGCAAAGGGCTGCCAACCTCCCCAAGGTACACCTCAGGACTACCAACAGACGATATTGTACTTAGGGTCAACACTGTTGCTTCATAATGTTACTATGACCCAGGATCATTCTGAATACTGAAATGACGAATCAAGATTCATGAAAAACGAATCGGAGCCTGATGATGAGGTTATAACATCAAACCCGGTCACCTAGATAGGAAAAGAAGACCATTGGCGGAGACAAGGTAATTTAAACCATTTCAACATTTCTGTATCTGATGAAGCAACAAAATAAAAACCCCTAGCTGTTTCTGCCTATGAGAAAAATATTTGCCTATCTAACTTGTAGATACTGTATATTCTAAAATTTTGGCATATCAATGCATAAACAAACTTTGGATCATATTTCAAAGGCTAGTTTAGTCTGTGTCCCTTAAAAAAAACTCATGATATGTATGGAGGGTGTTTTTATCACATCCAAGTGCTTCCAGCTTGGCCTGAGAGCATGAGGTGCCTTGTTACCTTAAGTCAATGGTGCCTTATGAAATTTGTCTGAGGAAGGTTAACAATTCAATATCATGATAGTTGTTAGATAAGTTTCAAAAGATGGCTGTTCTGTCCAGAAGACAAGAGTGTCTATACATCTGGTTTATGAAGCAACAGGGGTCTCAGCCTTTGTGGACTGTTTCAAATAAGGTTAAGTTAATTGCTCCTTGCCTTTTAAAATAACACGTGCAAATACTAACTATAAAGGTTGTAAAAGGAACACACATTCATGTCCCACCAGGATTAACGGGAATTGGAGCCTAAATATTTACTATAAAAAGTATAATTTTGCTAAAGTGAGTCTCTGTCTGCTTTAGCTGGTTGACACCTTTTATAAATAAATCCACATTTTCAACCCCAAATTACAAGAATTACAAAACATTACTCGTGAGAGGTCGTCTAAGATTTGTAATAATTGTTTCTAAAATACATTCTAGTGGTAGACTCTAATAAAAGAATACATTTAATAGTCAACAAATGTGGTTTGGAGGCAAGACATTAAACTTGAAGAAAAATCGCTCTTTCCTTTTCACTTTGAGAAAACCTTTTAATAATGTTATCTGCAAATTAAAAGTTAATAATGCTTGAAGATTGCAAGTCAATAACAAGCTGAGAGTTTGGCACAGTAGACTCTCAGAAATCTGGATCCACTTATCCGGACTGATGGTTATCTGGACCGATGATCTTGAATTAAAAAAAAACTTTGTTAAAAATAAAAACAAAAAAACGGAACGCGCTTCACGGTTTAGCGCTTTTAGTTTTCACTTGGTTATCCCACATTAAACAAACGTGATGTAGTTTGCATTGTTAGGAGCTCTGTGTTTGTTATTGTTTACGTATCCGGTGCGCTGCTACGTTCAGGTGTTCTTCTGTCGATGACTCATGACTGACGATGTAAATCAGTAGACCAGTGACAGTTTTTATTACTGTAACTTTATTTATGATTTACAGTGTAATATTAAATCTTTACAAATGCACATGTATTTCAATATGTTTTGTTTAAACTACAGTTTTATAACGTTTTCAAGTAATAAATGTGTTCCTCTGATAAACCGACCTTTTATGTGTTCCGACCATGCTCTCGGTCCCGTTGGGGACGGAGTAACGAGGTTCTACTGTATTACAGAGTGTTTATAACTTTCTTCTGGAAGCTCACTCTTGTATTAGCACATAAACATAACATCACATTGTCATAATTGTTCACTATAAATCCGAAGTTGATGATTCATGCCCACCTCTGAAAAATCCGGACAGGCCGTTCGCCACAATAGTCCGGATTACTGAGAGTCTCCTGTATTTTTTAATATATTTGCAACCTCTTATTGCTTTACTTTGCTTTACCACTTAGACTACAGATCAGTGTGTGGCATATATCTAGAAAATCAAGGGGTGAGCGGTTACAGTACAAGTTTTACACTACTGATAAAATTTACTAGTCAGGACTTGGACTCAAACCCATGACAGGGCCGCTGCCATGGTTCCAGAGTCCAACCAAAACGCCAGTAATTCACACAATGATGAGAGCAAAATGTCCAGCTCTCATCAATAGATAATTTCCATGATATTTTACTTATTGTTATTAGTATGAAATTTTTCCAAAAGTACAATTGAAAAGAGACACACTTTCTGGTGATTTGACCGAGATACTAAACATGAAAAAACTTTACCTGGTAAACACGAAGCCATAGCTGGAGAAAGAAGTGTGGGTTCTGTCTGGGAGAACGATGAGATAGAACGGGGTGGGGAACTGACTGAACCACTGCGTGACATTGGAGATGAGGGTGTCCAGGTAGGGGACTGAGGTAGGGAGGGGAGGAGGGACAACCACTTGCACACCCATAGATCCCACTGGGAGTTGCTGGCCGATGAACAGCCCAAGAGAGTGGATGGAGATGGGTCCTGTGTTGGCAAACACATCCAACACCTTGTTATCGGGTCTGGAACATCGGGGGAAGAATTAGTTTAAAGCAATCCACATATAGACTATGGCTCACTGTATGAGAAGGCATGATACCAGTATACCGGGAGAGTTTCTGCTAATATACTGGGTGTAAAAAAAGTAAGGACACCCCTCTAATGTTTGATTTGTTAAAATAAACTAATATTTTGTTGGGTAGTGATAGTAACTTGAGGTGTAGTATTTTTTACAGTATTCAAATGTTGAGTGTCCCCCCAAAAAAGGTGATTTTTTAAATGTTATACTGATATGTTGTTTTATACAACAAATATTTAATTACGTATAATTATATTAGGGTAATAACAACCAAAAGAGTAAATTTTATTTTAGTATAGTGGTATAGTGGTATTTTAATTTATGGATAGTGGCAACCCTGTCATTTCAAACTAGATGGTTAAAATCACAGTCTACTATACACAGTCGCGCAGCTCAGTTGCGAAAGTTGTCCGCCTGGCCGCGGCAAGCGATGCGAGCGCCCCCAGCGGCTCGCAAGCTCAAGCGCCAGTTCACTCTATTGGCTTATATGGCAACAAACAGAGCTTGTTGTTTAATTTAATAAAAATGTTTGTTAAATAATATTGCTGTGTTAATGTAACATTATTTGTCGTCCTCTTATGAGATTATAAAAGTATTTCATAAGTTAATAATAATAAATAGACTAAATTTAGACGCAGGGAATAATTTAATGCATCTTACGACAATCTGTCAACAATCATTATTTGTTATAAATCATAGTACAATTTACAGGTAATTGTAAGATATATTATATCTTTGAATGCAAAGTTTAATTTGTAAATTTGTATATTAAATAAATTCGTATTTCCCCTAAAAAGTTTTACAAGACAAAACATCGCGCGTCGTACCCAGACAACGTCTTGAGACAGGAAAAGCAGAGTTATCCATTCGATTTTTAAGTTGCTAATTCATAAAATTATAAAAAGTTCTTTGAAGTGCATAAATGTTAACTATGCAAATCGTCTTTGGTAGAACAAAATTACAATATTAATGACGAAAGTATAACAAATTGTACATAATATCAAACAAATGACAAATGAACAAAACGTTTATTCCAACAAAGTTACAGCTTGTACAATTTCACTTATATAGTCCAATTTAAAAATATAAACTACTGTAAAGAAATAATATAAAATTTACAATAAGCTGTTGTAATAGAAATATATATAAAAAATGGTCAAGGGAGTCAGCAGACATAGGCAACAAAGGTGTGTGCGTCTGCTGCGTTGTTGTGAAATAATAAATTCACCTTCTTATTGTTTGAATTAGTAATTATTAAATTTGGAATAATTTCATTTTAAAACGTGTTAAAGAAATGAACGGGAGAAGGAACTCGCTTATCGCGGCAACGTCGCACTCCGTTCTTTTCAACACACCGCAGCGGTAGCCAGCCTCGTGCGCGCACTGATTTATTACTTAATAATCACTTGAATAAACTGTTTCGAAGTAGATTTGGTTTAAGTACTTTCAAAATTAGACTATAAAAATAACGAGCTTCATAACAAGCCATTAAACAAGTTTTTAGCTCTTTTGAGTGCTGAGAAAACATCACTTTACGAAATGGATAACAGCTTTCATAAAATTAAGTTTAAAAATCTAAAATTATACAAATAAACTAAAAACATGTCTATCTATAACGTATCACAATTTTAATTCGATAAGTTGACCCGTTTTGGAAATATGAATTTTTTAATTCCGTAGTTGCTAGAAAAACGGAAAAAATCGTCTATTTTTTAGATGCTACCCGCAATAAAAATTAGTTACAATCAAAATTTAAAATTGTTATTTAGATCGAAACACAAAGAATAAGACAAGGACAATTTTGATGTAACCGCCGTTATTGTAGCTCAATCGGTTAATTTTTGGTGGCAAGTAAAACTCGAATATCCATAATTTTGAATCCGACAGTAGGCCCGGGACCATGATAACTTTTCGTTTTGAGATCTCCAGACCCCAAAAATACCATTTTTTCAAAACTGTTAAACTACTTGTATAAAAACCCATATTTTGTGTTCCTTGTTGCAGAAAACCTGCTTACTCAGCCCCTATGTTATTCTTATAGAGAATAATTAAAGTGTTATATATCGCTTGCTTATGTATGAATATTGATGAAACTTGGTATGTGGCTTCGCCTAGATGAATTCATCTATTGATATTGGCTTAAAAACCAATTGTTTGTGTTCCTTGTTTCAGCAAACTTACGTACTCGTCTCATCCCCAATGTTATTTATTTGGAGAATAATTAAAATTGTGTATTTTATTCATGTTATTTGCCTCCTGGATTGATTGTATGACTTAACAAATAAGGTTACATACCTTGTCGTCATCAATCCACTATTTTAATAGATTACTAGTTTCGGGACTAGTTTTGTCCCACTATCAAAGCTTGATCTATCACAGAAGAAAATACTGTCGTCTTGAGTTTTTAAACTCAATACGACAGTATTTTCTTCTGTGATACATCAAGATTTGATAATGGTACAAAACTAGTTCCGAAACTAGTAATCTATTAAACTAGTGGATTGATGACGATAAGGTATGTAACCTTATTTTTTAAGAAATAGTGTATATCCCTTGTTTCCGAATATATTTTTATGAAACTTGGTAACCGGCTTTATGTGGTATTAAGACATATATATGCATTGGAAATTCGCTGAGTACACAGGTTTTCTGCGACGGGGGTATTATAACTAATAGTATATTTCATCACTAGGACCAAAATTGACGCTTTTCGATACAAGCTCAAGTTTAACGGCCGAGACAGATCCGAGGTCGGAAATTGAGCGAGGATCGTATATTTTTCGTCATCCTGAAAATAATATTAAGATAACGATTACACAAAATCTAAATTTTTGTTACCCGGTTACCTTTAAAGGTTTTCTTCCATCTTGATCTTGCTACCACAGACAAACAGCCGTTACACAAGTTTCCATTGTTTACAAGTTGAATAATTTGCTAAATTCTTATTTAACAGCTGATGATCTCGACCGAAAAGTGTCATCAAAAGACGTTTTTTGTCCTAGGACGAGAAATACCACCAAAATGATACTTTTTATCCTAGGAGTAATAAGATTTAGCACCTTAATGCATGTGTTAAAAACAGCTGTTTTTGAAGCAGTATGACAAAAAACAAATGAAAATGATGAGCTCACGAAATATTTGAGGAGGAGATCCGGTCAGCTGTAGAAATGGCATGGTAGGAGGCGGGTCTCCAGACTTGCAGGGCTACGGGAACCTTGTAGTGGGGCTCGTCAAAACAGGGGAACACCTCTCGAGCATGGGTTGGCCTGAAGTTGCTGGCTATATACTTGCTGTGGAAACATCAGTGTACAGTACAAATTTTAATAAAACTGAATCAAAATCTGAAGCAACTCTTTTACAAATTTGTTTTTATGTTTGGCCTCCACCACAACACTAGATATAAATGGCAGCTCGAGGAATCTTTCAGTATGTTAAGTCTGACACAGAGTTGGCTGGACAACATTAGTGTAAAAATGTTTAATAGGTTGCCACTATGTGTTCACTATACGTGTCTGTGCAAGTTTAAAAAGGCTCGTTTTTAGTAAGTAGGCCCTTGTATCACATTAATGCATTTTTTGAGGTGCCTTTATCAGATTTTGACCTAGCATTTTCTTGAAGAAGGCTGTGATCACACATTTTATTGTAAATTTCATGTATATTTTATGGTTTTAATAATATTTTGTTATACCTAATTATATAGACTAATTAATACCTAATTAATACCTAATTACCTACCTAATTAATAGACTTGGTCTATTAAATGTATTATTGTTTAATGACCAAATAAATCATCTTAATCTTGAATGTTGACAAATGAAACCGCTTATAAATGAGAAAAAAAACATTTTATTAAATTATTCTAAAAATAACTTCATGGCTTTTTCTATAAGGCAATCACAAAATTAAATCTTTCCTGCATTTTTTGTAAATAATAGTTTAATTGACCAAGCAGATGTTACCAAGTAGGTATTTGGGGTTAACTTTAGATTTTAAACTTACATGGAATCAACATTTTAATTCAGTTCTGAAAAAAAATCTTGTTGACTTTAAGCGGTTACAAAGAATGTCCAAAATAAGTAGTCTGAAAACTCGAAAAATTATTTACTTTTTCTCGCCTAACCCACATTTTTATATGGTATCTTTATATATGAAAATAAATAAGTAAAGTTAAAATCTTGATAAGACAAAATATATCCATTCAAATTATGTTTGGAGTAGGACTGAAAGTATCAGTTAAACACATTTTCAAAGAACTGGGAAAATTAACGGTATATAATTTGCTCACTTTACAATCAATTATATTATGTAATGACACACCAACCACACAAAATTAGAAATCATAAGCATCACTAATTTACAAGAAATCAATTTACAATAGAGCAGCATTATTTAGAACTTAAAAAGAAAACATCTTATATAAAGGCCTTCACTTCCTCAGATCCATTCCAAACCAACTTAAAATTGAAATAGCTACTGAGAAATTTAAGTTGAAACTGAAAAAATATATTCCAAATTTATTTCTATACACTCTACCCCAATCCCCCCCCACCACCATCTTGTTATATTATTTATTTGTACATAATTCGTAAATTTCTTTATAATACTTTGTGTTACCGTAACAGTGTTTTTTTGACATATTGTTTTTAAAAGTGTGCGATATTCGCGATGGTTGTGTGTGGAAAGTGCGTTAAGGATATATCAAATTCACTGGATATTTTAACTTGCATTGCGTGCAAGGAAACTTACCACCCTACGTGTACACGCATAAAATCTGAAGAGAATTTTAAAAAACTTAGTTTACAGAGGAAGGCTGTGTGGAAATGTGATTTATGTAAGTCTGAGAGTGATAAAGAGTTATCAACTGTGTTGGAACGTGTTATCACAGGACTACGTAATGATATAACGACACAATTAGACACCGTAAGTAAAAGCATAGACAATATCAAGGACCAACTGCAAGGTGTGAATTCAACCATCGCTAATTCGCAAACTAGTCAACACACTGGTGACCGAAAATGAGAGCAGGAAGGTGGACCAAACTACGTTGAGACAAGACTACGTCGAGATGAAGGGGACCATAGCACAGCTGCAAGAACGAGTGATTAATCTCGAACAATACTCCCGCCGGGATAATATCGAGATTGTTGGCGTCCCGTACTCGAACAACGAAAACGTATATTATTTACTAGAAAAACTGGCAAAGGTGATCCGTATTCAATACAATCGTTGGGAGATTTCAGTTGCACACAGACTCCCAGTCTCTAAGGAACGGCCCAACCCTCCGATCATCGTGAAGTTCGTCGCCAGGGATGCCAAACACACATGGATGAGCGCAGCGAGGGAAGCCCGGAAGCGACTGACCGCCGCTGAGCTGAGTGACTCTTGGGCCTCGACTGCAATATTTATGAACGACCATCTCATCCCACAGTACAAGACCATCCTCGGGAGAGCCAGGAGACTAGTCCGGGAGAAGAAG
Organism: Allygus modestus; assembly: GCA_963675035.1. Classification (NCBI taxonomy): domain Eukaryota; kingdom Metazoa; phylum Arthropoda; class Insecta; order Hemiptera; family Cicadellidae; genus Allygus; species Allygus modestus. The sequence goes on from OY776113.1 coordinate 94,948,305, forward strand.
CTGGCGTTCGCGTGGTCCAGCGACTGCAGGATCTTCGCCAGGAAAACTTCGGACCAGAGCTGTAAACCTACTCTCCTTCGGAACATGGACGATCTCGACCAACTTGTGAAAGACTCATAAAATATTAGCGCCACTTTACGTACAAGTAAGATGGTGTTTGTTTTATTTGAATACATTATTTTATATATTTTAAGGTATTACAAGTGCACCTTCAAAAGCTTACACCTTGAGAAAATTTATTTTTTAGGAAAAGGAAGTTATTTTGCAACCCATCTAATATTATAATTTAGCTACTGAAATTTTTAAATTATGTTACTTAATCAAAATTTTTGTTGTTCTTGGATTTATCAGTAAATTTAAAATCTGTCAAAAAAAGGTGTGAAAGTTATAATAACTTCTAGTCATAGAAGCATTATTACTAATTGTTTAGAATAAAAATTGAGTTTCTCTTGGAGGCATAGGTTATTTTACACAATTTACTAATTAATTAATAGATAAACAGTTTGGGTTGAATCATTTGAATGGAAACATTTTTAAACAGTAAATATCAAAATTATCAGTTTATAGAAACTTTCTATCACACTAACATCTTTATTATATATTTGTTTTACAGTTTGTTGTTTCAATTGAACTTTATTGTGCTTGATTTATTATGTGTATAATCTATGAAATATTATAACCAAGCATAAATTGTAATTGCATTGTTAACATTTGCACATTTGTTTGGAAATGACATTAATAGTCCATGTAATCTAATCCATGTAATCCATGTAATCTTATTACTACATCGTAACAATGAGATCAACATACAGACTACTTACTTCAATTGTTATAAGTATAGTAGTATAATTAAATATTATCATTAAGTAAGGTAGCTTGCAGGCTTTGTTTTAAGTGTTAATCAGTACGGGGTATTTCTCCAACTTATGTATTATATACTATAGGCCCCAATTAATTCATATTTCTATAAAAATTACTTCAAGTTGGTAGTTTGACTAATTATGCTCTGGTTTGCAGGAATTTAAGGTTTTTTTATTAGGGCTTTTTCCGCTTTAATACTATAATCATTTGGATTTCTGTATTTTTATCAGCAATGTATCACCTTAACTCTTTTTTTAATCTTTTGAAATCAGCTGTTTTTGTTGTTGTGTACATAAGATAATGAAGACTTATTAATTTTAAAATGCAAATTCAATTTCAATACTGGTATTTAAATTCCTTACAATCTTTTATTTTCTTTATTTTTTATACTTTACTGGGAATTCATCTTAGGTGATAAAAACATCTCTATTTATTCACTTATTTACCCAGTTCTATAAGTGGCACAAACGGATTTCAGAATAGACCTATTTTCTTTATTAATTACAGTATCGATTTGTTATATTATTTATCTTCTAGTAGTGTGTACTATCATGCCCAGTAAAATTAAGCTTTTTAGTTATTTCAAATTTCTAAATTTAAAAGGTGAGCTAGTTTTATTTTGTTATAGTAACGCCAAGTTAGTGCTGTATTATTTTCAGTTCCAGTATAGAAAATCAAAATGGTTTTCTTTTTTTCTCACGAACAAAATTGTTCTGGGTATTTAAATCCACAGGTTAAAGGTTAGAGGTTAAACACCAATCGGTAAATGAAACGTTTTGCTATTTAAATGTTTCATAATCTATAATCAACTTACTAGCTATTTTGTGTATGTATACACACATTTCAGATTAGGGATTATGTATATTAGTTTTTATTTTGCTAAAGTAATGTATTTTATTCATGCAAAAGCTGTTGTAACGAACGGCCGGCGTGGCGGAATGACTGGACGTGGACGCATGAACGAGGACAGATTACTGATTGACGGCTACAAACAAACACACTGCTACGAATTTGACAATCACTTGCAATTACGGTGCTTTTTTAATGACGATTCTACAGATTCTCTCAAATTAATACATTTCAACATTCGCAGTTTTTACAAAAATATTGAATCTATTTTGGTTTTGCTACAAAGCATAGACATACAGTTTGATATCATCGCTCTGTCAGAAGCTTGGCTAGACCAAGATAAGATAGTTACGACAATAGACGGCTACGACACTTTTCAGACAACTGATAACTGGAATCGCAGCGACGGTGTTGTTGTTTACTTTAAAACTAATCTCAATGGAACTTGTACTGAGGTAAAACTAGGTGACGCGACGGGACTACAGATTAACTTTAACTTGCACAGACGACATTATAACATACTCGCGACTTACAGGAGCCCTACGATGAACTGCAACACTTTTTTGGAGGAATTGAAACTTTATTATAGGAAAATGTCCCCTAAATCTACGTATATTTTTACAGGTGATATTAATATAGATATATTAACAGATTTAAGTAGTGATATTAAGGACGAATATTTAAATTTCTTATCAGAAATCGGATTTTTAAAATGTATAGATAAACCAACCAGAGTAACTGAGCATTCAATGTCTTGTCTAGACCATATTTTTGTCAAACACGTTGATGACCAGGCAGTCACATCAGGAGTTTTAAAAACTTTCATTACTGACCATTACGCAGTACTCACTAAAATTGTATTTACAGACGACGACGGGTCAAATTTAACCGAAGATAGGGAAAACAACTGGACTTATACTGATTTCAAAGTACTTAGTGAGTTGGTAGGGGCTCAGTCCTGGGATCATGTCATGGCTCTGAACGATGTGAATGCTTCTTGTAAGATATTTTTAAATACTTTTGAAGAGTTAAAATCAGCGTCAATGAAATATAAAAAATCCAATTCACGATATAAACATTTGAAACCATGGATAACAAGGGATTTGATTTATAGAATTCGTGTCCGTGATAAAATGAGTAAATTGCTTAGAAAACAACCTTTTAACTATCAACTGAGAATAAACTTCCAACATTTTCGAAATAATTTAAATAAAAAAATAAAGAATGCAAAAATCAGTTATTACAAAGAAAAAATTATTGGCTGTACTGGGGACCCAAAAAAGTTTTGGAATACAATTAACGAAATTAGTGGTGTGAAAAAGATTAAAAGTAGTTTTCCGATCAACCAGTTTGTTCAGGGGTCGGATGTTGGCGGTGGCGACGTAAGGGCGGTGGCAAATTCATTTAATGAATATTTCGCTAAAGTAGGAGAGAAGCTAGCAAGTGATTTGCCGCCGCCTCCTGCGCCACCGTTGGTGGACGACTCGGCGTACAGGGCAAGGCATGACTTCCGCTTGGAGCCGGTCACCGATAGCCAGATTGTCAGGTGTGTGCAGGAGATGCGTGGCGGCTCGGCTCCCGGTGTAGATGATTTTCCGATTTCGATTCTCAAAGCAAATTTAACTAACTTGTTGCCCCCTATAAAACATATAATAAACTTAAGTTTCGTTGTAGGCGTTTTTCCCGAAATATTTAAAACATCTAAGGTCATTCCATTGTTTAAATCAGGCTACAAAAACGAGAAAAGTAACTACAGACCAATTTCTTTGTTGAGTGTTATTTCTAAAATTCTTGAGAAATGTGTAAAAATTCAGCTCCAATGTTTTTTGGAAACTAATATGATCTTATCAGATAAACAATATGGCTTCAGGAAAGGTATAAATACGTCAGATCCATTATTCGTTATAAATAAAAGTATTATAGAATCTATAAATAAAAATGAAAAAGTCTTGATGGTTTTTGTAGATCTTGCAAAGGCGTTTGATTCGATTGACAGAAATATCCTGTTTCTCAAACTGGAGTGTGCAGGTGTGCGGGGCGTGGCGCTAGATTGGTTCAAAAGTTATCTTACTGACAGGAAACAAGTTGTTTCAATAAATGGTGTGCTCAGTGATATGTCAGAAGTTGATTATGGTGTTGTTCAGGGTAGCACTCTTGGTCCCCTTCTTTTTCTTATGTATATAAACAATTTAGATAAACTCAACATAACCGGCGAAATATTTTTATTTGCAGACGATACAGCAATAATGTTTAAGGCTCCAACCTGGCAGGAATCGTATCAATTAGCTTTAGTGGAAATGCGCATAGTTAAAAACTGGTTTGATGAAAATGTTTTAACAATGAATGTAGCCAAAACCAAATGTATGCCAATAGCGCTGCGCCCTGCTAGCGAGCCGCCCGCAGAACTCAGGCTGGCGTTGCATAGGCCTACATGCAACGGCACGACCACCACCACTTGTCAATGTTCTGAAATAGAAAGAGTTGACCACTATAAATATCTTGGGGTTATTTTAGATTCAAAATTAAAATGGGAGTATCAAATAAACTACTTAAAATCTAAAGTTAGAAAAATGATTTATGTCTTTAATCAGTTGAGTGAAATATTAAATAGAAATGAAATCCGGACCATTTATTTTGCTTATGTTCAATCTCTTCTACAATATGGAATTATATCATGGGGTGGTGTCGGATTATCACTTTTAAATTCATTATTTGTTGTACAAAAATCAATTATTAAAGCTGCATTCAAAAAGCATAAACGCTATCCCACAAATCTGTTATTTTCCGAAACAAAATTACTTACAGTAAGGCAGTTATACATTAAAACTCTGATGGTTTATACATACACCCATAAAGAATTAGTCATAACTCCCGTGGGACACAACTATAGGACAAGGAACTCCGTTAACGTTGGCCTGCAGGTGCCCCGAGCAGTTAGATCAGTCAGTTACTCTAACTCATATTTTATTGCAAACTTCATCTACAGGAACATTCCTCCTGCGATTAGGGACCTGCAGGTCACAACTAAAATTTACAAAAGGGTAGTCCTTAACTGGCTGTTGGAGATCGGTTCTGAGCATGCTGAGTCCCTCATCCGTTCTGAGTACTACAATGACTAACTTTACATCGCCAACTGGTCACTGAATATAAAGCTAAAAATACCGTTTACTTCTACTTCTACCGTCTACTTCTACTTCTACTTCTCTCCCGCCATTGCCTATTATCTTTGTATTATATCAAATGTCATTTTTTTTACTTATTTTTAAATCAGTGTTTGATATTTAAATGCAAAACGAATCTTAATTTTGTTCTTGATTACTATACATACAACTGCCGATATTGTTTGATTTTTATTTTTTATTTTTGTTTGTAGCCTATTTAATCATCAAAATGTAATTGTAATTGTTTTAGCAATAATACGATGTTTTTTTATATTTTTTAAGTGCACTGAATTTGAGTCAGAACTCGTTCTCACGCACAGGCCGATGGGCCTATGTGAGAATTTTTTTCCGAAATATTGTTGTGTACATAATGTTGTATTTGTTTTTATTTGGAAATAAATTTGATTTGATTTGATTTGATTTGATATCAAAAATTTTGAGTTTTCACTTTCATTTAGTGTTAGAAAAAGCTATTATTCAAATACCGTATTAGTTTTAGTTTTATCAGATTTATGTTTCTTTTAACGCTTGAAATAATTATCCTACTTCTATTTATAATTTATAAAAAGCTTACATAAAGAAAAAAGGTTTTTCCAACTTTCATTTGTTTGAATTATTAAATGTCTATAAATTAGTTTCCTTTTACTGGAAGTATTTTTAAGGCTGTAAAATAGTTATTTTATTCTCATATAAAGTATGTAATGTATTTTTTCTAAATCTGGAAAAAATCCCCTCGTTTTCAATTTCATATGCCCTCAGCCGAACTAAGCAAGCATTATCTGTTTTAATCAATCAAGTAAACAAATTTATTGTGTTTTTTACAGGGGTGGATCCAAGGGGGAGGGGCGGTAGGGGCAGTCGCCCCTCGAAACCTAAGAATTTTTGTGTTTTATTTTATTATTCAGGCATACGATGAAAGTTTGAATAAATCCGAATGAAAATGTAAGCATCAAAAGCCTCCCGAAACCCCGTTTTTTGGTTCCAAGAGTCAAATTTTGCCGCTCCCGTCTACAAGGTTACATTAAAATTCAAACTAATGAACCTAAACGTTTCTTTAAATGAAATAAAATACACACCATTAGACAAGTGAAATTTTAAACTTCCATTTTAGTATATAACACATTACTTAGATCCATGTATTAAACCTAAAAGCGTCTTATAAAATATGGATATTCCCGAGTATCGCGAAGTTGTTGCAGTTTTGCCAGTTGACAGACTGAAAATGCCGTGTTTTCAACATGGTCTTGGAGGTAAGTTTTAGCAGCAAAGGTTGCAACAATTGTATTCGGTGATTATTTTTTACTGGATTCCGCCCGCCTACCGTCGTTTGCTATCAGCGGTGTTTTTTTTACAGGTTAGGTTTGATTTTTGTTTAAAATCACATAATCCGTTGCTAGGGAATAAATATCCAGTGGCTAGGCTAGAAACAAAGTGCCTCAAATTATATTAAATGAAATAAGAGGAAACAAAGATTAAATTGCATGCAAACAGAAGCTCATACGCCAAGTATTTTAGTTTGTAAAAATGTGGTACGACATTTTTATTTTTCGAGTGGTTGTCCTTGGCTGTCAGCCTCATTCCTAATTGTATCTTCGTGTAGTATAGTTCAGTATTGCAGATTTCAAATACGTTTTGTAAATAGTTTTTCACGTGGATAAATACTAAAATAAATTGTTTATTTAGGCATCTTACTTGTTACTTGGACATCTTCATCGGTAGGAAGGTTATATAAACAAAACAAAAATTAAAAACAAACAGTGAATCATATGATAGCTTACTACTACATCTAATTTAAGTACATTAGTCAAACGTTTAAATATATAAATATGGTGATCCATGGGGTGTATTTTTATTATTTATTTATTTATTATTTATGGATTTCTACATAGAAATAATTAAACACAAGGAAAATATAAATAGGGAAGATGGATATAAGCTCTCTAAGTCTTGGCTTCCAATTTTCAAAAAATAAATAAATTAAAAATACACCCCATGCATCACCATATTTATATATTTAAATGTTTGATTAATGTACTTAAATTAGATGTAGTAGTAAGCTATCATATGATTCACTGTTTGTTTTTAATCTTTGTTTTGTTTATATAACCTTCCTACCGATGAAGATGTCCAAAGTGGCATCGAAACGTTTAGGTAAAAATAAAAAACATAAGTAAGAATGAAACTGCCAAAAGCGTTATTATTAGTAATTATAACAATGGCTTACTTAAGTTTAAGAATTGAATCTTACTTGTTCTTAGACGCCTACAGATGACATAGAAAAAAAGTGTAATGCCTGAATATTTTATTTTTATTTACGGTCGGGCGCAGTAGGACTAAAGTTAATTTTTGTTTAGCTTGTTTATAAAGTTAAGATTGCTTTTTTCTTGAGTACAAGGTTATTGATATATTATGTTAACTTGCTTTCATTCGTTGTATAATTTCATATAGTTAAAACAATAGTGGGGGTGCCAGGGACCATCCACAGGGAAGGGGGAAGGGTAACTTTCGGTGACCGCCCCCCCCCCCCCAAACATGACCTATGGATCCGCCCCTGGTTTTTTACAGTAGTACTGTTGAATATGTTATGAATATGAAAAGAAGACAAATTAAAAAGTACATTAATAAGCAAAGTTAATATATGAGTTCCACCTATGGCATACAGGAAAACTTGTATAAGTTATAATTTTTTTCTAGGACATGATTTTCAAACTTCTTCAACCTCCCAGAGGATCAGTATGTTAGTTTGCAGTAACAGTAGTCTAGTTTCTTTTCAAAGAGGTAATTAGTGCAAGGAAACACATGGAATGCCTTGCTTTATAGACTATTGTAGTGAGAAATATTAGTAGTAAATGCATTTACGACCTCTCACACGCCAACAAACTACCGTAATGATCCAATATCTTTATAAGCACACTGAGAGGGGTCCACAGACTGTAGATTAGTCACAATTACTATCACTTGCTTCAACAGGGCTGATGTATCTTCCCATACCTCATATAAGTCTCACAGCCACATTGAGTCTTATAGCTCTTGCTTTGATGGCTAAAGTAAAGTGGTCTGTCAACATGAATTTGGAGTCAAATTTCAATGTATAGACTTAGAGTTTCATCTAAAGCCTTTTTTAAATGTTTTAAATCAGTTTTTATAATTTGGCTTTTTTATTGGTAATCAATCAAACTAGTCTCATTACAGTGCTCACAAGCCTTTGTCATGCTGAGGAGGTGTGCCTCATCCACGTAGAACCTCCACTGACTGGGTAACTTCAATGACATCAAAAGTTATAATTAATTTTAAGTACATTTTTCTCTTTCTTTTGCATATTTTGACAACAATTCAGTAATTAAAAAAAGTTCATGAATAAAATCTCCCGATTCTGAATAATATAAACTGCTTCTTTATATTATATTCTGTTGGATAATATATTCTGCTTCTTTGTTTGAAATTCGTTCTTGGGATGGTGAACTTTCAAAATATTTGTCTAATATCATTTTCTGCAGGTTAGGAAAATATTGAACACAATTATCAACTGGTCTGACAATGGTAAATTACAAACCTGGTAGAATTGAAGTACCCAATGAAGAGTCCTTTGGATTCGGTGTTCAGAACAGATTGAAAATGAAGACTTATTACATAAACGTGACTGTAATTCAGGGTTTGCTGCTCTGGCAACTCCAACTATGGGCAAGGAAAATCCCTGGTTAGAAACTAGTTGTAACACAAAACAACCAGTTATAGTCAGCAGCCAGTAACATCAAGCAAAAATTAACTCGGAGTCAAGCTATTGCTCCAGTGAAATGTAACTGTGCCAAGTGTTGTTTATTTAATTTTAGTAGGTCAGTCTAAATAATGTTTTTTACTACTTTATTTTTATTTTTCGACCTGCATAGAAGATATAGTTTCTGTAATCAATTTTTTAGACCTTGTATAAATCAGTTACCTCAGTGATTCACCAGGCAATATGGATTATATGCACAAGGTATGATGAAAAATAGAAAGAGTTACATGTTTAGTATAGGATAAAAGATAATTCGGAATGTTGTTTTTGATAATTACTGAATAACCCAACTATTTTCTAACCTAAAATGACCAGTTATTTCAACTGTACAGCTTTTTGGAAATTCAATCATTTTTGGAAGGCTAGTTTCAAATTGTTCAGCTAATAGAAGTTATCAGAGTTTGTGCAAAATTCTCTGGGATTTTACAAGTGAACACTTTTACCGAAAAATCAAAGTGGACTGCAGCCGGCCGGCCTAAGCGTAATCTAGATTTTTTTAAAGACAATACAACTTAAGTAACATTATGATATTTTGTAAACTAAATATATTTATGCAGACACAATATTTACTGCATTCAATAATATTAGGCATATTTGTGTTAAGGAGGAGTAATCTTTTAGATTAGATACGATAATTGACGTATTTAATTATTCGGCAGGTAATTAAGTTCTTGAAGCAGCAAGATTTAGGGGAGGGGGGCGCATTTTTCGTATCCGGCACCCACATTGAACGGACTCTGCGCACGCCTATGGTAGTGTTCATATAAGTCATAAGTACTTTATTTGCACATAAACATTTGTGTACATTACAGTCTGTAAATCAAACAGGTGCATCGTCCAACTTAAAATTATCTATTTACTCAACTAAATTATCTTAATAATCATGAGTTAATAAAAAATGTATGGTTTCAAATATCCTCTGGTTTAAAACATCATGCATATGAAAGGTCTGTTCAGAGGTCAAATAGCTATGTTATCTTTAAAAAAATCATCAATTTATTGTGTAATAAGACTTACTGATCAAAATATCTTTAATACACGTCTTAAATTTATAGGGTGTAAAATATTTAAAGGAATCTGGAATTTTATTATACAGTCATATAATATCTCAATACAGTATATCTATATAAATAGGACTTTTTTCAAAAAGCGTCAAATTGTGAATCGGGTAGTTGAAAAGATTAATACTGTGGGTATTGTAAGAGTGTTGGGCTTTAAACTGTGAAAAAGTTGACATTTAAATTAACAAAAATTATCATTTCATAAATGTACTCGTAAATGCTTGTCAAAGCCATATGTTCAAATTCTTAAAAAGAGGGTGACAGCTAGCTCTAAAATTTATCCCTAACATAACTCTAATAATGATTTTTTGGGCTTTGAAAAATTTACTAAAATCTACTGAGTTTCCCCATAACACAAAACCATATTTGAGAAGAGAGTTAATAAAGGAAAAGTAAACAATTTTTAATGTTTCAATTGACACTGAATTTTGAAGAATTCTAATTGCAAATCAAAACGAACTTAATTTGTTTCCTAAAAAATGTATGTGATGTTTCCAGTTCAATTTTTTGTCCAAATTTATTCCAAGAAATTTATGATTATCTGTAATGTTATAATCACCTGTATTTAATTTGTAGCTGCTATTGTTTCTTGCTTGAAAATGCATTATGATAGTTTAACTTTCATTTAGAAGAAGCCCATTCGCTTCAAACCAAATTTTCAAATCATTCAGTGTCGCCTTGATTGTTGTTTCTATTGTTGAAAAATTATTTTCATTGACTATTACACTAGCGTCATCAGCAAATAGTATGAATTTTTTGGGGACATGTGCAGGTAAATCATTTATATACATGAGAAAAAGTGTAGGCCCCAAAATGGAACCTTGTGATACCCCAAAATTTATACTATGCATTATTACTTTCCCCAGACAAGACCTCCTCCGTGAACAAACAGGCAGTCACTGGCATAGACAATTCGGTGTCTTTTATGAATGCTGCTGTACCAGTCAAGGTAAGCTTCTGTTTTCTATTTTCCTATCCAATCACAAAATCTTTGAAAATCAGGCCTTGGGCCGATCTTTTGAAAATCATGTGAACATTAGTGTTGTAGAACTATTGTACACTTTATTGGTTTAGTTTAATTATTTATGAAACACTGAAACTTGTTACCATCCCCCTTCACTAGACCAGACTGGTCTACAGTTGCACAACTGTAAATGCATTTCCAACATGTCTCTCAGTCTGACGCTTTTGGCTTGTTTATATTTGTTATATAATTGTGGGATGAAGGACAGTGTCACATTTCCTCCTTGGACACTACTACAATGAGAATGAATTCCTTTCCCCCCCCACAAGGCATGGAGCATAACTGTTCCACGGCAACATGTTCAAATTAATGGGCAACATTCAAATAAACAATGAAAAATTCAGTGTAAGTTGTTTGGTTGTATGCCAAACTACAACAAAAGTAATTTACAACTACAACTACTACAACTACTACTACAACTACAACCAAACTACAAGTTTTAGTATTTTCCTCTTATAATTAGTTAAGTTTTAAGACATTTATCACCTGTAACTGTAGCCAGGGGTGGGGGGAGGGTTCTCTTATGGCAAGTTACATTCTTAACTTTAGAATGCAACTTATAACAAATTAACAAATCTTTTTTAAGGTGCTAATCTATAACAAACAGGGTGAAGGCGCAGTTGGAAGTTAAGAATATCCTAAACAATCATGTCTCGTTACTTTTAGCGAATTTCCCCTATAGGGAAGAAGCTATTACCGTAGTCAGCATGGTAAGACCTAGGCCCGGGACCATGATAACTTTTCGTTTTGAGGTCCCAGACCCCAAAAACACCATTCGTTCGAAACTGTATATATATATATATATATATATATCTATATATCTATATATATATATATATATATGTGTCCGTGGGTGCGATAACTCTCGTAAAAAAGGTCCGATTTTGATTGAATTTGGTATAAATGTGTAAAGGAACATTTATGACTAAGTTCGAAAACCAGCCATATCGCTCTACCTTAAGGGGTATTTTTCGGGGGTTTTGTACCCCAAAAATGGGTTTTTTGAATTTTTTACATATAATTTTTGAAATAGTCAAATTTCAGTTTTCACCATTGGATTCAGCTTAAAAAAACACACAATTTGGTATTTTGATCATTCCTCTACGTCAATTGGTTACCGAGATATTGAAAGTGCTAAACACATAGTGTTTATGTTCTAAATGTCCAAACTTAAGTAATTTCAAATATAAATTTTGAATGTTGGAAGTATGTATTTCACGTGTATACGCACAGTATGAGTTTGTGCAGTCACTGGAAATGTCTAAAACATCAATTACTACTTATAATTTTTATAATCCTCCAACAAATTTTCTAAAAGGGACAGAATATCAAATTTTTACTTCGGGTTTGAAAGTTATTTTTCTGTGCTAGAGACAACTTTTTTCTCAGGGAGGATAAAACATGTAAAAACTAATAATTAAGTAAATTCAAAGATTCTTTACCAGTCACAGTAACAGTTACTATCGCCGGTAGTGTACTGGCCTTGCAAGTCAGCCGTGGTCAAGTGTAGGTTCAGTCCTGGCTGACTGTTATGATACTTTTCCACCACTCGGCTTGCCCATGTGACTAATGCCGATACAGTACTTTGCTGTCTTCAGATCGCAGAACAGGTCTATTGTCTACTGGCCAATGGCGATGGGCAGTTGAGGTTTCTTTTTAAGTACAAAGTACAAAGAAATAAAGAAGATTTCTTTTAGAGGATCCAAAATGTATTGATTTATCTTAAGGGTTTAATCAAATACTTACTGAGAGCAATGAGTTGGCATCATCATAAACGAGCGCTCCAATCTCCTGAATGGACCCATCCATATTTATGATGGTTGCCGTTGTGTCATTGACTACCACATTTCTGTCCAAGTGCATTGTAATGGAGTCCAGAGTTTGGGTCTAGAGGAAAAGATTTAAAATGGAGAATAAACATGAAATGAAAGAAAAATAGAATAGTAAAAATAATAAACAGGCAGAAAAACAAAGCTCCTAAGTTGGAATACAGTAAGAATACTATTTAAGTTCTGATAATTCAATCCTCAAACTAAGTGAGTCAAGAAAATATATAAATGTTAAAAACCCTCTGGCAGCAATCTTAATACATCTATACACCTCTTTAAATAACTGAGCGAGTTTAATTTTAAACATCACCAATGTGCAAGTTAAGTTTTTAGAACTGAACTATATCATTGCTATTGCTGATATATTATCTTTCCGATTTTTTATTGAGATAGGGTCAGTCAAACATATACATATTTGAATCACTCTTATTCGATTAGAACAGCTTGACATATTCTGTGGTCAGCTGTAATCTTTATATTTCAATATCTAGGAACCTGGGGGCCTAATTTCGAAACGGGTGAGTGGTATAACCTTCATTGCTGTTTGGCATTGTTAAAATTTGTATCTGAGGTATGAGTTGACAGATGATTTATATGAATCATATCTGTCAATATCAAATAGCCAAGTGTACAAATTTACAAATATACTAATTCAAAAACTATTACAGCTTTTGACATATACTTATATTTACTTATATAATGGTTTGTTAATGTTTGTAGCACAACAAGAAAACTGGTTAAAAGTACTGACTAGATTTACCAATTGTGATCAAGGGGCACTAAATCTATTTACGAGGAAATAAAAAAAAAGAAGTAACTCTCACTAGAATTATTTAAGAATATAGATTATTTAAAAAAAAACCATCAAGTTAAAAATAAGCAGTAAAGATAATAACAACATTTTAAACTCTTTATAAAGCTGATCCACTAGTAAGCCCTAAGAGCATATATTAACATGGGGCAAGTAAAGTCAGATGTATAAGACTAGCGAAAACCCTGGTGTTATAAAGTAAATGCATCATTATCAGGGGCGGATCCAAGGGGGGGGCGGTAGGGGCGGTTGCCCCCCCCAAACCTGAGAACTTTTGTGTTTTATTTTATTATTCAGGCATACGATGAATGTTTGAATAAATCCGAATGAAAATGTAAGCATTAAAAGCCTCCCGAAACCCCGTTTTTCGGTTCCAAGAGTCAAATTTTGCTTCTCCCGTCTACAAGGTTACATTAAAATTCAAACTAACGAACCTAAACGTTTCTTTAAATAATGAAATAAAATGCACACCATTAGACAGGTGAAATTTTAAACTTCCATTTTAGAATATAACACATTACTTAGATCCATGTATTTAACCTAAAAGCGTCTTATAAAAACATGGACATTCCCGAGTACCGCGAAGTTGCTGCAGTTTTGCCAGTTGACAGACCGAAAATGCAGTGTTTTCAACATGGTCTTGGAGGTAAATTTTAGCAGCAAAGGTTGCTACAATTGTATTCGGTGATTATTTTTTACTGGATTTCGCCCGCCTTCCGTCGTTTGCTGTAAGCGGTGTTTTGTTTACAGGTTAGGTTTGATTTTTGTTTAAAACCGTGTAATCCGTTGCTAGGCAATAAATATCCAGTGGCTAGGCTAGAAGCAAAAAGTGCCTCGAATTATATGTAATGAAATAATAGGAAATAAAGATTAAATTGCGTGCAAACAGAAACTCATACACCAAGTATTTTATTTTGTAAAAATGTGGTACGACATTTTCATTTTTCAAGTGGTTGACCTTGGCTGTCAGCCTCATTCCTAATTGTATCTTCGCGTAGTATAGTTCAGTATTGCAGATTTCAATTACGTTTTTAAATAGTTTTTCGCGTGGGTAAATACTAAAATAAATTGTTTATTTAGGCATCTTACTTGTTCTTAGACGCCTACAGATGACGTAGAAAAACGTGTAATGCCTAAATATTTTATTTTTATTTACGGTCGGGCGCAGTAGAACTAAAGTTAATTTTTGTTTAAATTGTTTTTTTCTTGGGTACAAGGTTATTGATATATTATGTTAACTTACTTTAATTCGTTGCATAATTTCATATAGTTAAAAACAATAATGGGGGTGCCAGGGACGAGCTACCGGGAAGGGGGAGGGGTAACTTTCGGTGACCGCCCCCCCCAAACATGACCTCTGGATCCGCCCCTGATCATTATCTAATTACTTATCAGTATAATTAACGACTAATATAATAAACAACTGAATTTACTTTTGAACAAAGTAATTTGAATCTGAGTCAACTAAAAAAAATAGAAAATGATTTAAATCATTCCATTCCCCCACCAAAGCGAATCTCGCAGTCACGTTCCAATCTAGTGTATAACTGGAAATTATTTGTACCTTTCACATTACATGAAAAATATCCAACCCATCTTTAGACAGAGAGGACCATAGTTGTATGTGAGTACAGGGCAAGTATCAAATAGATCTTGCCGTGTTGTAAGCCACATTTCACTACAACCTGTATAAGAAATTATAATGGGCTTGAAATTGAGCCTCGAGTCAGGCTTACATCAAAAAGTTTCATTCAGAGTAACGCTTAACAATGTTTTTGATAATTATAACTTTATCGGGTAGAAAGCTATGATTAGTAAAAGCTCTTTCATAAGTACTAACTGATGACACAACCAAATGCTTTGGAGAAGTTATAGGGCATAACAACAGAAGGCCTACTTTGTGACTCATCAAAAAAGTAAATCCTATACTCTAATATGAGAAAGGTTTGCTTGCATGCTTGCTTGCTTGTTTGCTTGCGACACTGATCTCAAAAACGGCTCCAACGATTTCCTTCAAATGTTCGAAATAACTAATTTCTGGAATAAAAATAAGTTCTAGACAGGCCTCATCCCCAGAAAAAATCAAATAATGTAAAAGAAAACTGAAATGAAAAGTTAAAAAAATTAACATTGGGCTTATGGAGTTTCAAATCAAAACAAAAGAATTGTAACAGCTGTTCATAATCAACCAGGGAACTGTCAAAGTAATACTCATGTTGTTTATGATTATTAACATGTGGTTTCCTGAGAGCAGAGATTACAAGATTTGAGTGAAGATTACATATATAGAGTAGTAAAATAAATCAAAGGGACATTGAGCTATAAATAACAACTGGAGTGACCTTAAAAATGTAGAAAAGAGGCAAATGAGTTATACAAATCTGATTGTCAGTAGGGGGGAAGTGGTGAAATATTACTCCAAGTCGTCTAAACAAACTGACTGGCCTTGCCCTGAGCAAAGCTCGGCCCCCAGGTACTAATGTCTTAAACTCGAAAAAACCCTTAAGTCCTTCATTGAAATTCAAGAGAATTTTAATCTAATGCTGATTACAATGCCATAAATATTATAGAATCATATCAACCTCATTTTGCTTTGGTTCAATCGGAACATTGATTACAAGAGTACAAGGCTATCTTATCAAACTTGTTGTATGTCAATATCGCTTATCAGTACTGCCTCTTATATCAACACCTGTCCAAAATATCACCTACAATGAGTGTAATGTATTATATTATCAACCCTCTCTTTTACTGACAGAGTAAATTAATATCTCAATGACATGTTAAATCAAAGTCATTTTTTGTGATGTAACAATTAAATAAATGAAGGAAAATAGAGTATAAATTACCTCTGAGATCGCTATTAGTATAATATAAGATTAATGCCCCATAACTTTATTTCTTGGGGCCTATCATCAGATTTCTGGTCGATCTTTTACTATTAAGTGCAACACAAGTTTATAATTTTCTAGATTTTGATGGTTGGTAAACATCAGTCAGGTATTTTGTTAATTTTACTGTATATATTTTAGGACAGAGCATTGGTAACACTTCTTCAATTAGTAACCTCACTGAATTTATAAGAATTTGGTATTCAATAAGTTTACTGGACAAAATATTTGTAAACTTTCCTCAATTTTAACTTGTTTTGTGGGGAACAGAAACTTTTTTGAGGTTGACTAGTAATACGTGTTCAGCCTAAAAGTCTTACACAAAATAATAAAAACGTGAACAGCTGTTTATAAAATACCAGTCAAACTCACAACTGAGGTACTATGAACACATGTCGTAAACTCTTAATCATGTTTATGTTATTGAATAAATGCTGTAGAAACACTATAAAAAATATGGTTTCAAAAGCTCGGTAGGTCCAAACAGGTATGTAAAATAGTCTTTAACCCTTTGAGTGCCACGCAACGATATATCGTTGTGCACGGAACATCCGAAAAATACTTCACAACGATATATCGTCGTCGGTGGTCTTACCGAAAAATACATTGCAACGATATATCGTTGTTATGGAAAATTTTTCTTACGTCATTACTTTTTATTATTTCTTACAGGTGATTTCCAGGATAGTTTCTAGCTCTATAAATCTAGTAGTTATTTCGTGAAAATCTTATATTTGAACAATGTTTATTTATCTGAAAAATATAAAAAAAATGTCCCGCATGTATAATATGTAGGTATTCAAATTTTTTATTTTGTATTTTTAGATATTATATATGTGCATAATATTATAGCTAAACTTTAAACTGACAAAACAAAAAAAGTTTCATAATAATATCTTACCAAATAAAAAAGTTATTGATTTTATGTACAAAACCCTTGCAAAATGTTGATTTTGTGAATCGTTGTTATAGAAAATTTTTCTTACGTCATTACTTTTTATTATTTCTTCCAGGACATTTCCAGGATATGTTCAGGTAAACATATACTCCATAAATATATGAGGCCTAGTTAGTCTGCGATATGAAATAAAATTGTAATAAAACTTAAACCCTTGAATAAAGTTAGGCTACTGTCTTGTGTACTAATTTGCCGTTTTTACATTTTTTTACATTTATGGAAATAACTTGTCCGCCTAAAGCCCAAATTTGATGAAACTTTCAGGAAATATTTTGGGAAACATGTCCTCTATAAATCTAGTAGTTATTTGGTGAAAATCGTATATTTGAACAATGTTTATTTATCTGAAACAAATAAAAAAAATTAAAAGAAATTTCCCACATACATATATTTATTCAAATTTTTTATTTTTTATTTTTTAAATATTATATATGTGCATAATATTATAGCTAAACTTTAAACTTACAAAACAAAAAAAGTTTCATAATAATATCTTACCAAATAAAAAAGTTATTAATTTTTTTGCAAACCCTTGCAAAATGTTGATTTTGTGCCTGGCACTTTTGGGATATACTGTGTTAAAGACTCTGGCACTCTAGGGATATGACGACCGAAAAACTCTGGCACTCAAAGGGTTAAACTCTTCATAAGTTCATGAACTGCAAGAAGCAAGAGTATTGGTTATATTAAAAAGGAAATTTAGAAATATTAGAATAAGTTGTTGATTTTACAAACACATCAATATCAGTTGATAAAACCACAATCAATATCAGCTGTAGTTGCCAAGAGCCCACAGCTCATAGAAAATTATATTCGGCAATAAACCTCTGATAAACTAGTCATATAAGTTATCTTGCTTTCTAATATGTTACATTATTCATATTCAACTATTTGTACGCTTTAAATATGCATTTTTCATCAAACATACTCCGAATCTCGTTTAATTGAAACCTGTAGACAGTAAGCATAAAACCATGGATGTCAAACTCAAAATACTTTGCCATGGAACTAGTGATAAAATTAAAGAATAAAAAATAGCAATAATTAGCTAACCAGCCTATATTAAAAAAAATTGTTTTCCTTACATTTTAATTTACACAAACACAAAACTAACACACATTCAACAACTAACAAAGACAGTACACTAACACAAAATTAATTAAACACATGGAAAAACTGAAAAAACCACCCCACCACGCACTAAGTGGTAAGTGGAAGTGTTGTTGTTTTTACCGTTTTACTGTTGTATTTGAGGTAGCGATGCAGAACAGGTAATGTATTTTCAGTTTTTAATTTGTTTAATTGATTTGTGTTTGTGTATGTCTTTGTTAGTTGTTGAATGTGTTATTTTTGTGTTTGTGTAAATTCAAATGTAAGGAAAAAACATGTAGGCTAGTTAGGTGTAATTGTTTGGTATTTAGATGTAAGTAGGGTTCACTTGATAACCGAGGAATTTCCTTACTTCCTGAAACATAGTGAACAACTAGAAGCGATAGGAAAATTTAAAAAAATCAATAATAAATTAAAATCCATTACTATACGAGATTAAAAAATACAGTTATATACTCACTAGTTCATGAATTTTTCTCACCTGGTTAAAGGTTTGTGAGTGAAAATGAGTGATTTGGCCCAACATAACCTTCTTGTTAATTTAGAGAGGAATTAATGGAAATCGGTGTGAAAAAATACTTACATATTGGTTTTCCACTGTGTAAAAAAAATACCCGAAAAACCTTTGATTAGTTATAAAAATGTTCAAACAAGCAAATAAACATAGACTTTTGTGTTGAGTATCTTACTTGCCGCCATAGAGTTGAAGATTAGACGTTGAAATTAGTGGAAATGTAATATTTTAAGCTACAGTAGTCACTCTTTTATCCGGCATTCGAAGAACCGGCATCAGCCAAGCCTCTCACAATCTTTTTCTGGTTATGTTCAGACAATCACAGACCTCTACCCCCAGTGCACTGAACTATGCAAGCCATTTCCAATGTTTAAACTTAACAGTATTTTGTACTCTGTGTTTTTCTTCACAACCTATCTTGTAAAATATGTTCCATTCATTTGGGTATTTTATTGAGTTAATTATCTACAGTATCCCCTTTCAAAACTATGTATGTTCTATTATCTGGCAAAATCAGTTATCCGGTATGGCCGTGGCCCAAACATGCCGGTTAAAAGAGCGTCCCCCGTACTTGGTTTTGAAGGTGAGTCACCTGTCAACTCGTATATTGCATGATTAATATAAACAATGCTAAAATCAGCTTGCAAGTGAGTTGTCTGGTTTGAAATGAGTCATAATTGTCAAGCCGCTGAAAAGACTACCTTTTTGGGGAGAACTTGCGAAAGAGATGCAACAAATGTGGGTAGTTATTATACTCAAACAAAGGTATTGATTGGGAACAATTTTTCCCCCAATGTCTGATCAATTAATCAATCAATCAAAACTTTATTCATTGAAAGTACATTTTGAATGGCGTAAAATACAATAATTTATACACTTCATATACATCAACCAAACATGTATAATGAAAAATAAAATGCATTAAATTAGAAACGATCATAATTCTTTTTTAAATAAAGAAATTCATTCTTTAGTTTGGATTTGTTAAACTCATCTAAGGAGTATATTGGTATCATTACCAAGTACTCTTTTAATTTGTTTTTGACAATATTAAAATTTCTCTCCTTTTTTATGGTGTTCGAAAGATGATTTAAAAACTTAATTCCTACATAAGATGGCCTTCTGCTAGAGCTCCAACCTGTGACAATGAAAAGCAAGATCATCCGTCATATATATCTGCCTTGTGTTATGTTGATGATGAGTACGAAGAGTGGGTAATTCAGTGCTAGTTTTTTTCACATAGAGTACTGGGCAGATAAATGTATTGGCAGAAAACAGGAATAATCCCCAATTCTGGGAAGTAGCGTTTTACAGAATCTTACCGATTTAGTTTTTAAATAATTCTTATTGCTTCTTTTTTCATTAGAAGAATTTCATTCGTATTTTTAAGAGACGTGGCACCATATATGATGATTCCAAAAGCTACATGAGAGTGCAATATGATCAATTTCTCTCGCACATGTTGTTGGAAAAGGTAGTTTTTCCAGTGACCCAGTAGTCAACCCCCCGCCCTCCTGGAACTCACCTTATCGCTCGTGGTGTTGACCTCTATCCTGATGGATCCTTTGATAACTCCGGTGTCCATGTCCGGATCCAGTTGGATCATGTAGAGCCGTGGGGTGACGGTGGGGGGGAGGCGGTACACCGTGGGGGAGGGATCCTGAGACACCACCCCCTGGGCAGTCATCCCCACAAGGAGAAGCAGCGTCTTCAGTCTACAACGTGGGAAAACCATCAAATATATTTTCATCACCTAAAGTACGTCCCAAGACAACCTTAAAACTGGTTTATACCAGTTTCGAGGCTGATACTGGGTACAGCAAATGAAGTTGTCATAACATTATGGTAAGTCTTTTGGCTGTCCACTATGACAAGCTTCCCTTTCACCTTTGGTTCCTCCATTTGCAGAGGCTGGGGACGAATTTGGTCCCCGACCTGAGGATGTGGTTCCTGGCTGTTGTGCATGGATATCCTGTCAGATGAGTTGGCCAGTTAGAGGGCAGAGCCTGTTTGAGCCTGATCACAGCTGTCACAGGAGCACGGGAGTTGGCCCTCTGAAAGGTCAATTTGGCTGCCTGTCCCATCCCACCCCTTCCCTTCCTGCTATATATATATATATATATATATATATATATATATATATATATATATATATATATATATATATATATACTTCTTAAAGTTTTTCTTATAAGAAGTATAGAATATTTTTACTTTATTCTGTCCAAACGGCCTTCCGATCTTTGGGTCAATTGTAATGTTAAGTAAGGGAATATGTTTATGCTATTCTTTGTGAAGAGTTCTAGGAAAATTCATTTTTTGCGATCTTGAAAGCTCAACTTACGTTTAAGTTTGTTATGTTTTTCAGTATTTTTACTGTGACTCACCATGGGTTGATATTGAGAAGAACTTTTTGTCTTACAGTTTACAATATCACAAACAGGAACATCCAAAATACTTTATTAGTAGTATAAAGAGAAATATTGGCCCAAAAATATACTCTAAATCCTATACCTGGTTTTTAACAATTCAATTCAATTCAAAATTAAATTTATTTCACAACAACGTAAAAATACAATAATACAAATAATTCCAAATATATATCTATATATTATACAATATACACAAATATATACACAATGATAGAAGATCAAAGAAAAATCTTTTTTTACATGTTTTTATATGCAAGAGAAAGAAAGTGAAATAAATTAGGAATATTTCAAAAGCTCAAAGGTCGTGTGAGATATCCATCACTCAGCAAGCTTAAAAACAAATGACAAAGAGCGAAGACATGTTGCTCAAAACAAAATTCGAATAATACATGACATGACATTTCTTTTACACAGTTAGATAGTTTGAAATATTTTAACCCAATTACAGCTGAAAAGTTACCTGAACCCTTGCTATCTGAGCATATGGATCTGATTATTTTTGAGGGTATAATCATAGTATGATACTTTCCACTACTTCTTAAGCTTACTTTTGCCTCAACACAGGGACCTTAAGAGGAAATATACTGACTAATTTTTCATACTAAAAAGTAAAAATCCTCTCAAAAATTAACCATATTTTAAGCCACTGGGAAATAATGACATTTATTTAATCAGTAATCAGTCAAATTGAACTTTTGATCCCATTCCAGTAAATAAATGTAAAGATTATTTAGAGCTAATTTATTTGATAAAAACACTTACTTATTGGCTTTCCACCGCGTAAAAAAATACCCGAAAAACCGAAATACAGTTATATACTTACTAGTTCATGAATGTTTTCTCACCTGGTTAAAGATTTATGAGTGAAAATGAGTGATTTGGTCCAACATAACCTTCTTGTTAATTTAGAGAGGAATTCAAGGCATTTAAATTCAATGTAATGAAAAATCAAATTTACCTGAAGCATTTTTATATTGAAATAGTCCGGGATAATTAGAAAAATTATATTTCTTTACAAGTACAAGGTAGGGCTGACAAGGAATGAAACTAAAAATGGCACGTTTTTTTACTGGCTTACCAGAAAGAAATAAACATTTAGTCAGCTAATATATGTACAAAAGCACACACTTTTATGACTGATACATCACTTTCCTTATTTTATTTTATTCCTTTCTAACTCTCTTTATAAATGTAAGTGGATATCTTTACCGATGTAAATATGCGCCTTTTGTGAGTATGCACTGACTTTGATCTATAAGGTAATTTTGCTGAATTCAATCCTTTTTTTATAATTTTTAATAGAATAATTATATTTTATGGATCTGCAGATCAAAATCGATATAGTCTTTATGGCAACAAATTAGAGCTGCAAAGGTAAAATTACTGAGAACTAGTGTTTAGCTTTACTCATAGTAAATTAATAATATCGAACAATTCAGGATTAATTTTTAACTTAAAACATTTATTATACAATTTGGCAGTTTTTTATCACAAAATCCCATGATAAGACAAGCTATTTGAGAAGTGATATTGGTTCAAAGAGTTTTTATGGATTATAGTGACTCATAAGGTATTATCGAGCTTACAAAGTCGATTGTAAAGCTAACATAAACTCCTTATCTTAACACTGAATCAAGGGCAATTAGAACCCAAAAAGGATCATGATGGATCAAATCAAATATAATTTTATAGTGTGATGTATAAGTAACATATTGCATCTGTTAAGCACATATTTTACAAGTATAAAACCAAAATAAAAACAAACTGACTATCATGAAAAGCAATGTACAGTATGTACAGTAAATCAAATTCAAAATTTCTTAGTTCCAAAAATATTAAAATGAGTTTTATAACATCATAACCATAACCTAATTACAACAAATTAAGTTCCTCACCATGTATTATTGCTTCAGGTGTTGTTACCAAAACACTCCACCACACTATAAAACAAACCCCTTAAGAGGAAGCTCCCGTCACAAATGATTTCGGGCTTTTTCAGGTGTCTCCTATAAGATCAAGAGTAATGCTGAAGTCCCGTCCCTTCTCAATCCCTGAAATTTTTAATTTATGGCTCATTTTAAAGATCAAATAAATATCTAATGATTTCAGCGAGCAGAATTTGAACCTCACAAGTAAATATTATTTAATAAAATTCCAAAAATATACAATATTTTATTTCAGTTTGTGAATTAAAAGTATGCTCTTTGAATTCGCTAAGTTTTTCATTCTTTAAAATGAGTCATAAATCAATGATTTCAGTTAAGGAAGGACAGGACTTAAAAAAACGCAAAATTGTTCATGGCTGGAGCTCCCTCTTGGTCAGATACTGCCTGTTGACTGGTTCACACCTAGCAGACGTTCTAGTAGTTTATGCTGAAAACTTGCTAAGTAATAAGCACTGGCATTCTGCAGGAAAGCTCTTGAGAATTTGAGTCTTCTTCTAGCCAGGCAAAGCTGTACTATTGATCAGGTGTCATGGCCATTTATTTAACCTCCTGCTAAAGTTCATAAGGTAGATACCAGTCCCTGGACGACATTCAGACTGGGCTGGACCACTTGTGAGGTTAACTTTGGGTACAGCAAATGAAGATGTCATAGCATGTGGTAAGTTCTATGAATATCCATTATGACAAGCTTCCCTTTCTCCTTGGTCCTTCCATGTTTGTAGACAGGAGGGGACAGAACGTCTTCCCTAAGATTGTGGTCCATGATAAACATGGATACCTCGTCAGTCAGCCTAGAGGGGCAGAGCAGACCACCTGTTTGAGAGTTGATAAAGCGACTGTCAGAGGAGTCGCGGGTGTGCTCTATACAAGGTTGATTGGCAACTCCATCCCTTTCCACTTTTTCCATCCCTGCTAGTTCCTCTCCTTCCTGTGTAAAATTCCCATTTTGAAGACTAGCTTAGCAGCTCTGCCGAGGTTTACTAACCCAGCAATCTACATCTAGGTAGATACAGCCAGGGGCGTCGCCCTGGGGAGGGTAGGGGGGGAGCCACTCCCCCCAATAATCTTGAAAAGTGTAAGAGTTGGGAATTTTGAGTATTTCAGACCGTGAGTTGGGAAATTTGCAATTAAACCTTGTTTAATATTAAACCAGCAATTTATAACAAAATTGTTTTCAAATAAACAGACAAATCCTAAGATTTTTTCTTAACACTGTAAAATTTCGAAATGAGAATTTTATAGGTTAAGTTTAGGTAAAGGTATTTAAAGTATACTGTGTTAAGTTTTGGGGGTATTTCTTCCTTAGCAGTGCATAGTTGTCTAACCTGGTCTGATGCATGCGTCGTCTGTCGTCTTAAAGGTCGCGGTTAAACCACAAAGTAGGGAAGTGGTGTTTGATGAAATGGTACAATAATGATTGATTTTTGTGTTTGGTATTTGTTTTGGGTGTGACTCATAAGATAATTATTCACATAAGTCAAACTTAATAGGTACATCTCTATGTAATAATACTTCTAAGTCTATTTTCAAGTAAATGCTCATTTGATTTTCTTATCATTGAAGCTCATTTTAAGGTTATAATCAGAACAAACTGTGTAGGAAACATGCTACTATGAGAGGAATTATTTAGAAAACAATTTGGTTAAACAAAAACAGTTTATATACAATGTTTCAAAATTATCTCTTTTTAATGTTTTATACATCAAAATATACTATTTAAAAATGTCCATAGTTGTGATTTTTCCAAGGCGGCAAGTAAAAATAGGAATCAAGTTGCATACCTATTTGTATTAATTAAATTAAATAATTTTGAAGCATTATCACAATTAAAGATTTGTTGTCAAACCCAATTATTTTTGAAATAATTACTATTATAGTTTGTCCCAAGCAACTCTTTTGGGAAAAATTCAATTTTACACCACAATAACACCAAAAAAGTACAATTTTTCTGTTTAAAAATGTAAGGTTAATCAGTATTAGAAAAATAGCTGATAAATGCAAATTGTCAAATCATAAAATTATACAGAAATGTTTAAATACATTAATATTATGAGATAGTTGTATTGTTTGTTTTGTATGTTGTTATATTAATCACAGATTTAATGATGAGACATTTTGAATTCTGTTGCAATTTGATAGCCCATGTATGTAGTGTATACACAAATATTTAGCTTAAAATTCTTATCTCCTAAACTACATTAAACGCAATTTTATGATCAGTTTGTAAGTTTTCATCAAACAATATTTTAAGCGTCATAGTTCTTCTACTATGATATGATTATGCTTTTGTAATGGACGTACCTAAATGTATCTCCATCTATTAATTGATCAGAAATATTAAGTTTTTGTTATGAGTTCATAATAATCATAACTATGTGTGAGTAATCTGTTAGCCTATTTATTTTGATACTTCATGTGACAATCAAGAGGTCTTTTATCCAAAAAAATCACCTTGAAATAGTTGGAAAATCAATTTTAAATAGTTGAGAAATCGGCGTTAAATAGTTGGGAAATCAGTGTTAAATAGTTGGGAAATTTGAGGTCTCCCCCCCCCCCCCCCCGATAATTTTCCCTAGCTCTGCTGGATACAGCCAGAGTTAGGAATCCAAGGCATCTAAACGCCACTCCCACCTCTCTTGCCCTGAGGCAGATGACTAACTTTTCCAAAATTTTAGCCAATTTTTGTGCTTAGGTAATACAGTCCCCAGAATGACACTTATTAAAAGAACGATTAATTGCTCTATGTAATTGGTAACCGCTAAAAAAAATACAGGAAAGGTTTTTAATCCCAAGGGTGGTTAATGGAACGTAAAACTTATGAAAAAATGTTGTATAAAGTAGTTATAAATTTAAAATGTACTATTCATACTTTAAAAACATGCGATACCCTTGATCACACAAAATTGCTTGCTAAGTGGATTTATATAAAAAATATGAAAGAGGAAAGATTATGACTTGTTTACCATACTCTATTTTTACAATATTTGCAAGTGAATTTATACCCTCAGTCAGGTAGTATAAAAGTAGTAAATTTGATTTCCTTACCTACTACTATTTTCGAAATAGTCCCAATGGACATATGTGTTGGGGAGTTTTCTACATGTCAAATATTGTGGCACGAAAAGCAAAATACTGGTGTGTCAATAAAGTAGTGAAATTATTTTTGAGGATTACTAGACAACATCATATCTGTCTATTTTCCAGCTGCGACTGGTATCGTACTTGAGAGACAACATCATATCTGTCTATTTTCCAGCTGCGACTGGTAACGTACTTGAGAGACAACATCATATCTGTCTATTTTCCAGCTGCGACTGGTAACGTACTTGAGAGAAAACATCATATCTGTCTATTTTCCAGCTACGACTGGTAACGTACTTGAGAGACAACATCATATCTGTCTATTTTCCAGCTGCGACTAGTATCGTACTTGAGAGACAACATCATATCTGTCTATTTTCCAGCTGCGACTGATAACGTACTTGAGAGACAACATCATATCTGTCTCTTTTCCAGCTTCGACTGGTAACGTACTTGAGAGACAACATCATATCTGTTTATTTTCCAGCTGTGACTGGTATCGTACTTGAGAGACAACATCATATCTGTCTATTTTCCAGCTGCGACTGGTAACGTACTTGAGAGACAACATCATATCTGTCTATTTTCCAGCTGCGACTGGTAACGTACTTGAGAGACAACATTATATCTGTCTATTTTCCAGCTGCGAATGGTATCGCACTTGAGGGACAAGATCATATCTGTCTATTTTCCAGCTGCGAATGGTATCGTACTTGAGAGACAAGGTAAAGTTAATGATATTTATCTTTATTGCCGAAAAAGCTTTTCATTATCTCCCTCGACTTATATAGCTCATGTCATACATCAAGGGCTGTGGGCAGTCTTCATGGGTTCTGGGGCGGTATATTGTGGACCAAACCTCATCCCACCTTGCCTATTTTGTGTCATCTTTCCACTTGTACAAAGTCTTACATATAATTGTAACAGAAAACTATGTTAAAACTTAAAAACTTAAAAGGCTGATTTCAAAATGGTTTTATTCAGAATCAAACTTAAATCTTTGTTCAAAACTTCACATTTGTTTAAGCGGAAGGAAATGAGACAAAAATAAATACATATATCGTAAACTGTTTAAGCTGTTCCCTTTCTATACTTATTTTTTCTCAAAAGGATTTTAATTTATTAAACTAAAGTTAGTCTGTATTTTATTTCTGAAACCAGTTAATATTAATAATAAAATGAAGAAATTACGTTATCTGTGAAAATCTCTAAAATACTTTATTTTTTTACATTAATCCCACTTATTAGATGAAAATAAATTTGAAGAAAAAATGTGAATAGTTTATGAATTTATGTAATACAGGTGTAGTACAGTTAAATACATGGAGTATAATATAAGTAATTCTGTTTTAGAAAATCAGCATGAGTGCTTGTGCAATCACGAGTTTGTAGTTGAGCCCAGGCTACTCAACCTTTAAGAACATAATAATTCAATTGGTTGCTAATCAACTTCAAAAGTATAATCTGACTGAATAACACTTGCCCCTGACACAACTGCACTTTTAAAACGCATTATATCTCCGTATTAATCACACTAGTCATAGCCACGCTTAGTCATCAACTATGTTAGTCATAGCCAGCCAGACAAATAAATCGTGAGCCATGTTAGGCAGACACAGTAGTCATCAGGTATGTTTGTTGTAGCCAGACGCATTAATTAAATTCAAATTTCAAATTCTTCACTGACACAATACGTTACATAAATGGCTAGGCAGTACCAGGTGTCTCGTCAAAGAAGATACAATAATATATTGCTGATTTCGTTTTTTACTTAAATCTAAAAACAATATATGTTATTTCGCTATTTATAGTAGCATATTAAAAAAAAGGATTAGAAGCACTTCATCAATCCAAGTTTTTGTAACTTAAATATACTGAAACTAAATAATAAGTATTCAGTAGAAGGATTTCTTTAATTTTGTTTTTTTTAAGTGATGATATTTTCCGGTTTGAAAGAGTTAGGTAAGTGGTTATACAGCTTTAAGGCGAATAAGAGGGCTCTTTTCAAATGTGCTTTTACTTTAAGTTAGAAAGTAAAGAAGATTATTATTTTTAGTACTGTAGGTATGCTTGGATAAAAATGGAGAGAACTTATCTTGGTTTGAATTAACATAATTTAATAATTCAATAATAATCTACTGCATTAGTCGTACAGGGTGGTTCATCAAATACATCATCTAAAAACAGGGAAGTGAGCAAAATAAAAAGTGCCAGAAACAATTTTAAAGGAGGGAGGGGTTAACATGATCCTGGCACAATTTTAAAGAGGGGAGGGGTTAATATGATCCTGGCACAATTTTAAAGGGGGGAGGGGTTAACATGATCCTGGCGCAATTTTAAAGGGGGGAGGGGTTAAAATGATCCTGGCGCAATTTTTAAATAATGACTTTTACCAATTTCACCAGTATTACTCAAAACATCAATGAAACTGAAGAAAATAAAATACACAATGACTTCAGAATAGTTAGCAAAAGGGAGTTTTACATTTTAATATTATTCCCAATTTTGCTAATATTTTCATTAGGAGATGAAAAGGAAAATCAGAGTTTTAACACCTGACCTTGATATTACAATGTCTAATCTCTTCCTGGAATGTGTGTCACATCCTGGAAGGTGGACTCACATACTTGTGGCTCAAAGGGTTTAACAATGAAGAGGAAAATGTCACTGCTTGCTTTTAATAGCTGGAAACGATTGTTATTTATTTTAAACCCCAGAAGACCAAAGTAATTATTGCTTTCAGTTAAGTTTCTTTGCAAAATAGATTATTTTTATAGCAAACCCATCCGGATTGTACCCAGGGATAAATAAGTTAAATTTAATAAAAATGGTCACAGTGATCCAGAGTTAGTTTTTTAAGCATCCACACACACAATGTTAGATTATAGGATTAAACGACTATAAGATTAAATTTTTAGGTTGTAGGATTGTAGGATTATGCAAATAACATTTGGAAGTAAAATAAAATATAACATATATTAATGAATTGTTCAAACAAAAATTGCTCAATATATTTTTAAAAACAATAGAAATAATTCCCAGTCAAATTATAGTTTTTTCTATTAAGTGTCGTATATTTTACACGGCTCTTTTCCATAATACGAGAGCTTATTTCAATTTTAAATCTAAACATTGCAATTTAAACCATTAGGAAGAGTTAACTATTAACCATGAATGAAATAAAAAATTGTTAAGAGTAACTAAAAAATCACTTCATTTTCAAAACTTGACTCTTCGAAATACTCAAGCTTTGTTAAATGTTTTAATCTGATGAAAAGATTTTATATTTTTCCAAGCTGATCCGTTTTTAAGTACGGTATGGTAAATTATTTTGACAAGTAAGTATCAAAATTACACAATTCACTGACCTGATAACTCCCATGTTCAGCCTCTTATGAGTGCACAGGAGAAGAGACTAAAGAGACTACCTGTTGACCTGTTATCAAGGAGCTCATCCTAATCTCTTATCAGTCTGCCCCCCCCCCCCCCCCCCCCGTTATCTGGGCTACAAGCACCCAACTCAAGCCAAGGGTGATTAATCCGTGTCAATAATAACCCATCTGTGGTAGATTTCAAACTTGTTACTTCACAATGATCAGATGTTAAAAAAAGATATATAAAAAATTACTTCTCACAACACTGCAATAGTTATTTATGCAACAAGTGCGCAAGGTGCCACTTTGCTGCACTCGAGAGAAATG
This sequence comes from Allygus modestus, assembly GCA_963675035.1. Taxonomy (NCBI): domain Eukaryota; kingdom Metazoa; phylum Arthropoda; class Insecta; order Hemiptera; family Cicadellidae; genus Allygus; species Allygus modestus. The sequence goes on from OY776113.1 coordinate 94,978,309, forward strand.
TTTACGTACGAGCCGTAGGCGAGTACGGAATAGTTTCTCTCGAGTGCAGCAAAGTCACTTTGGGCACAAGTTGCATATTGAATTTTTCCTACGTCTGCCAAATATTGATTATACAGTATGATGTACTGTATAATATTAATGATAGCCTATATGATATATTTCCTACAGTTAGAATAAAGCGTTTCAGTTATATTTATTCGTTTTTTTAGAAGAAGACTGCCACTATTAAAAATTAACTTAAATATACAGTATACTATACCTGATTAAAGTAATAGTAACATAACTAGGCCTACTCACAATTTATAGACACTTTTTTATATAAACACACTTTAATTAAACTTCAGCAAAATGCAGGTTGTGCTTATGTTGTTCGAGAACAACAACAATAGATCAGATGTTTATTATCCAGTGTTGCCAACATAATTCATGCATAAACAATGTTACCTGCATACTGTTTTTGACTGTTTTTGACTGTTTTTGTGTTCTTAAGTTGAAACACTGGAGTACACAAAGTAAATCGAGAGTGTGAAAAGTAAGAATGAGTGTGCAAAGTAAAATGAATACGGGAATCACCTGTTTTGCGACTTATATCGAGTGCGAAAACAACCGCTTTCTCGGGCAGACGTAGGAAAAACATATTTACACTTTTACTGTACTTATACAGGGGGAGTTTTAAATGAGTCTCCCCCATTTTTTCTACATTTCTCAAGATATCGACTCCAGATCACTGGCGATCATTGTTGATCAACTTGTACTTCATTTTGACTTAGATCATATTTTTGGCCGCCATCTTGGATCCACCATAATGGAATGGACTCAATTTTTTTTCAAATGTAAAGATAGGGTTATGATACATTACTATTGTGTATTTTCTTGTGAAAAGCACGATCCCGCAATCCGTTTTTAACTATCTCTTTTCGTTCTCAAGATATATAATTTTTTTTATTTATTGAATTTTGAAGTGAATTTTAAGTGCCCACCCCTTAAAGAGATGGCCATATTCTCGTTGTTACGTCAGATAATGAACATAAACTATCACTAATCATTGTTGAGTGTAATTTTGTTAATTTTTCAAATTTAAAAATTTTTGGCCGCCATCTTGAATATTGGAATGAACTTATTTTTTCAATCGTAAAGGTAGGGTTATGATACATGACAATAGTTTATTTTCTTGTGAAAAACACGATGCCGCAATCCGTTTTTAATTAGCTCTTTTTGTTTCTGGAGATATATCCAATTTATTTTAAATAATTTAATATTTAAATTATTCCCAATCATATTGTATTTTGCATTTTTTATATTTATTGGCATCTGTTTAACCACTAACACAGAATATAAATAGAGGGGCTACGTATATCCAACAAGCATTACGGGCAGTGAAGCCAATTCCCTACCGTTCTTGCGGGCAAATCCCGGGAACTGCTGCACACAACGGCAGAAAACCTTTTTCAAATATACGATGATTAGACACACTTATAGTAGACTTAAAATTACCAAACTTGGCACAGAGAATATTTGTTAGTGCTTCTCACTGATGGTAAGCTTAAAAATGTAAAATATATTCTATTGTATAAACTAATACTGTAAATAACTAATATTGTAGTATTGTAAATAACTAATAATATTTGAATAAATGATTAAATTAAGTATGAAAACATGAAAAAGTGAGTAATAGAGGAATTTTTTTATTGTTTGGTCAGGAAAGTTTTGTCAGAGGCAAAGTTTGAGGGCTTGAGTTAAATCATAACATTTTTTTTTTGAAAAATTTACGATCAATGGTTATGGAAATAAATCAGGTTGAAGAGGTAGCAAAATTTGTGTTGCGGCGACGCTCGGGCGCTGCCACTACGAGCTGCCGCGTGTCGCCTCGGCCCGTGTTTCTCGACGTAAACACAACAAACACAATGACAATGTGCTGTCTCTGGCATTCATTAGTGTAAGTGGATGATAAGGAGTGTTGTATGAATGATTGCCGTTGGCGTAATGTTTATTCCTTACGAATGGGCTTATTTATCCCTCTTGTACTGGTCTGTAGGACAAGAAAATGTCTTCGGAAATATTGCCCATCCGAAAAAAACATTAGTGTTAGAATTTTCAAGCAACATTAGAGAATTACACATTTGAAGACAAAGGTAATTTGTTAACAATAATTGTATTTGCTAGTAACATCATGCTCAGAAGAAAATTAGAACGGTTTTTGTGTATTTCATAATTAGTAGAAGTAGCAATAATAATAACAATAACAATACCAATGATCTGCAGTTTATGTTGTCGGTTGGAAAACTAATTTCTTGAAATACTATAATACTTATTTGCTTAAATACTTGGGATTCCCAACTGGTATTAGCAATATTTGGGCAGGACATTGGTTAACAAGTTTTAAAACTTGTTTCTTTAATAGTACAAGTCTTAATTGCCATAATTTTAATTTATGGTTAATTATTGGATTAGACTGTAAGCTAGTAGCATTAGATTATACAAGCTTGATCCGGACAATCAACATTGTATGCAATATTGTATGCTCAAGACGTGTGGGACTAGGATGATGCACCACTTTCCCCTCCACTGATGGGGGCACCACCGATATTCGCGTGGCTTCACGTGCTGTGCCCGCTGCCCTCTCTATTTCTATTCTGTGCTCGCTGGTCTGCATTCATCTCGTATTCTGTTCGGTAATTCCTCCAAATTCTCCACAGGTGTTTAGTACACCACCGACTTTAAGTGGCCCCACAAATAAAGTCCAATGGAGTCATATCCGGGGACCGCGCTGCCACTCAATCGATCCACGTCTTCCACTCCACATACTCGGAAAGTTACGTTCTATTAAGGCTCGTACTTGCCGATGATAATGTGGTCGAGCACCATCTTGCTGAAATCTAAGCTCATTGAGATTAAACTCTTCTTCATTTGCTTGTGTAATATGTCTTATGGAAGGAATTATTCTGTCTCTTAGCATTTCAAGATACATTGGGCCGTTCAGATTTTCCTGAAAAAAGAAAGGTCCAACAATGTGGTTTCCTAATATTCCGGCCCAAATATTTACTTTGACAGGATATTGGGTTGCAGACTGCAGACTCACACATAATATGAGGGTTGTTTGTGTCCTAGTACCTACAATTGTGTCTGTTTACAAGTCCATTTAAGAAAAAAGCACTTTTGTCTGAGAAACATATTTATTGCAGTTTCAGGGTTAGATGTGATCAGTGCGTCCTGCGTTTCACAGAACTGGAGCCTTCGGTCAGGGTCGGCATTGTTCAACTCTTGATGTAGATGAATTTTGTATGGGTGAAATTCGTTCGACTTTAATGTTGTAAAAACTTTTCTTTGTGAAACACCAACAAGTCTAGCCACACACCTAGTTGAAGACTGGGGATGTTCAACAAATTCTGAGACAATTTCAAAATCAGTGTCTTCATTTAATTTAGGCCTTCCGGGATTTTTAATACTAGCAATACTTCCGGTTTCTCTAAATTGATTTACAAGTTTTCTTACATACCTCCTGCAGATTGGCCTCTCAGGATGCAAGTCATTCAAACGCATTTCCGTCTCACGAGCGTTTTCATGGGAAGCTCCATAAAAGAATATAATCTCTACCTTTTCTTGTAGGGTTCTAGCCATAATAATTATGCAGAGTTATAACAAATATTTTGCTGTCCAACCTTTTTTATTTCTCAAATCGTTTGTTTTCCACAGGATATAACTTTCACGACTAATCACAACTTTGTCTAACTAAACTGGAATGCAACACTGACTAAATCAGAAGAGTTATACATCCCTGCATACTCTCAAATACCTCGTGCTGCAACTATACTATCAGCTGCTAGCCTAATCAGCTTTTGTACCCCGGAAAAATCGTATAGGATGTTATACCCCTGTGCATGTATTTAGCCTTTATCTATAGACAGAATGAAACAAATTGCTTACAGATTTGATGTTTAGTATTGTAGTAATGTTATTGTTATACAAATATTTTAATCTATTAAAAATGAGTCTGGCAATGTTCATGCATGTATTTGTTTTCATGACAGTAAACATTTTTATTTGATTTGATTTCATATGATAGCAATTTAAACTATATTTCTTTAATATTAATGGGAGGATATGAGGTACATTTCCAAGCCGTGTCTTCAGGACAATGGGGGTTCATCTATTGTTATTTATTTTGCAATAATTGTAGTACTAAAACGTTATGGCTTTTATTTACTAACTTCAAAAAGTATTATTGTTATAAATGCAAAGTTAAAATAAAACAGTAACTTTTTTCATTAAGGTAATTATATTTTTTTTAACCATAGACGCTAACAAATCTTCATATCGTATTTCAAAAATTTTAATCTGACTTGTGTATCGTGCTCAGTTCAATAAAGCAATTCAAAATATTGCATCACAACACCAATTTTGCACTTTTTAAATCCCCCAAAACAATATGGCGAATCCAAGATGACCGCCGGACATTATAATTTATTAAAAATGAGGTAATTACCACCCAACAAATGTTAGTGGTTAAACAGGGTCAATATAAAAAATATACAACAAGATTAGGAATTATTGAAATTATTAATTATTTAAAATAAATTGGGCATATCCCCAGAACGAAAATAGGTAATTAAAAACAAATTGCGGAAAAGTTTTTTCACAAGAAAATACACTAAAATCATGTGTCACAACCCTATCTTTACATTTGAAAAAATAAGTTCATTCCAACATAGCGGATTCAAGATGGCGGCCGAAAATTTTTAAATTTTATAAATTAAGAAAATGCCACTCAACAATGATTGGTGGTAGTTTATGGTAATTATCTGACGTAACAACGAGAATATGGACATGTCTTTAAGGCGTGGGCACTTAAAATTCACTTAAAAATTTAATAATAGAAAAACAACAATATCTTGAGAACAAAACGGGATAGTTAAAAACGGATTGCGGCATCATGCTTTTCACAAGAAAATACACTAAAGCCATGTATTACAACCCTACCTTTACATTTGAAAAAATTAAGTTCATTTCAATATGGCGGATCCAAGATGGCGGCAAAAAATATGATCTAAGTCAAAATGAAGTACAAGTTTATCAACAATGATCACCGGTGGTCCGGATCTATATTTTGAGAAATGTAGAAAAAATGGGGGGACTCATTTAAAACTCACCCTGTATACAAGACAGCAAACATAAATATTGGTACAAACAGTGACGTAGATAAGGGAGGGGGATCAGGGGATATATCCCCCCTTGATACTTGGAAAAATAAAATTTCTATCCTCCTGAAATCAAGCTTAAACCTTTTGATTAAAAATAATTGCTGTTACTAAAAAACATAATATATGTGTGTAATATCTTTGAAATATCTTATTTATATTAAGAATGCTGTTTGCGTAGGCTACAGTAAATAGAAGGACTAGCAGACGGACGTCCCTCACCCCCTAGCGGCCAGCTCGTCAACTAGTGTTCCTGACCTTGACGTTTAGACGGTTCAGTGATGTGCTTAACGGTTACGTTACTTTCCAGTAATTACAACTGATACAAGTAATATTTTAGTACTGGTTACTCTCTGTAACAATGGTTCATGTCCACTGAGCTCTATGTTCATATCTCGGATGTGTTGGCTACCTACGTTTATTGTCTTTGTTCAATTATTTCTGTGTATCAAACTCTGATGCTTGTCAGAGTTATGTATAGTCTAATGATAATACAGCTACACCTAGTACCTAGTTTATTTTTCAACTTTAAGAAAATCACTGAGACCGATCTTTCCAAATTTATTTCCAAATTTTCACCCAAAACTTCCACAGGATATGATGACATAAGTATGAAAACAATCAAAATCTGTCAGCTTGAAATTATTAAGCCACTCACTCATATTATAAATACCTCACTAATCGGGGTATTTCCACAACAATGCAAATTGGCAAAAGTCAAACCTCTTTTCAAGAAGGGGGATGAGTCGGACATGGGGAACTATCGTCCAATCTCGCTCCTACCTTCTATTTCCAAACTCTTCGAGCGAGTGGTGAGTGAGCAGCTGACTCACTACTTAGAGGAGAATGAACTCATATGCAAAAAGCAATATAGGTTCAGAAAAAACAAATCAATCAAATTGGCACTTATTGATTTTGTAAATCAGTGTATCGATGCAATGGAGGCTGGAGAATCTGTTATTAGCTGCTTTGCAGACTTGTCCAAAGCTTTCGATTGTGTCGACCATCAAATTTTGCTCGGGAAGTTGGTGGCGCTTTGGGTGGGAGGATGCGTCCATCGCTGGCTGCATTCCTTCCTCACCGACCGCTACCAGTTCGCTGAGCTAAAACATCAATCGAATTTCAAAATTCAAAAATTTCGGTCGAGAAAACAATTTATCAAAAACGGAGTTCCTCAGGGATCGATTCTTGGCCCGATACTGTGTTCCTGACGTATATTAATGATATGAAAGGGATGATGTCGGACGAGAGTCTATTTGTTTTTGCAGATGATACCACTCTTTTTACTAAAAACAATAACGTCCATGACCTTGAAATTGACATTTTTTTAAAAATCAACACTCTTGCTCAATATTTCTCCAGCAATGCCTTGAAATTAAACACCGAAAAGATAGGGTGTCTCTGCATAAGTACAGATCAACTGAAGAGGTTTAACGAAATTGATGGGGACATGCTGGATCCTTCCAACTCTTCTGATTTCCTAGGAGTTAGGCTGGAAGATGGTTTATCATGGGCCGACCAAATCGATAAAATAGAAAAAAGCTTGCCTCAGGGCTGTTTGTGTTGAGAAGAGTATGTAAATTCTGCAATTTAAACGTTTCTAGACTTGTATACTTCAGTCTTTTGGAGTCTCACATCATTTACTCCATCGCCTTGTGGGGAGGGTACAAGACTCTCATAGAGAAAATTTTTACCTGGCAAAAAAAGGCCATTAGGGTCATCTTTGGGCTCGCTCCTTGGGAACATTGTGAGAGTTACTTCATAAGATAAGGTATTTTGACTGTTCCTGCCCTATATTTGTATGAGTTAGTAATATACATTAGGAATCAAAAATTAATGAACCTATGTCAAAGAAATCATACTCACAATACTCGGTTCAAATCAAAATTCTCCACCTTTCACAGACTGTCGGTCTTTGAAAAAAAAATCTTTACGCCGGTTAAAAATGTTATCAAATGTTGCCTAACTTTATTTCATCCATTGCTGACAACACAACATTTAAAGTAACACTCAAGAATTATCTGACTCTGCATTGTTTTTATTCTGTGGAAAGTATTATTGGACACCTCAGGCAATGTAATCCCCTGTGTGACTCTCTGACCCCTCCCCTCCCTACCAATCATATTCCATAGTGGCTGAAACTTCTTCAGCACTTAGACCTTTTCAACGCCATCGAGCCTATATGAACGGAAACATAACAAGTAACAAGTAAGTATAGCCCTAGCCCTATTCTCTTAACAGAAAATGGTTTAACAAGTATGTTAAATCTTTGACTTTTTACATAAAATGTGATCATTAGAGCCCCTCGGACCTGATAATTTAACTCTTTATTTATGTCTACAGATATAACAAGTGCAACTCAGACTTCTTATCCAAATAAAATCGGTGTCTACTTTAACAGTTGAAAGACCATACACCCGCCTAGGACTGGGTGTCTATAACTAGGGTTATATTGGCCTATAATATTTGTAGGATATAAGTTATTGTAACTTAAATTAACAAAACCAAATCATGATTAAAGTAGAGTAGTAGCGGTAGTAGAGCTTAGAAAACCTATGTGTTACCTAATGTAGGTGTCTACTCATAAACCCAACACAGTTAGTAATAGGAGCTAGGCCCTTTTAAAAAAATGCATGTTCCACACAATTTTAAGGAATTACCTTGTGACTGAGACAAATTTCATGTATGAATCGGTCTAGTGTGGTACTTGAGAATTTTACGAGTACCTATCATGTCTTACAGCGTGCCATACCAGTAAGGCTAGGTTGGTTTGTCTTAAATGAACTGTCACTCATTGTGAAGACACAAAACACAATGAAAACTTACAATCAACATGGGCATAAACAGGGCCCATTTTAGCTTCGTGCCGCCCCTAGGCTGTATGAAGCTTGCCGCCCCCTCCCTCCCCTCAAACTAGGGATAAGGAAAGAAGTCAAAGTACAGTTGTCGCAAAGGGACCGCCTCGGCGGTGGCCGAGTGAGAGTGTTTCCAGGCCCGCAATAAGTGCTATTAATCTTCTCTTAGCGGCAATGTTAAGAGGGGGCAGGAGTCAGATAGAATTCCGCCTTTTGATTTGGGGTTTGGCCACTAGAGCGCTAGTAGTTTTTAAAATAATTCTTCCTTACCGACCGGCAGCGTGCGTAGGCTCGGCATTCAGTCAACGGATCGGTATTGTCTAGTGTGATTTACAACACCTAGAATGACGGGTTCACTGTCACTGGCGTGGCTTCTCGAACGTCCCGCACACACGGGACTAAACCCAAAATTCTTGTCAAGACTGTTTGGTGTAAAGGCTGATCAAATATGTTGCAACTTCGTCTAAATCTTATGTCTGGTAATATTTACTAGCAAAAATATTATGCTGTAAGAAATACATTAGACATTTATTAATTTCTCCGGTCAACATTTATCTTTGCATTATCAGTTTTGTAGCTGCCGCCTTATATCGATTTAATGAAAATGTCATAAGCTTTAAGAATATCACTTTTCACTATTATAGTCGAGTTTAGCAATTTTCATTAACATAATACAGTATGTGATACATTTTCTAGAGACTATTGTATTTTTTTACAGTTCAGGTCACAGTGCTTGGCATCTGGTTAGCGTATACTCTAGAATAAATTTTCGCCTCTATTCGGCTTAGTACGGTTATTAGTGTTACAGTCTAATTTTGTCAACTGAAAGCAAAAATCACTTATTTAATTTTAAAACATTTGTTTTGGTTGTTTTTTAATGTCTACTTTTATTTATGAGAAATGATAGTAGTTTCTCGCCTTTCCCAAGACTTGGTGCCAAGCACCGTGAACCGAACTGTTCAACGGCCTTTGTTGCTAGTTAGGATATAAAACACTAGTGGCTTGTAGAGGATAACTTCTAACCTTCTGTTTAGCCTGCATTTTATCGACGGTTTACTGGAAAATGAATTAACTAATGACTCCTTTTGATACAAACCGAGTTAAGTTATTGCTCATAAGCTCTACGATTATCGAAAGAAAGTGACTGGCAGAGCGGCCGCGCGGCAACCGAACATGCTATTTCATAACCTCGTGGAAACATAACCTTCCAATAAACGTTATTTAACATGTCAGTTAAATTTTGTCTTTGACTGTTCATTAGATCTTTAAAATACTACGCTAAGCTGATTTTAGTTAAGAAAATTCCTGTGTTATTTCTGATCCAATTTGTATGCCTGAGGTATCAAAATATTTGTCCTGGTTAGTAGCTGTGCATAAAGGTTTTTTCGACATTTTCGTTCAAAAGACATAGGCCACCCTCAAAGTGTTTTGTGTGTATGATTAACATGTCGAATAATTTTTTTCCAATTGCAGCTATTAAACACTATGGACAGGTAATTAGCAATAACAGATGTCACAAGCAATTAATTCATCTATCTACATAAATCAGTAATATAAGTTTAGTTTCTACATCGCTTTGAGCGTTGAAATATGTTATACATCGGACGCAGCGAAGACATTGAAGTTGTTGTTACAATTTGTTAACAAACTAAAGAAATATTCTTTAATAAGGAAGCCGTAATATTTGTTATAAATTAATTTTAAACTAAAACCTGCATTAATATTTTTAAAATTTATAAAATTTCATTAGGCCTTTCGCCAGCAGCAACGCTGGCGTCGTCAGACGAACTCGCAAACTGAAATAAGATATATTTAGAATAATAATTTAAATATAAACAACATAAACATATGATTTTAAGAACATCAAATTGTTATCAGTTTTAAGTAGACTTATATAAAAAATACTTATGAAATTAAATGTATAATACAGTAAAATTTTAAAATATATTCTACACAAACTTCTTATACTCAATTTAATAACGGAGAATTTGGCATTAGTCCATAGCCATTATTTACTAAATTACTCATTTTATTTATGTTTAAAGATTCCCACGGATGCAATTTAGTTATGAAATAAATTTAGTGGCTTCAAATTGCTCTTTAAAAGTTTATATTTAAAACGCTAATTTTGAATTACTTGTAATAAAACGGGAATCCGCCGTGAAAAATGTAAAGGTGTTATTATAATAAAGCCCCAACATATTGCATATTCAAATACACACTAAAACGTTACAAAATTATTCTAGTTATTATGTTGAAGCTCTCGCTATTTTCCCTGCCATGACGTACGTAGAAACGCTGCCACCAAGTAAAATAATAATTATACTAATTCCCTAAGGAATTTCTTGTGTACAGCAAAACTCTTTTATTTATGAACCGATTTCAATGATTGAGGTGTCAAATTAAAGGGATTTCTCTGTAGAAGTCATGGAATAACTTTTGTCTCCCTCAGTTCAATGTTCTTTGCCCCATTTAACTTTAAAGTTTCCGTGTTAATCGTATGAACAATATGTGTAATAGGTCAAAAACAGATGTAGTTGCAGCAACAATTTTAATCAGCTGTTCATTCCTGAATTCTTTGTGCGAAGCACGGGTAATCAGCTAGTTCTAAGTATTCTTCATGACAAATCTGCATAAATCGGGTATGAAATCAGACTACAGTTTACAAAATTATTAAATTTGAGGTACGAAGTAATTTTGTTCAGGATACCTTCCCAGATTGGCATAAAAGGGAACGAGTTACCGGATTATTTTGATAAGAATGCTTTAAATTTAAACAATATTAGTAATTCGTTTCTACCTTGTTTCAATTACACGAATTCGTTCGTCACCAAGAAAGCTAATGTACAATGGCAAGAGGATTGGGGGGCTGCATCAGTTAGGCCTACAGAGGGTAGCAGAGTTTTGGACTGAAGCCTCAAATTACGACTTCGACTTGGTTTTCAAAATTCAAGACATCAAGATAAAAAATCCAAATCATTTCACGTCTTTGAATCGGTCAATGCATTGTTCCGGAATATCTACACAGACTCAAAATTATAAATTACCCTCTTTGTGAAGGTGTCGGGAAATAAGCGCCAAGCGAAATAAGCGACAATTGCGAATCTGCACCTGTGAGGTCAACACTCAGTGAAGTTAGTAAAGCGACCATCACGGAATTTTACCTGCTTCTAAGAGGGCAAAACTTGCTCAAACATACTGGTTTCCATCACACTTTATTCAAGTTTGGACTGGCTAAATGATTGACAGACATTTATGATTGAAATTTGTTTATATTTTATGAACAATAGCAGGAGTTTCCGGCGCGCGTTGCTCAGTGAGCTATATACAATCTGGAGAGAGTATTGCCTTGCAGTTATGACAAAAAACCGTGCCGTGTTTGAAAAGCAGCTGGAAGCACAATATCTCCCCTCTACAGTACCAACATAGCAAAACGAACACCATGTACAAGGTGCCATTATCGTAAAAAAATTGTAAAAAACACAGCATAGCAGCAAGGACAGATGTTACGGACATTAAATGATTAATGACTAAAAATTGCCATGTTGGGCCATGTAAATTCAAAAATATGAGGAGAAAATTTACTCGATTTTGAGCGGTAGTTACTATTAGTGATAATGGTTTCAAAAGGAGAATCAAATCTGCCGCGAGAAATCGGTTGCGGAAGCGGGATCTTTGGTCGGTAAGCGACGTTGCTGCCATCTATCGGGGCGACAGCGAAACAGTTGCAGTTTGTGGGCCTACTCGTTTTGTAAGACTTCAAAAAAAGGCTTATTTTGGAACAGTTTCACATTTTAAAACAAAAAAACACTCAGACCAAACATTAACAATAACATAACTGTTATTATGACGTTTTCAAATTTAATTTATATAAAACGTATCATTTTATAAATTGTTTCAAAAGTACACAACTTCTTATGGGAAAAAAGGAAGTTGATTTTCATATTTTAGGTGTGAAAAATACTACATTTTGATTATAAGATCATACGGCTAACAACTATAAGATTGTTTGACCTGCGATAATTTTTGCATTTAAAGGCGGGCAGACAGTAAAATAAAACATTTATAGTAGCGCCCCATGTCAAAAGACGACTGGAGCCGGCGGCTGGTGGAGCTAGGTCTGGCCCCCTCTTAAGTAATTTTTCACCCTCTTCAGGCAGGAAAACAAATCAGACTTTAGTCGGTTATTTACAGACTACATAATTAAGGGTTTCCAGCGAGGGGTTGAATATAAAAATCCGACTGGTGGAACTCAAAATTGGCAAAGATACCCTTGCACTAATTATATTTTTCAAAATATGTAACCGCAGAATTAGAGGTATTTTAGTTTTTTTTTATTTGCAACTCAAAAACTGTGGGGTAAATCGAATAAAGTGAATGGTGATTTTATAAAAGTGTGGATACTGTTGTACCAACGCAGTTATTATGCAATTCTTAAAAAGTGAGAAATGTTCATGTTGGTGGCCTTTACCTCTACAACTAATGCCAAATACCCTTCAAATCAAATAGCTTATACCAAATAACCTTATACCTTGTTAACATCCTTTTTATTCAGTGTTTTCTTTGGGAAAAAATGCACCATTTGCTTATTTTGCCCGCTACTTCCTGCGAGAAATACTCGCCGCGATCATCTCACCGGTGAACATTCGGCCGTGTGAACAAGCGTGGTGGTGTTGACGCCGCCCCTTTATGACTGGCAAAGACGAATAAACAAATTAAATTCTTTGATCTCCGCGCCCTTCTTGCCTTCGGCATAATATGTCTTCTAGTTATTTTTACTCTATATTAAACATGATTTACAAAGTTTAAAAAAGGTAAAACTATTATTGAAAAAGTAGGCTTACAATATTTTTAATCCATCTAATCTGTGGACAAATTTATATTTTAAAAATATGCTCCCAGAAATTTTCCGCCCTGGGCCGCGGCCTACTTGGCCTATTTAGAAAATAGGCCCTGGGCATAAAACTTGTCAAGCGAGACGGCACAATCTGTAGTAACAGACAGTGTGTGCTTTTTTGCGACTGGCGATGACCTCTCAAAGTTGACTGAGTGGGAGGGAATGTGGCTACTAGAAGCATAATTTACGAGAGCGGGTCAAGCGGAACCCAAGCCCAAGCAACATTTATGCACAATTATGCAAAGTCCATAGCACGAAGCAGGAAGCCACGACCCGACGCAATCCTCATACGTCCGACCTCTGGAAAGTCGTATGCGGATTTGCTGAATGAAATCCGGGGTGGGGTGAAGCCGGAAGAGTCGGGTGCCGAAATCAGTGTGATTCGGCAAACGCGCACCGGTGGAGTCCTTGTGGATCTTGGAGCAAACACCACGAACAAGGACGAGTTCAGTTCTGCACTGAAGAGAGCCGTTAGTGAAAATGGAACTGTCAAGAACCTAGAACCGAGAGTTTCTCTGGAAATTAGGAACCTTGACAGTTTCACCTCCGAAAGTGAAGTCAAGGAGGCCATCGAAGAGACCTCGGAGCGCGAGCGGGGAGGTTAAATTTCTTTAACCCGACCCAATAGCAGAGAACAGAAGCTCACGATTGTCTCTTTGTCAGAACGCGGAGCGAATGAACTCCTGAAAACAGCGAGGATAAAGGTGGGCTGCGTCACTGCCAGGATTCGTCGGAGGGTGGAAGTAACGAAATGCTTCAAGTTTTTTGGTTATGGCCATCTTCAGACCGATTGCACAGGCCCAGACCGACGGGCCATGAATCTGTGCCTGAAGTGCGGTGCGAGTGGCCACAAGCAAGACGCTTGTACTGCAAATGCCAAGTGTTGTCTGTGCGCCTCCCTTGTTTCAGAACAGGCAAACAATGAACACCAGCCCGGAGCAAGAGCATACCTCGTTTTCCGGCAGGCTCTGGACAGTGCCACAGCCAGTCTAAAAAAGAAATGAGAGTCCTCCAAGGAAATACTCAGCACTGTAGGGTAGCGAATGATCTTCTGTCCCAGATAGTCCTGAAAAGAAAGATCGATCTGCTTATTATTAGCGAGCAATACCGTGACAGGGATGGATCCAATTGGTACCCGGATACAGTCGGGACTGCTGCCATTTGGATCCCAAATAAAAATGTATTTGTCAGAAGTCACGGTAGGGGGGACGGTCTCGTTTGGGTGACTACCAGCGAAACAAATTTTGTTAGCTGCTACTTCTCACCCAACGAGAATGTGGCAGATTTCCAGGACCGTTTGGACAGACTCGAGGACCTTCTTCGCTCCCTCAGTGGAGCCCTGATCGTAGCCAGTGACTTCAATGCTAGGGCTATAGATTGGGGTATGCCAAGAACAGACCCAAGAGGACGGAAAATTTTGGAGATGGCGGCAAGGATTGGACTGGCTGTGATAAACGTGGGGGACTCACCCACCTTCAGGAGTCCACGTTATGGACCAACCATACCGGATGTGACATTTACGTCGGAAAACGTTTCGAGACGGATCGCAGACTGGAGAGTGATCGAAGACTGTACTGGCTCCGATCACCAGTACATCACCTTCAGTATTGCTACAAACAGCTTTGAGCCAAGGAACCTTAATTGAACGCCAGTCTGGAACGTTTCGAGACTCGATTCAGTGTTGTTGTCCTCGGCGATTGACGAGGGGAGGACCACTGTTTTGGAATCTTCGGGAACCACGGGGGAGATCGTGGAGGCAACAATGAGGCTCATCGAGCGTAGTTGTGATGCTCCCATGCTCCCGGAAAGTGCAACGAAGAAAAAACTGAAGATCGGCATACTGGTGGACGGAGGAAATTTCTGTGCGGCGGAGAAAGTGCCTTAAACTCAGACGAAAGGTCACCCGCAGTAGGAGAAGGGGTGGCGTGGTGCCTGAAACACTCATGCAAGAGTTCAGGGCGGCCAGACAAGAACTGAAGCGCGCTATCTCCACGAGTAAAGCCTCCAAATGGAGAGCTCTGACAGAGGACCTGAACAACGATCCTTAGGGATTGGGTTACCGGGTAGTTATGCGACGTCCCGGTGCCCAATCAGCTAACCCTAACTTGAGCACCGTCCAGTTGTAGGCAATCGTTGATGCTTTGTTTCCGGCCCATCATATCAGGCTGCATGAAGAGGTTGCTGTGGTTCCCGAACAAAATAACCTTACCTTTGTTCAGCGAACAAGAACTGTCAAGTGCCATTGGCTCTTTCCACTCCCGAAAGGCTCCTGGTCCCGATGGCATTCCAACGGAAGTGCTAAAGGTAGTAGGTCTGGATTTCCCAGGCCTGCTGCTAAGCATGTACAACCGCTGCTTGTTAGAAGGCTTGTTTCCTCTGCGATGATAAGCTTTTTGAGTGACTCCTGAAGCCAAGGCTCACACAGGCGGTAGAAGCGGCAGGTGGACTTTCCAATCGTCAGTACGGCTTTCGAGCGGGTCGATCAACGATTGGAGCTGTCGGTGAAGTGATCAAGACTTTTGAGGCTGTTCAGCAGGTGAACCACAGATCACGAAGGCTAGTCATGTTGGCTACGCTGGATGTAAGAAATGCGTTCAACTCAGCCAGGTGGGCTGACATGCTGGGCGCATTGAAGACGGATTCTGTAATCACACCGTACCTGTTAAGGATGCTGCAGAGCTACTTACAGGATCGGAAGTTGGTTTTCAACACGCCAGTTGGACCACGGCGGAGAGATGTAACAGCAGGTGCTGCTCAGGGCTCGATTCTTGGACCGGACCTCTGGAACATCGCCTACGATGGGATCCTCCAAATGGAAATGCCTCGGGAGACTTTCCTCGTCGATTATGCGGACGATATCGCCGTAATTATAACCGCGAGGGATGTCGATGAGCTACAGAGGCTGTTGACCTTGGCCATGGGCCAAGTGACGAGGTGGATGGGTGACCACGGCCTGTCCTTGGCGACGGAGAAGACCGAGATCGTGTTTCTCACCAGATGGAGGATCAATCCCATTGTACATCTCGCGGTCGACCGGGAAGTTATTTTCACTAAACCCGTTGTCAAGTACCTGGGTATGAGACTGGATGTTCGGCTCAAATTCCGGGACCAGATCACTTTTGCGACGGAGAAATCTGAAAAGATTGTGGCTAACTTGAGCAGATTAATGAAGAATGTCGGCGGACCGATTGGTAGCAAGCGCCGAGTGCTGATGTCTGTGGTTCACTCCGCTCTTCTTTTCGGGTGTGAGACATGGGCAGAGGCCCTCCGGAAAAAACTATTGAGGGGGAAGATGGCAGCGGTCCAGAGGAGAGGCATTCTTCGGATTGCTTCGGTGTACCGCATAGTGTCGGAGCCAGCCGTCCTCGTAGTTGCTGGGGTGATTCCCATCGATCTTCTTGCTTTCGAGCTGGAGCGGATCTTCGATGGGAACGGTGCTTTGAGCCGTTCCAAAGCCCGAGAAGGAACTATGGAGGATTGGCGAAATCGCTAGGAGAGGGCGGACGAGGAAGATGTACGGAAAGACTCATTGGGGATCTCCGGGAGTGGGTAGAGCGGGGGCACGAGGAGGTAGATTTTTACCTCACACAGCTCCTCACCGGACACGGTTGTTTCGGGGCCTACCTTCACAAGATGGGAAAGTCAGCGAGCCCGGAATGTCAGTACGGTGACTCCGACTACGACGATGTCCTGCACACCTTCTTCCATTGCGTGAGGTGGGAAGCGGACAGAAGGGACCTCGAAACGGCCATTGGCCCGATCTCACCGGACACACTCGTTTATGACGCAATTTCTGGGGTCACGAAAATTACGTGCACAGAAATATAAAACGCGGTTACCAAGATAGTCAGTCGAGCTGGGTTTTCGTTCCAGGAGTCGTAAGTGAAGGTATCGCTTTGATCGAACGGAATTTTGAACCCCCAAAAGAGAACCATTGGCTCCGAAAGGGCGAATAAGGAAACGTTCCTTAACAATCAGACCGCAATCATCATCGCCATATTTGTTCTCTGCATAATTGGTCGAATTCTTGACGCGGTAAGTAGATTCGAACGTCACGCGGTAGTACACAAGGAACGCTGCGGGCAAACCACAGGTAGGAGGGAGTGCTGTGGGCGAACCACAGAAAGGATGGTAGACCTAATAGTTTGGAATGGGTAATTATTAGTATTAAGCTAAACTAGCACAATTATTCCCTATTACGTACTTTACTACCATGCAGGTAATATAACAACCTTACCAAACTACCCTAAGAGACCTGATTCGTGCTATGGGCGTACCAAAGTAAGGAGAAGTGCTATGGGTGTACCACAGTAAGGAGACACGCTATGGGCGTACCACAGTAACGAGGCTATGGGCGTCCCACAGTAGGAGTCGTGCTGTGGGCGTACCACAGTAGGAGTCGTGCTATGGGCGTACCACAGTAGGAGTCGTGCTATGGGCGTACCACAGTAAGGAGACGTGCTATGGGCGTACCACAGTAACGAGGCTATGGGCGTACCACAGTAGGAGTCGTGCTATGGGCGTACCACAGTAAGAGGCTGTGGGCGTACCACAGTAAGAGGCTGTGGGCGTACCACAGTAAGGAGTGATTGTTGCTGTGGGCGTACCACAGTAAGAGGCTGTGGGCGTACCACAGTAAGGATTGATCGTTGTTGTGGGCGTACCACAGTAAGGATGGATCACTGCTGTCGTAAATGAAGAAAGCTATTAATAAAAATAACTTGGCCTGAATTAATGTATGCAGTGCTAAAAAGTAATATCATAGTAATCAAAGTTACAGAATACTAGCTAAGTCTAAGTGTAGCTGAAAATGTGTTAAGACAAAACAAGAACAATCAGAGTAGCATACACCAATAGAACAAAATATGGGTAAAACGTGATAAATGTGGCTTATTATTAAGTTAGCATATCCATACAATATTTATTTGTAGTTTAAAACATAGTAAAAGGTGCTGAAAACAATATTGGAGTGGCCTACAGCATCGTTAAAACAAATAAACAAACTGTAATAAATCGAAGTAATTCGTGAGATTATTTAAATCAAAATATCATTAAACTGGTACAAAATATTTTAAATCCTTACTAATGTGGCATAAACTACGCTGAGTACATTATGCAACGCCAACCGCTCATTCACTAAAATATTCGAAAAAAATAAACTTGAGGTGAGCAAGTTTTAAATAAAAGGTAATTTATTACGTTACTTCCTTTAGTAGAAGACTGAAAGAAATTCAACAATGATTCGTTAAATTATTCGAGAAATAATCAATCAGAGAACATTAATAAAATTCAAATAAGATACAATTTAATAAGCATTCATAAACGTAAACCGTTATTGAGAGCACTGCACTTCGTTAAAGTTCGAAAATAGTCGAGACGAAATCGTATACAAGTCAACGAAGGGACGATCCCTACCTTAAGACGTGAAGCGAGCTCCTCACTGCACTGTGTTGGGCGATGAACTGACCGTAGACGCCGGCCGCCGCGGGTCATAGGCGGGGGAGTCGCTAGTGCGCAGGTCCAGTCGGGCATGCGCACGAGAATCGAGTTTCGAGCCAATAGCGGCCGCGGTACTAGTCGCCGCGGGAAATTCAAACAGTAGTTTGAGGTTATGTTCGCCCAGAAAGTAAATAAAATACTATTTGTACCGCTATTTAACGTAAAATATTTAGTTTGAAAAATTAACACGTTACACCCTCCTCCAACTTCAGTAAACAAAAGAAAAACTAATAAAAAAGAAAAGAGATCTTACCTTCTAAAATATATTTCAGTAGGAATGTTGTGGGCAAACCACAAATCAGGACGACTAAGGAAAGGTAAAACAAAAGTGTATTTCATATCACAAAATAATTTCAGGCACTTTGTATACTAAACGTAAACATACTCCTCCTTAATCTATAAATAAATAGATCAAACAAAAACAAATAACATATTGGCGTTTTATCACAGATCGAAATAAACAAAACATTTTTCTAAAGAAAATAACTAAGCTGCTGGCAGTATTCTTAAAACTAATCGACCTTATAACTATTTTTTTTGTTTTATACCAATCGCTGGTAAAATTTTTGACTTGCTATAACGAATTTCACAAACAACTTAAGAAAATATTCTAAAACAAACTCTCTGGCAATATGCACAAAACTAAACGGACTTCCTAAGTCTAAATAAAATACAAAAGCACTTCATCAAATTCATTAACATAACGAAAGACAAACATCTAGTTAAAATGCACTTTTGTGACAAACTCCTTAAATTTGGAACAAATCCGGTCGCAGCAATTTCTCATCTACCTTCATTGGTCCCCAAGGAAACTGAACTACTTGCTTCTTCTTTTTGGGACGGCGGTACCTTTTATTCGGATTTCGGCCACGAGGTTTGGGAACGGACATTTCCGGTAGTGAAATCGTGACATCAATCGGAAAATCACTTGAAACGGTTGAGACATCGCAGGGGGCTAAACTAGAGTGGTCAGCAGTCGTTCCAACCGGGATCTGGCAAAATTCGGTGAGGTCTTCCATCAGGGCATCTTCCAGTTCATTTCCAAGAAGGCTAGGGTCTACTTTGATTGATAAGCAAGGTGACAGGGGAGGATTTGTATATGCTTCCGTGTAACTATCGGCATTGAAAGGATGATTTAATTGACCTCAGAGCCACTCATCATTATTTTCGACACAAATATAATCTTCCGTAACGTTGTCGTTTGGATTGGTCTGACTTGAGGTTTCCGGCAAAATCTCTTTCTCAATCCAATTCAGAAATTCGTCCATGGTTGCATCCATGTTCATCTGCTGTTCGGGGCAAGCTAGCGCTTCTTGCTCAAACTTTTCAGTTCCAGTGGACTTGTCCGAATTAATCGGAAGAATAGAAGTGAGAAAAGCATCTTCCGTCTCCGTTTCCTGGTTAGCTGTGGTGGGCCTAGGGGACAATTCAGCTTCTGTAGCAGTAGATTTCTCAACCATAATCGGTAAGGACGGGGTTGCTCGAATGATTCCACGTTCTGCCAGGAAGCTATCCTCCATGTTGATAGAACTTTTTCTCAGGACACTGCCAAGGTGTTTCCGCCAGTTGATTGAACTAAACGAAGGAAAAATCTGTCGCACCTCATCTCCTCGAGATAACCTTTCTAAAAACCATAAGATAAATACCCCACAGTCGACAGCATTTTCGTGGCGAGGGCAGCTAGCGAGGGTGTCTTGAAGGTGCCATGATGACGGGGAAATTTCTAAATTTTGTAATTTTGCCTCACCTTTTATAGCATTAAATACGCCGTAGAGTTCAGGTTTGTGAGATAATCCCAAAGAATCGTAAGCGTGAATCCGCCTTTGGTCTGGGAAGACTGAAAGAAGGGCCCAGTGCTCCGCATCCTCCACAAAAACTGGAATAAGTATAAGCTTAAAATCAAAAGGATTGTTTCTTCGGAATCGTCTAGCTGCAATTTCGTACCGTTTGCGGGTCAAATAAGGATAAAAGAAAGAGTCCAAACCAAGCACAGGAAAATCGCTATTTGCATTCCTTTGTTGCAAGAGTTGAATGTATGGATTGATGATGGCATCGGAAAGTCGGGTGCCAGGATCTAGGAGTGCCAGGTCTCGTTCGTGGACCAAAGGAATGGTTGGGTCAAGTGGGTGAGCACAAGCCATTCTGTAAAGCAAAACAATAAAGCGTTACATACATGCAAAGCATTAGTAAGACTTAAGCCTAGTTATTTATGGAGGGTGAAAAGATTTCAGGTTGGTTTGGAATAGGGTTTTAGGTCTTTTGCGTGCACTCTACCTACGATCCGACCGTTGTTATCCCGAAGACTGAAAATATTCATTCCCTCCGCACAATCAATTACAAAAGGACCGTCAAACTTTGGCGCTAGTTTTCCGGCGACGAAATCAGCTGCCGAAGATAACGTGTGAGTTCGACACAAGACACTTTGACCAACCGTATACGGATTTTCTCGCCGTCTTAGCATCTTCAGGTTAATATCAAGCCTGTTTGTTAAACGCCTCACGCATATTTTCAACACACTTGGCTTGCAACTGTTTAATGGTTTCAACTCGTAGTTGATGAAGTTGTTCAACTGATTGCGTTCCCTTCGAACTATCTTCAATTATGGGCTGAGATAATGATTGTGGGATCCGTAATTCCCGTCCATAGGTCAGCATAGCAGGGCTATATTTGGCCGAATCATGCACCACGGTATTTAGGGCGAATCGGAAAGCGTCGAGATGGTCATCCCATGATCGATGATCGCTTTGAACATACTGCGAAATCATGGTTTTAATTACTCTATTAGCTCGTTCAGTGGGATTTGATTGTGGGATATAGGGCGCCGTGGTTTGATGTTCGATTCCCCATTCTTGGGTAAGTTTTTGGAAAATATTTGATACATATTGAGTCCCGTTATCCGTCAGTATGCAGTCAGGGGTCCCGTAACGTAACAATACGAGTTCAACAAATTTCTTGGAAATTTGTTGTGCTGAGGCGTTTTTCAAGGGAGCTATCTCTACCCATTTGCTAAACGTATCCTGGAAAACAACTATGTACCGGTTGCCTTTTCTGGTTCTTGGCAATGGACCCATAATATCACTCGAAACAACGTACTAAGGACCCTGGGGTCATCTAAATTACATTTTCCCTATGACTTTACGTTGTTCCACTTTATACCGTTGGCAGCTATCGCATCTTTGTACGTATTTTGTCTTATCTTGACGAAAACCAGACCAAAAGTAATGATCTGAAAGCCTTTTAATCGTTTTATTGATTCCTAAATGCCCAGCAGTGTGTTGATCATGGCATTCCAATAACACCTGATTAATTTGATGTTGAGGCACACACAATTTCCACTCTTTCGTCCTATCAGGATCGTGTTTCTTTAATCTAAATTTCCGGTAAAGTTGTCCGTCTATGAGCGAGTAATTAGTGTACCTTGTGGGATTTTATGAAACATTCCTAAACCATTTAGTGTACCATGCACCTAAATCTTGTACGTTTTCTTCGCTATCATGATTTTTGGTTTCCTGAGATTTTAATAGTTTTCTCTTTTCAATGACACAAGTACGCATACTCCTATATTCGTTGGTTATAGTTTCGAAATTACATACAGGATACCTCGACAATGCATCGGCAACTTTGTTGAGCGTTCCTTTTCTATACTGAACAGTAAAATCATACTGTTGAAGCTCGAGAATCCACCGTGCTAATCTACCTGAGGGTTTGTCGAGGTTCATTAGCCACTTGAGGGCTTGATGGTCTATAATTGATACAAACTTATACCCCTCTAGGTAAGGTCGGAATTTCTGGACCGCCCACACTAGAGCTAAACATTTCTTTTCGGTTGTCGTAAACTTTTTCTCGTTATCAGAAAGAAGTCTTCTCGCAAACGCTATTACTTTTTCGTGTTTTCTGTAATTTTGAGTTGACGAAACTCCCAGCCCATGATCGGAGGCGTCAACCTGAACAATGAAACATTGGTTAAAGTCCGGGCAAGAGAGTACTGGAGTCTTTGTAAGTTTATCTTTCAAGATAGAAAAAGCCTTTTCCTGCTCTTGATTCCATTCCCATCGTACATTCTTCTTTGTTAGTTTTGTTAGGATACGATAGCCTTGCGAAGTTCTCTACGAACCGGCGGTACCACGATGCAAGTCCAATAAAACTTCGTACATCTTTGGGGCATTTGGGAGTAGGAAATTCTACTATCGATTTGATTTTTTCCGGATCGGTCTGAATACCTTCTTCATTGACAACGTGTCCTAGATATTTCAATTCTTTTTTGCAAAATTTACATTTTTCCTCGTTCAAAACAAGGCCGGCTTCTCTTAGTCTCTTAAATACTTCTCGTAGTAATGACAAATGGTCTTTAAATATCCGTGACACCAAAACTAGATCATCTAGATATGCGAAAGCATACGGTTCGAATTCAGGCCCAATGATTGTATCTAATAACCTTTGAAAGGTCGCAGGGGTGGAATGGAGGCCAAAAGGCATGACTTTAAAGTGAAAAAGCCCTCGCCCTGGAATCGTGAATGCCGTTATGGGTCGACTATTGACTTCCAATGGAACCTGCCAATATCCAGACTTAAGATCAAGAGTACTAATGTATTTGGCATCTCTTAGTTTGTCTAATATCGCTCCAATTTGAGGTAAAGGATAGGCATCACGGTGACTGACTTGATTTACTTTTCGTAGAACAATACAGATCCTTATCTTACCGCTCGGTTTCTTTATGACCACCAACGGACTACTCCAAGCGCTGTTCGACGGTTCTATGATATCGTCCGCTAACATTTGGTCAATCTCTTTATCAATAATAGCCTGCATTGCAGGGTTTCGGGGATAATATCGTTGCTTAATGGGGTAATCTGTTTTTAATCGAATTCGATGTTCTACTAAAGAGTTTCGTCCAGGTACTCCTTTAAACAGAGCAAGTTCGTCTTTAAGAAACGTTTCTAACTCTTTATTCTCTTCTACCGATAGGGGGGTGATAGCATTAGAATGAACGGGATTGAGTTTTCTCATCTCGGTCCAAATATTTCTTAAGGTATCGCAAGGAATTTCTACCAGGCCCAATGGATTAATTAAATCCATCCCGATTATAATAGACGCTGAAAGGTTAGGCACAAGCACGGCTCTGACACATGTCTCAGTATGAACTACCTTACAAGTGAATTCGTATATTTCATTTATTGTACGAGTCGACTTATCAGCTAGACTTATCTTTGTTTCAAATCGATGTAGAGCTATATTTTGCCTTTGAAGATGGTCAGCCACCTCCTTGCTGATTAATGTTATCATGGATCCTTTATCGATTAAAGCTTCAAAATACTCGTTATGTATTTCCACCTGTATGAAGGGTCGAGTTTCAGTTTCGTTAGTGTCGGTACATGTATTTAAATTAAAGTTTTTCACTTTATTCAGCCAATCCTGCCACTCTATAGAGGTGGTGTTTGGGGGACGAGACTTGGCCCACCTCTTGAATCCCGGTCTCGCTTGAAGTTTTCCGAACGACAAGGGCATCTTGTCGTAAGAACTCCTTTGCTTTTGCCATTAAAGCATCGTATTATTTTTGGAAGATTACATTCTCGAAATCGATGTCCCTTCCCTTCACAGTTCCAACAAATGGGAATTTCAGAGATTTGAGTGTAATTTTGGCTGTCTTTTTCACTTACTTTAGCTTGGTTGGAGCTAGTAAGAAAATTAGGCTTTCTTTGAGAATTACTTTGAAAACGAACGTTCTTGGATTCGGGAATCGCTTTCTGGGATCCAAAGATTATGGAAGATTGTTTAAACTGATCGTAAGATTTAGGTTGGTCATAATGATTGGGTCGCTTATGATCTCTCGTACTATGATTCCGAGAATTGTTTTGAAAGTGGGTCGGCTGTGTAGCGAGTGAAAAAGTGTAAGGTGATTTGGTTTCGACTGCATCCACCTTGAAGGGTTTATATAATCTATTTCGAGGATCATATGTAAGGTTTCTAGTTCTGATCGAATTTGCGTCAAATAAACTGGTTGCGTCAGGTACTGTATATATGACCTCCGGTCTTACCAAATTTTCTCTATCCACCCTTAAAGTTTCAGGTTGGTGCTGATAATTTACGTTACCAGGAACTCGTTCAAAATCGGATGCCGGTATTCCATGTGACCAATTATGGTAAGCAGGCAAAGCGCAAGCACCATCTGAGTAGGTTTCCTTACTCTGAGAAGCTTCGTTTGGACTACCTTTCTCGGACTGTAGTATTAGTAATCGTTTCTGAGCTAAACGAAAATCGGCTGTTGGAGGTAAACCTAATATTTCTCGTACACTAAGGTCCTCTGATCGTTGTGTCGTCGAGGGATGATTTGACGGTAACGCTTGTGTTGTTGTAAAATCAACGTTGGTACTCGCTAACGGTTGGCAAAAATTTGTCGCTCCTAACAAATAGTTAGATTCTTCAAAAGTAACACTCTGGTTTGAGAGTTGCGAAATCATAACCCGAGTGTCCTCACTTGGACTGTTCCTAATTAGTTTAACTAGTCTTTTTCTTAAATCCTCTGTTTTACCTTCGTCTGATTGATTGAAATCGCGCAAAACCTGTTGAATTGCGGCCTTAGATAACTTATAAACCCAACCTCCTCTTGTATCAGACTCAAAAGAAGGTGAAAGTTCCTGAAAGCTTTGCGCCGTTGAGGTCTTAGGCAACGGAACGTAAGATGGTGCTGTAACCGGTAACGCGAGTGTGGCAGTAGTAATAATATCAGTTAAAGTCGTTTGTGAGACCACTGGTCCTTGTTTACAAGTCGTAGTTATAGGTGCGGACGTCGTCATCGTAGTAGAGGCAGTCGTAATTACACTTGACCCCTTCGGCTTAGCCCCAGTCGCTTTTAAGTCCGAATCGTTCGTCATTTTCGGGCGCCAGCAACTGAGTTGCAATATCTATGAAAATACGTTGGATGTAACACTTACTTACTCGTTCACTTGTCCCTGTTCCAGGGCGCCAAATACCATGACGCAATTTCTGGGGTCGCGTAAATTACGTGCACAGAAATATAAAACGCGGTTACCAAGATAGTCGGTCGAGCTGGGTTTTCGTTCCAGGGGTCGTAAGTGAAGGTATCGCTTTGATCGAACGGAATTTTGAACCCCCAAAAGAGAACCATTGGCTCAGAATGGGCGAATAAGGAAACGTTCCTTAACAATCAGACCGCAATCATCATCGCCATATTTGTTCTCTGCATAATTGGTCAAATTCTCGACGCGGTAAGTAGATTCGAACGTCACGCGGTAGTACACAAGGAACGCTGCGGGCGAACCACATGTAGGAGGGAGTGCTGTGGGCGAACCACAGAAAGGATGGTAGACCATAATAGTTTGGAATGGGTAATTATTAGTATTAAGCTAAACTAGCACAATTATTCCCTATTACGTACTTTACTACCATGCAGGTAATATAACAACCTTACCAAACTACCCTACCAGACCTGATTCGTGCTATGGGCGTACCACAGTAAGGAGACGTACTATGGGTGTACCACAGTAAGGAGACGTGCCATGGGCGTACCACAGTAACGAGGCTATGGGCGTACCACAGTAGGAGTCGTGCTGTGGGCGTACCACAGTAGGAGTCGTGCTATGGGCGTACCACAGTAGGAGTCGTGCTATGGGCGTACCACAGTAACGAGGCTATGGTCGTACCACAGTAGGAGTCTGCTATGGGCGTACCACAGTAAGAGGCTGTGGGCGTAACACAGTAAGGAGTGATTGTTGCTGTGGGCGTACCACAGTAAGAGGCTGTGGGCGTACCACAGTAAGGATTGATCGTTGTTGTGGGCGTACCACAGTAAGGATGGATCACTGCTGTCGTAAATGAAGAAAGCTATTAATAAAATTAACTCGGCCTGAATTAATGTATGCAGTGCTAAAAAGTAATATAATAGTAATCAAAGTTATAGAATACTAGCTAAGTCTAAGTGTAGCTGAAAATGTGTTAAGACAAAACAAGAACAATCGGAGTAGCATACACCAATAGAACAAAATATGGGTAAAACGTGATAAATGTGGCTTATTATTAAGTTAGCATATCCATACAATATTTATTTGTAGTTTAAAACATAGTAAAAGGTGCTGAAAACAATATTGGAGTGGCCTACAGCATCGTTAAAACAAATAAACAAACTGTAATAAATCGAAGTAATTCGTGAGATTATTTAAATCAAAATATCATTGAACTGGTACAAAATATTTTAAATCCTTACTAATGTGGCATAACCTAGGCTGAGTACATTATGCAACGCCAACCGCTCATTCACTAAAATATTCGAAAAAAATAAACTTGAGATGAGCAAGTTTTAAATAAAAGATAATTTATTACGTTATTTCCTTTAGAAGAAGACCGAAAGAAATTCAACAATGATTCGTTAAATTATTCGAGAAATAATCAATCAGAGAACATTAATAAAATTCAAATAAGATACAATTTAATAAGCATTCATAAACGTAAACAGTTATTAAGAGCAGGGCACTTCGTTAAAGTTCGAAAATAGTCGAGATGAAATCGTATACAAGTCAACGAAGGGACGATCCCTACCTTAAGACGTGAAGCGAGCTCCTCACTGCACTGTGTTGGGCGATGAACTGACCGTAGCAGTGTTGCCAATCCGGTTTGGGTCTTTTACCCACTGTCCTTGAAAAAATTACCCACCATTACCCACCGTCCCTGAAAAAATTACCCACCATTACCCACCACTTGGTTTAACCTACAAATACGCAAAATTTTGCACTTTTATATTGATATTTGCGCAAGTATTAAACTAATAATAATATTATTATTATTAATAATTTAGGCCAAACAAATTAAAACTAATATGATTATTCATTATTTGTAAAGGCTAAGTATCAATTTAGAAAGCAATTAATTATTGGTAGGCCTAGGGATTACTATAATATGGAAATTATTAAGCAATTAGCAAATTCAACCGAAAAAATTAAGTTTCACGTCCATATAGTAAGATATCATTAAACATAGCTCTAAACAAATTAAAACCGAACGTTCAACAATATTAAATAGTAGTATTATTGTAGTAGAGGTATAGCACCAAACCAAAAACCAATTTTCAGATCGTTAGCATGACCCAAAAAGGCCAAATAAAATTAAAGTTTTTTCAAAATGAAACTTGATTAGGTCGTTAGAGTAAATTACCCACAATTATCCAATTACCCACTTTCAGCGATTACCCCACGCTTTGGCAACCCTGGACCGTAGACGCCGGCCGCCGCGGGTCATAGGCGGGGGAGTCGCTAGTGCGCAGGTCCAGTCGAGCATGCGCACGAGAATCGAGTTTCGAGCCAATTGCGGCCGCGGTACTAGTCGCCGCGGGAAATTCAAACAGTAGTTTGAGGTTATGTTCGCCCAAAAAGTAAATAAACTACTATTTGTACCGCTATTTAACGAAAAATATTTAGTGTGAAAAATTAACACGTTACACGTTCGTCGGATGTTGTCCAGTCCCCAATCGTGGAACTCTGTTTCTGCATTCTCCAGGAGGGTGCTGAAAGAAAAGAGAACAGAACAGCTGTGATGCACTGACGCTGCTAAACCCGGTGAAACATCGCGGTTGTAATGCCATCTTTGGCGTACGAAGGCACCCTCTTGAAGTAACAGCGTTTCCGAGAAAGCTTTCATTGCCTGGACCGATAAGTTTTTAGTGGGTGAGAGTCTTACACACCGGGGTAAACACCAGACCCTGATGGTGCATAATGCATTTTCCTATCGTAAAAAACCCAAGTAACATAAGCATAATTTGGTATATATTTATGAAAAATCAACCTAGCCTAACCATCACGGTGCAGTGTGATGATGGTACTCCATATAACAAGTAGGCCTACTATCAATTGTTCTCCGAAATCTATTGATTGTGTCAATAGATTATGACCAAGGTTTGTAGGCTAAGTGATTCAATTCTTCTGGATTACATAAAAACAGCCAATTTTCCCCAATTCAGTTATGACTCTTAGCTGTGGTGTTTTTTTTTTTTGTTTTTTTTTGGGACAATGGTCTGCACATAAACAATATTCTCTCTGTAGCCTAAATTATGGAATTTGATGTTTTGTTATCAAGCAATTTTTGCTGTTAGGTTAAAATCTTTGAAAACCCCTGGGTGAAACGACTAATCGTGACCTACTGTAAGGATGTAAAAATCGTAGTTCTTAAAACGTGTGAAACGTATAGATCGCTCAGATTGGCAGTTTGATGAAATATTTTACGGTAATAAAACTAGCCTAATGTAGAAAAATTGAATATGTTGTTTAAAAGATGAGGGTTATAGGAATAAGGTACCTTGGGGTGCATAGTGTTAGTTCAATTAGGATTGATCCAAAAAATAAAATGTGTGCCAGTCTGAGACCATGTTTCTGTATGAGCGTTAACAATTTTAATATGTAGTATTGGTTTAAAGATAAATTAGGCCTAGTCAGATTACATGCGCTAGTTATCAAGTGCAATAATTCTACTAGGCCTAGCAATGTCAATGTTCCCATATAAGTTAGGTTCAAATCTGAGTTAGGTTTCAGGGAAAACTTCACAAAGCAATGTTTGATTCAGTAAGATTTTTATAAATGCCATTAAATAGGTATACAATGCAATACGCACAAGTCAAATTTTACATGTTACAGCAATCAACAACACTAAAAGTACAAGTCAGAACATTATTTGAAATATTTAGCCTGCATATATTATTATTGTTGGAATTTAATAACTGCATAAATATAACAGCTGCAAAGAAAATACCTATGTTTAATTTTCTAGTATTTTAACTTCGTGTTGTTCAAAAGTAGTTTTAGACTATTTTTAAAGATAAATTAGTGAACCCAAACAGAATAAACAAAACACAACTATCCATATGTCATGAAAGAGTGACGTCATCGTAGAATTAGACCAGAGCCAATCAGATGTCTCCATTTAGTCCATGCTGCAAAACTAATACCGTACTGAAATAAAAATTGTGCATCCGCGCTAGCATAGAAAAATAAACCAGGTACAGAAGTGTCACGAAGTAGGGAATAAGCGTACAGGAGTGTCATGAAAATGCAGGCGCTGCCGCGTCGTTAAGTCTGAGTTTAGCGGTGCCTTGTTGCCAAGTCGGGCAGCACGGAATTCCCAAATTCCCGCAGGGTGCAAGCCCGGTCACTTCCGCCACGGCCAAGGCATCGGCACACTAGTGTTGCCAGGTGTGAGGATTTTTCCCCATAAGGGGAATATTCACATATTTTTTAGTGTATGAGGAAAAAAGTGGGGAAATCATTCATGTGGGGATTTTTAAAAATTATATAATGAAACATAATATTTTTAATGCATTCATAAAAATGTATTGTTATAACACTTTTCTATCCCATCACGGCATTAATTATTACATAACTTCATTTTTGCAAGCCTTTCAACCATAGGCGTGCGCACGGTGGGTGCCGTGAGTGCTGCGGCACCCATAAAGAGGGCTATAAAGAGGGCTTAAGGGGGGCGCCAAAATAGAAGACTAAATAAATGTGTATGTTAAAAAAATTAAGTTTGATGCAGGAAGTAAGTACAAAATGCAAGTTTTTGCTTTAATAGTAAGTAATACTTGGGAGTGTTATTGTAACACAGTTAAAGTAGTATTTACAAATTCAAATTCAATTAAAATCGACGTCCAAAACATGAACTTTCGCCTGACGTTCGGCAGATTTCTTAGAAACCGAGTGCCGGAGAAAGTACAATACCCATTTGCCTCCTTTTATTCATTGTTAGATGGAGATGGAGAGGAAAATTAAATATGTCATAATGGTTTAAATTTGGAGTATAAATAGAAATACTACTTTTATATCGCTGTTTAGTTGAACTTTACTTTTCACTTTGTATGCATCATAAGCAATGGGAAAAGTAAATCAATATAAAAATATAAATATAAATAATAATTCCATCGATTTAGCTTTTTAACATCAGTTAGGTATAGTAAAACCAAGTTTATTTTTTCTGAGAAAATATCAATTCTGTGATGATATCTTCTTGTATTTTGCTTTATTAAGTGCTTGATATCCTATTTCAGTTCATTGCTGATTGTTATATTGTTTTAACAACTTAAAGATACACTCGTTTACCAAGAAATCGGAGTGATGTGGAGCCGCTCGACCTGAGTGTAATGTAGGATTTTTAGAAAACAACACAAAACAAGTAACACTGTGATGGGATTTTGTAAACTAAATATACCTATGCAGAAACGATATTTATTGTATTGAATAATATTATCACATATTTGTGTAAAGAAGGAGTAAACTATTAGATTATATACAATAATTGACAAATTCAATTATTTGGCAGATAATTAAGTTCTTTGATTGGTGGGGGGGGGGGCAGTTTTCGGTTCCGGCACCCACGCACGCTGACCGGACTCCACGCCTATGCTTTCAACCATAATATTTGGTTCTGTCTGAAAGTAAAACACTGTAAAGCACTGTGTGGTACAAGGCTGTCTTGTATTTTACAGAACTTCATCCCCAATACCTCACCGCTCTACGTTTTACCCAACTATCATTCCGGTTTCACGGTTCTTTTAGAGAATTTCACCCTATAGGGAAAAAGCTATTACCGTAGTAATAGCCATGGTAAGACCTAGGCCCGGGACCATAATAACTTTTAGTTTTGAGGTCCCCAGACCCCAAAAACACCATTCGTTCGAAACTGTATATATATATATATATATATATATATATATATATATATATATATATATATATATATGTCCGTTGGTGCAATAACTCTCGTAAAAATGGTCCGATTTTGATGAAATGTTGTAAAAACGTGCAAAGCAACATTTATGATTTTAAAATCGAAAACCAGCCAGGTCGCTCCATCCAAAGGGGTATTTTGGGGGGATTTTGTACCCCAAAAATGGGTTTTTTGAAGTTTTTTCATGTAATATTTTAAAAAGTCAAATTTTAGTTCTCACCATTGGATTCGGTATTAAAACCACATAATTTGGTGTTTCGATAATTTCTCTACGTCAATTGGTTACAGAGATATTGAAAGTGCTAAATACAGTACATTGTCCGATGCTATTCTTATGGAGAAAAAGAACAAATTTATATCTCGCTTATTTATGAACGTATAGTAACGAAACTTGGTACACGGCTTCATCGGGTTGTGGTCTATTGTTATTTTTACAACAACAACAAATTGTTACCGATAATTCCTGTAGCAGCAAACCTGCCTACTCAGCCCCCATGTTATTCTTATAGAGAATAAGTAAAATGTAATGTATCCCTTAAATATGAACAAAAACTTATAAAACTTGGTATTTGGCTTCACCTTGTTGAGTTGTATTGATATTTGCATAAAAATTCATATTTTGTGTTCCTTGTTGCAGCAAACCTGCTTACTCAGCCCCCATTTAATTCTTATGGAGAATAGTTAAAATATTATATGTTGCTTATTTATTAATGAATATTGATGAAACTTGGTATGTGGCTTCATTTATAGTTGAATTCTATTTATATTTGCATAAAAACCAATTTGTTGTGTTCCTTGTTTCAGCAAACCTACGTAGTCATTCCCAATGTTATTCTTATAGAGAATAATTAAAATTGTATACATTTTTTTTTTATTTATTTGAATGAAACTAGGTATGCGGCTCAATGTGGTATTAAGGCATATCTTATGCATTGGAAATTCGCAGAGCACGCAGGTTTGCTGCGACGGGGGTATTTTATTTGGTTTCCTGTACTTCACAGAACCCCACAGCTTTATTTTTAAGTTGCCTCAACAAAAGATTGCATGGTCCATTAGTCCAGCAGTCACAAACAGTTCTTTTAATTAAAATCCCTTATAATTAACATCCTTTAAACAACAGAAGTGTAAATATTTGAAAAATTAAAAAGTCAACATAAAAGTGTAGAAAAAAACTGTAACAATTTACAATATAATAGAGAGCATTATTTTTAGGTTAGTAACATTACTTTTAAATTTCCCATACAGTTTAATAATTCATTTGTACAAATTTAATATAGTGTCTCACATACAGTATGTGTATGAGCGCGCGAACAAAGAAAAACAGAGAATGAGTGGGGAAATCAGGGACAGAGTGGGGAAAATTTGTAGTTCTTAGTGGGGAAAAATTATTTTTCCACCTGACAACACTGCGGCATACTTATCTGATAAACTTAAACTGTGGCAGTGGTGCTCGTTTTCCGTTGTATGCGCAGGAAGTGGTGGATGTGCAAAAATATTGTTTCAAACTGATCTGATATTTATTACATTTCTGGAATGTTATTATTACTTCATAAGGATAAATTATGAACTGCATTAGACAAATTCAACCCTTTCAATTCCGTAAATTGCAATGATGATTAACAATAAAAAAAATATTGAAAATATATAAAACTTTCAATAAAAATAATGGGTACCATAATCGAATGCATTATTAAATAAAGATTATGAAATGAAAAGATGGTTAGTTATGCTTTAAAACCAAGGTCCCCTATGTAAAAAAAAAAACAACTCATATTTCATATATTACACTAAGCAGCCTTTATAAACAGGTTAATTTACCTAACGTTAACCTGTTTATATTAAAATAACCAATTTCGCAAGGTTTCAGCATAAATAGAAAAACATATTTTTATATAACAGTTAATTACAACGGGCCCATTAACATTGGCAGTCAGGGCAGCATCTCCGCAGCACTACCATTTATTTTCTATCCTACAAAAATCTCTATTTCCACCAGGAAATTGTCTGAACCTGTATAGTTACCTACTCAAATCTTGAACATAATTTAAACATTTTAGTAATACACTACCTAATATATTGCAGAACTTGCCGTGCTTAATCTGTCAGTGTTATACCGCTCGGCATTTTCTGACTACAACTAGCCTATCACTATTCCTTCATTGTACACACTTACAATGAAGACGTAAGAAACCCCGTTTTTCACTGTTTTGCGGCGCTACACATTTTTTTAAACATTCTGGACCGAAAATCAAAACCGACTGTTATTGAAACCACTACAAAACATTTCTCAAAATGTTTAGTTTACCAAACGTGCTGTTCTTAAAATTGTTAGATATCAACTTAAACTGTTTATGGGTGAGATGTTCCTGAAATCATTAGATAGCCACTTGCACTGTTTATGGATGTGGAAACACTTTGTAAAGGAAAGAACTGGCGAAAAACCAAACACGCTATGTTCTATTAAAACCACCACTAAACATTCTGCAACATTTTTAGTTTACCTAACGCGCTGTTCTTAAACTCGATAGATATCCACTTAAACTGTTTAAGGATGAGGATAAGGAACATTGTTTCTATCACAAAATTACTGTGTACTTGACAAGCAACACAAGTCAAAGAGTCTAGTAAAACAACTATTTTGGTGAGCCGCGCAAGCCGTTTAACCAACTGCAATTTATGTCCAGTTTTGCAAAACCTAAATTTAAACAACTTTATGTTTATGTTTATGTGTAGTTGAAGGGACGGATTCAGAGATCCAAAGATTCAAAGATCCTCACACGTCAACCGAAGCTTATTGTGTGTCCCTAGTACGTTAGTTTGGCAAACCAATGCCCGTACCCTTTACGAGGTCCAGGAGTTTTTTACCAATACTAGCGTCCCTTTCAAACAACTTTAAGGCTGTACATGAACTAGATTTTCGGAAGGTGAAAATAGACCACTAGTGGGGTCAACATAAAATTGGAAAATGCACGATTTAATAACAACAACTCTTTTTAGCGAATTTCCCCTATAGGGAAGAAGCTATTACTGTAGGTCTCATGGCAAGACTTAAGCCCAAGACTGTTAACTTTTGGTTAACTTTTGATAACTTTTGGTTTTGAGGTCCCCAGATCCCAGAAAACACTATTCGTTCAAATTTGTATGTATCGATTAAATTTGACACAAAGGTGTAAAGCAACATTCATAACTTTTAGGTTGAAATCCAAAACATCGAACTATGGGGTTAACGACTATCCAAAAATCGGGTTTTCACATTTTTCACCCTAAAATTGTTAAAACACTTAATTTTGGTTTTGACAATTTTTTTTTTATAGTGCTTCAAAAACAAATAATATGGTATTATTTTCAATCATTAACGTTAAGTGGTTGCGGAGAAAATTCAAAAAACGTGTTCAACAACTTTCCTATGTTAATCTTATGGGGAAAAGGTTTTTAGCTTTTACTCGGTTAATCTTATTGTAAACTTCACATTTGCTTTTACCAATCAACTCAACTCCACAAAACAATCATTTTGCTGTTAAAATTGTGATTTTACATCTAACTGTTGCAGAGATATTTTAAGTGCTAAACACAGTATGTTGTCCAATGTTGTCCTTATGGAGAATAATTAAAATTTGATATCTCGATTATTTATGAATGTATATTGATGAAACTTGGCGTGTGGCTTCACTTAGCACCGGTATATTAATATTTGCACAAAATGTTTTTTTTTCGATTGTTCCCGTAGCAGCAAACCTGCATACTCAGCCCTAATTTTATTCTTATGGAGAAAAAGTAAAGTTGTATATCTCCCTTAATTTTGAACATAAATTAATAAAACTTTGTGTGTAGCTTCACCTGGTTAATTTATATTGATAATTGCATTTAATCTACATATATCAAAAAATGCCTTCTTTTTGTTCACCCACTTCCTGAAGTTAATACTTAACCGATTTTGATGAGTCTTTTTTATTTAAAATATAATTTCAAGTTTTAAGTTATTGTAGAAACAGAATTTCGATTTAGGCCCCAGGGCTCTGCCCACGGGACTTCCAAGTTCCCATGTTAGTCATATGGAGGAGTTTTATTTGGTTTATGTCACATATGTTTTTCTTGATACAATAAACAGCGGTTACAAGGATTATATCAGCAAAATATTGCAGAGAGCAGCTCGTAAATAATAATAATTATAATAATAAATAATAAAAAGATATATATCACTTATTTATTCTTGTATTTTTATAAAATTTAGTGAGTGGGTGAGTGGCTTTGTGTGGTAGTTATAAAACATATACATGCATTGGACATTCACTGAGTACGCAGGTTTGCTGCGACGGGGGTATTTACTATTAAGTTGTAAGCTAATTCTAAATCTAAAGAAATATTGCAAGAAAATTAAGTTAAACCTTTAGATTACACAACTTTTTCCCTTAGTTAGTTTTTTTAGTTAGTTATCGAAAGTAGTTAGCAAATTTCTTTTTAATATCGGTGTAAAATGTAAAGCCATCAACTCTTTAACTCCAACCCACCATTAGCTAATGGTCCCACCGTGGACCATCGGTAGACCAATGGTGAGTGCTACATGGAAATATATATAAGGGTTTGTTTATATATCACCGAAAGTAGGATTTTGCCAGCAATAGCTTTTGATAGCTCAACGTCTACTGTGTTTGATAAAATGTATTGTTTAAAACAACCAATTAATTGTGTTATTAACTATTTAATTGGTTGTCCTAAACAATTCCACCTTTAACTAGACATAATTGGTTATTTCAAACAATCCATTTTTCTCTGTGTACCTGACCGAGCGCGGGTATGATTTGGTGATTTCAGATCTTGTGAGTTGACCCTTCCTAATCCTTACTAATGAGGGTGCCGGTTTAGCTACTTCAAATATACCCAAAGGCGGGTGGCAGTTTGGCTACAGTCATGGAAACAGCCCTGGTGGCAATGTTTGCAGACAGACACGCGTGATAGGTGTGTGTGTTCTTGGGATTCCCACTGATAGTCTGTCCCCACCCCCAACCAACCTCTTCTCCCATTGTCAACCCCTAAGTCATTGCGACCAACCTAGTGGTTTTGTTTTCATCTTTGAAATTACAAGGTTTTTTGTTTACAACTTTTTTGTTTTTCACATTAACGCATATCGTGCAAAAGATAATTGATTTAAGTATTCAAACGGTATTGTAAAGCTCAAACATTGGTCATTGCTGTAGATACGGGCTCTTGTACTATGATACGTCGACACAATAGATAATGAAAACAAATTTCATATTATTTTGATGAATAGTTTTAACTTTAACATTATAGATTGATTCGTTGAGTCCTATTTGGAATCAGCCCTCTTAGAGATTTTTCTACAGTTTTTTAGTTTTTGACCAAACTGCCTTATCAACTACAAAATCGTAAAACAATTAATAGTGAATACTGCTTTTTGTTTTAGATGTGCGCTTATCACGATGCACTTCTTACTGCGACATTCTTACCGCAACATAATACGAAACGTAAAGTTTATTTTTAATATTTATTTTATCAATACCTCGGTTGCTCCGTTCGCTAACACAATAAATTAGTTGCTTTTTAAAATTCTTAAAAATGAAAAATAAACGGATTTTTAAATGAAGCTTCTTTTACATTAATAGGGAATTTCTAAGCAGGACTTAGCCTACTTTAATTTAAAGCACAATTACATTTTAAAATGTATATAAAACTTGAAAAGTTAGCAGCCGATGCCATAACAATTTACTATAAATACTCTGAACAAATTACCTATTCACGTAGGAACATGTTACTGATAAGTATTAAATTCAGTTATAAAATGCATTACAATTTTATCGTGAAACATAGTTAACTTTTAAAATGATTATTTTACTTATTTTCTGTAACCCTTTTTTATAAATCAGGATATGTTTATAAAACATACAGACAGAGCTTAAGCTTTTAACCTCATTATTGACGCGAAACCCATATAATAAAATAACTAAAATTATAATCGAACCAAAAAATGTCTAAAGAAACCTTCAGTCAACATTGTAATTGTCTGCGGGGACTTTAATATTGAAATGGCAAAGAAGTTGGATCAAACTTCAGTTAACTTCATGAACTTACTACGGTCTCTTGACTTAGTATGTAGCAATAAACTACCGACTAGGAAAGATTCTTGTATTGACAATATAATAGTTAATTTTTCTTGGGAATTTTATGAAGTATCTCTGTTACAAGGTAGCCTCGCTGACCATGATCCACTGATATTTAAGTATTTGACTTGTATAAATTATCAGACTTGTAACGATAAAAATCAAAGCAGTTTTGTTAGAAAACAAAATGAGAAACAAATCAAACTTTTCTATGAATTGTTACAAAATGAATCCTGGGAAGATATTGACTGCAAGGCGGATGATGCCGGGGGTGATTTTGATAGTTTTTTTTTTCAATAAATTTGTCAACCTTTGGTATTATTATTTTCCGATTGTAAAGAAAAAATTGAAGCCTAGTTGTAAGATAAGTAATATTAAAAAAAAACTGAATTGGTACAATGACAACTTAAAGAGAAAGAGGGATACCATGTTATCATATCATATCTTGTATAAACATTTTGATAAATCAGACTCTGTGAAGGCTCAGGCTGCTTACAACATTTATCTTGTGTTAAAGAAGAACTATAGAAAGGAGTTGATCTATGCTAAGAAAAAGGCTTATGAAAAATATATCAATGAACCAAAGAATAAGTCTAAGGCCGCCTGGGACATAATTTCACAAGAAAACTCCACCACACGCACACCTGATGTCACATTGGACCCTGATACACTGAGTAGTTATTTTACAGATTCAGTTGAGGAGCTGGCCAATCAGGTTGACCTCACACACGCCACAGCTGGGGACCTCCTGGGTACCACCTCCATTGGCAACACACAATTTATATTGACAAAAATTACACCTGAGGAGGTAATCAGAACTGTTTCTAAATTGTCAAATTCAAAATCCCTGGATCACTTTTGGCTTTCAAATGTCATAAAAAAACTCAAGTTTTATGGTCTGAATAACAGCTCAATAGAAATCCTACAATCATATCTAACTAACAGGAGGCAATTTGTTAGTGTTAGGGGCAAGAATTCTTCGCTGTCCACAATTAAAGCAGGTGTTCCGCAGGGGTCAGTCCTTGGTCCATTCCTTTTTGTTGTTGCAATAAATGATCTGTCACGTAATGTACCTGTTGACTGTGTAATTTACGCAGACGACACAACAATTTTTGCAAGTGATAAAGACCTAAATAGGCTTTCTCAAATAATACATGATTCACAGGATGTTGTTTTGAACTGGTTTTCTGCAAATAAATTAATATGCAACCAATAAAAAACTCAAAACATTGAATTCTCCCTCACACAAAAGCATTTGGATCATTCAGTTAAACTTTTAGGAATTCATCTTGACAATAAATTAAACTGGAAATATCATATTAATCATTTAAGTAAAAAATTCTCAAGAGTCACTTTTTTATTTTGGAAATTGAAACCCCTTGTTAGTACTGATCATTTAAAACTTGCTTACTATGGACTGTTTCAGTCCCATATTCAATATGGAATTCTAACTTGGGGTCATTCCTCTCATGTTCATGAGATTCTTTTGTTGCAGAAAAAAGTAATCCGAATAATGGCTGGGGCTGGCCCTGTGGAGCCCTGCAAACCACTTTTTGTCCGTCTAAACATATGCACCATTATCAATATTTACATTTACAATGTCTTAATCTACACCAAAACTAACATACATGCATTTCACACCAGGCAAGATTATCACACACACCATTAAAGGAAAAAAGGGCATTTGTACATACCACACACCACAGGCTGGCCATTACAGGTAATTCTTTTAAGTTAAATTGTGTGAAATTTTACAATAAGCTGCCTGAATCTCTGCATGCTACT
Source organism: Allygus modestus (assembly GCA_963675035.1). NCBI lineage: Eukaryota > Metazoa > Arthropoda > Insecta > Hemiptera > Cicadellidae > Allygus > Allygus modestus. The sequence continues at coordinate 95,017,379 of OY776113.1, forward strand.
AGCCTTACTAGCTTTAAGTCCAAGGTACACACATGGCTGGTATGTAATCCGCTTTATAGCCTAAAAGAATTTGTTGAGTCTGAGATTGAAATTACCTGACTGTTAGACTAGGTTATTTACATTTTTACATTTATATTTAAGAACTTGACAATGCCTATTTCAATCATTGTATTGGTCAATGGCAATAAAGATTTCTGATTTCTGAACATTAAACGTACCGGTATCCTAGAAGATTTTAAATGTATTTTTAAAATTGGTAAATCGATAAATTAACATTGAGACAACATCTGTAGAAACGAAACTGGAGAAGAGATAATGCGAAGAGCGCACAAACTCTGCACTCAATACGGCAAGCGCCAAGCAGAGCGAGGTAATTTTCCCCCATCGGCTGGAGCGCACAGATAGGCAACGTCGCTTGGCCGGTTTTGCTCGCAGTGCCTCGTATGATCTGGCTGGTTGAATTAACAATTTCGTGTTAGCAAATTTTAGCATTACGTGACACTTCTATACCTGGTTTATTTTTCTATGGCGCTAGTCACAAACACAGTTTTTGTTTTGTATTCCCTAATGAGATATACCCCCCTTGACAAAGGTATATCTACACCACTGGGTACAAAGCAGGCGATTTTGACCAGTCACACCGGTCATCAAAAGGGAGAGAATGACAGAATCAAAATCACGTCACAGCTTATATACTAATGGCTTATTGGCTTTCGGAAGTTCTGGAAGTATGTTGCGATAAGTACCACCAGAATCAAACTGAACATGTTCATTAATTAAATTATTTCTATCCAAAAACTAAACAATCCATTTTTTTTTATCATTAAACTTTTTCACTTCAATCAAATTTGGAAAAAGGGTAAAAAACTACATAGATTTTCATGACTTTGGTATTCAGGAAAAAACATATTTTTCAAACTTATTTTACAAAGTACTTGCAGTTTTGTTAACCACAGATTAATTTTTTTACCTATAAAATCAATCAATAAAATATTCTTTATTCTCATTTAAATTTGTACAAATCATTAACGATTACTAGGTCCAGAAGGTCCAACCATTGAAAAAAACACATTTCAAATGATAATACGACATCAAAAGGATGACAATAACCTGAACAATGAGATTCTTATCAGGTGTTTAAAAACACGTATATTTATAAATATTAAATAAACTTGGTGTATGTCAAAATTGTGCATTAAAAAAACCTGTTATTCTTTGGATAGGGTAAATCAAACTAATATATTTTAATATTAGATTTACCTTCTGACGTTCTTTTTGAGTTGATGTGACACGTTTTGTCAACAAAGTGACATACATCATCATGGCGGTGCATCCACGCATCAGCGTTTCGTCATAGTTGAATTGAAAAAAAAACTAACACAAATGATTCATACAAATATACTTAAAATAATGCACCGCCATGTGTAAATCATTTATATACATTTTTTTAATTTAACTATGACGAAACGCTGATGCGTGGATGCACCTTGCTGATGAAATGCATCGCCTCAACTCAAAAAGGACGTCAGAAGGTAAATCTAATATTAATTTGATAGTGACGATCCAGTAGTAGGAAATGAAATCTAATATATTTTAATTTAAATCAGAATCATATAGAGTTGTATAAAAATAGTATATTTCATCACTAGGACCAAAAATGAAGCTTTTCGATACAAGCTCAAGTTTAACGGCCGTGGCGAAGGCGAGTCTGGAAAAGAAGTGAGGATCAAAAAGCCACTTTTGGTTCTTGTCATGAACTATATTTTTCACCATACTGAAAACAATATTACGATAACAATTACACAGAAACTAAATTTTGTTTTCTTTTGTACCATTAAACGTTTGCTTACACCTTGATCTTGCTACTCTAAAAAAAGCCGTTAAACAAGTTTTCATTGTTTAGAAATTGAATAATTCATTAAATTCATATTTACAGCTGATGACCTCGACCAAAAAGAGTCGTTAATTGGTGTTTTTTATCCAAGGAAAAATAATAAAAATGTTAGCATCTCATGGCTTTGGTATTCAGGAAAAACATATTTTTCAAACTTAAAAAACTCCAACTGTTTGAACTGTGTGTAGGGGTACTGAAAACAACTGTTTTTGAAGCAGGCTGACGAAAATTCATAATATGATTCCTCTTGAAGTAGTATATTTCATCACTAGTACTGAAAGTGGTCTTTTCCGACACGTGATCGTGAAATTCGATCAAGTACAGGAAAACACTTTAGGTAAGAGTTATGAACAATGCTTTTTATCAGGTTTGCTGGGTAATATTTTTCACAACATAATGACAACAACAGTGCTTACATCGTTTTTACGTTTATCTGCTGACTAGATAAATAAAAACAGCTGATTTTAAATGCACACAGTGAATTTCCATTTAACTGCTAACCAAACTAATAAGAACAGCTGATTTTGAATGCATCGCTACTATTGGTAGAAACAACAGGCTACTAGTTCTACTGAAGTCAGAATGCATAACTAATAACGCGGGAAAAATGAAAAATCTCCAGCTGTTTTTCCGGATCTAGAGTGGGAAAGTATCACTGTCGGTATTCACGGCTTATACCAAAAATAGCTACTTTCAGTATAATGATGACAATTTTTTTCAGGTTAACAAAGAATCCTCTTCCTCAGATAGCATTTTATATAAAAATAATTCACAAACTGTAATAATTGAGCACACTGACGTGAGAGGAGGGAATTTCCGCAGTCAAAATATTTATAAAACAAATAACGTGTTTAAACAAACACTTGAGCTATTTTTTGGAAATCAGGAAAAAATGTAATTGTTGGCTGTTCTGATGCTCCTGGTTTTATTTAAGTGCAACACTGGGTTAGCAATGTTGTGCATTATAAGGTTAGGAAATAGCGTAGTATTAAAGTAGGCAAGTTCAAGGAGAATAACAAGACTTTGATTCAAGGAATTCAATTTATTGAGGTTCCACTTTTTATTTATTAAGATTATTATTTTTTCAATAAATAAGGTATAATTTAAAATATAAACAAAACGATAATTCTACTTGTTTCAAAAGAAGATATTTGTGCATGCATAATAACATGTAAAATATGAATTACTGTATTAAACAATAGAGTTTCACAACTCAACACGATAAGGGCTTTGAAGTTGTTTAGTTTTCGGTATGCAGGAATCCTAGGTCTTGTTGTACAATGAAATACCCCTGTCGCAGCAAACCTGCATACTCAGCAAAATTCCAATGCATGCATATGTTTCTCACTACCACATAAAGCCACTTACCAAGTTTCATAAAAATACATCAATAAATTAGTGATCTATAGCATTTTATTTATTCTCCATTGTAAACCTTATAACAAAATATATATATATATATATATATAATTAAAATTGATTTCTGGGACTAGTAATTTATAAAGAACCGCAAGTGGCTAAACGCACGTGGGAAACACAAGGCAGCCTGGGAGCGGAGCTTGTACTAGCAAAATTTTCAAATGTACAATGGGAAACATTAACACAACGTATCGAATAGAAGGATAAATACTTCGTGGGAAAGTTGCATGCCTAGAAATCGAAGAACTTACCAACTGGCAGTATCAGCATTCAAAAATGGCGTATTTCCGCTGACAGATGATCAGCCAATCAAATAGTAGGGCGTGGCTAATAGTCACCCCGATTGGTTAATAGATTATGGGATGGACATAATCTGGGGGAAAACATGAACTGAGAAAGGGAACTGAAAAAGAGGGAGGAATGAAGACAGTGGAAGGAAGTCATTCTTGGGAGAGTTAGGAAAGGAGCAGGGACATCTAGGGGGCGAGTATTAAGCCGCCCTTAGAGTTCCACAATGACTGTCACCGAGATTCACACTTCAGACGAGCACACAGATTCCTCATCACTAGTCACCATCCCAGCCGAGAGAGTCCAGGACGGGGAAGCTGACGGAAGACCACTGACACAGATCTCCCGAGACGTTCGAGTGGAGCCACCCCTGCGGGATGACCGACCCCAAACTTCGGTCGAGCGAGGGCCCTGGCACCACCCCGGACCAGGACACTGCGGACCCGTGGGAAGAGGCGAGGGCCACCCCCAACAGCGAGCCCGGCAGACAACGGCCCCTGGACAACCCCAGAGAGCAACACTGCAGCCAGGGCAGAGAACCTCTTTGGGCAGGACCATTTTGGGACTTACGGTATGTGGAATATCGTCAGATTTGTGCACAGAAAGTTAGGCTCTATTTCCCGAAAATTGAATTAAAGTTAATAAAAGCTCAGATAACGGTGCAAGCTCCTTCTTGAGTAATAAAACATAATTAAAACTATTTGTAGTAATCATATTAAATAAGGTTTGCCTGAAATTAAGTAAAACGTTAAGTAAAGAGCCTTAATAGACAATAAGGGAAAATAAGCGTTAAAATTCTTAAATGTGAAGTAATTCAAGAATAAAAGGTTCAGGGCCCTATGTAAATATAATTAAGGAATTTTCAATAAATGAGTGTTGTATATAATTATGATTTGGGGATGTTTAAATAATTAATACTTGTGTGAGAACTCAATTTTGGGAAAGAGTGCAGACCCAAGTCCTTGTCATAGGATATGCTCTAGTAGCAGTGTTGCCCTTTTAACTGTGTTAAATATTAGAGAAGATTTTGTGTGAGAGTAGTAAATTAGATTTAGATTCTTGATGATTTGTTTTATGAGGGTTCACTTTGTTACTTAATTATGTGCTGGAATGTGTCGTTGTATCTTATTTCATTATGCATATTTTTATCTAGTTGTAGTATTGAGACCTTGAAGTAATTATCGTATGAGGGATATATAATGGCAACGGAAACTAAATCAGTGATAGCCTAACCCTTGTAGGAACAGTGATTACAATATGTGTTAATGCTATGGGAAATAGAGACTTTTAAGCATATTCCCGAACAGCGCTATTTTCCTTGCAGAGGGACAGTATCCTTTGTCTATTTTATGTTACCTATATCCAGTTTGTTTAGCTCTTATCTGTGCATCTTTTATTTTTAAGCTTGTATTCTGATTTTAAGTGTGTAATAAACCAGTATATATCTTTTATCTGTGTTTGCTCAATATTCAATCCTAGAGTTTTCTCTCAGGCTAAGCGAGAATATAATTAGTGTACCTGTCAGTTCAAAGTTTGTTACCTTTTGCGAACTAAGCTAAATATCTTTACACCATGAGAATAACATTAGGGCTGAGTACACAGGTTTGCTGCAAAAAAAAAGAAAAAATATGTTTTTGTGCAATTATCAATATACTTCAACCAGGTGAAGCTACATACTAAGTTTTATTAATTTATGTTCATAAAGGGAGATATAAAACTTACTTATTCTCCATAAGAATAACATTAGGGCTGAGTATGCAGGTTTGCTGCTACGGGGATAATCAACAAAAATCAATTTTTTGTGCAAATATCGATATATCAATACTACGTGAAGCCACATACCAAGTTTCATCAATATACATTCATAAATAATGGAGATATCAAATTTGATTTATTCTCTATAAGGATAACATTGGACAACGTACTATGTTTAGCACTTTGAATATCTCAGCAACGGTTGGTCGTAGAATCACAATTTAAACACCAAAATGGTTGTTTTGTGGAGCCGAGTTTATTGGTAAAAGCAAATGTGAAGTTTACATTAAAATTAACTGAAGAAAAGCCAAAAACCTTTTTCCTATAAGATTAACATGGGAGATTTTATGAGCAGGTGTTTTTGGATTTTCTCCGTAATCACTTAACCTAAGTTAATAATTCAAAATACAATATTATTTATTTTTTTAAGCTCTATAACAGGGTCTAAACCAAAATTAAGTGATTTAAAAATTTTAGGGTGAAAAATGCAAAAAACTGATTTTTGGAAAATTTAAAGAAGTCAGACGTTTTTTACTCAAGTTATTACATTCACGGTTTTTTGTATATATAAATTTAAACAAATAGTGTTTTTGTCATCTGGGGACCTCAAAACAAAAAGTTATCATGATCTCGGGCTTAAATCTTGCCATGAGACCTACGGTAGGTAATAGCTTCTTCCCTATAGGGGAAATTCGCTAAAAATAAAAATACAAGGTAAACATGGAATTATGTATTTATTGAGTTATTTTTGAAGACAATAGACAATGATCTTTATTGACATATTCTTCAAGAACAGTACATGGCATCAAAATTATTGTTGGAATACATAGTTTAAAATTGGTTCAGTCAGTTAATAAGTTGATCACTGAGGAACTCTTTCAGTGTGTAAAATGGTCTCTCTTGCAACCAGGCTGTGAGTTCAGTCTTGAGGCTCTCTTTGGTTGTCTCTCTTCTTCTGAGGTGATCCGGTAGGTGGTTAAAACAAAGGGCTCCTTTATAGGATGGTTTCTTTTCATAGAGACTCAGGTGTTGTGGTGGGAGGACAAAGCTTGAAGCATTCCGTGTGTTGTGTTGATGTAGGTCTTTGTATCTTGTTTGCTGGCTGGAGACTGTATGCAGGATTACCTCACGGATGTAGAGTGATGTTGCTGTCAGTATTTTCAGATCTTTGTATGCTTCTCGGCAGCTTTATTGGTATTTTGGGCCTGCTAGGCACCTTATTGCTCTCTTTTGATGTATGAGGATTCTTTCCAAGTTGGTGTTGGCCATTCCTCCCCATACCACTATGCCATACCTGAGGTGTGCTTCAAAAAGAGCATGGTAGGCCGTTCTTGCTGCTTCTATGCCACTTACATGCATTAATCGCCTGATGACATAGATGCCTGAGCAGAGTTTCTTGCAAAGATAGTCAGTGTGCTGCTTCCATAAAAGTTTTGAGTCTAGAACAAGGCCGAGGTATTTAGTTTTGTTTTCTAGTTCTATTCCAGAAAGTGTAAGAGGTGTTTCTCTGTTTTTGGTGATGAAGTCGATTTGGACAGTTTTGTTTTCGTTTAGTGCCAGTTCATTGTCGGAGCAGTATTTTTTAGTTTTTTTTTAGGGTAGTGGTAGCTTGTCTGTTGAGTGCTTCTATTGATTTGTGCGCTATGGTGATGACTGTGTCGTCTGCGTACATTGTGGTTTGGCAGTAGTTGTCTAGCTGGTCAGGAAGGTCGTTTGTGAGAAGGAGGAACAGTACTGGCCCCAGGACTGATCCTCTTGTTACATTAGTCCATTCAGAATGTACCTTTCTATTATTCTGTGTGTAGAGTATTTCAACCAGTTGTTGTCTGGTTTTCCCTTTATGCCTAGGGCTGCCAGTTTTGTAAGGAGCTGAGAGTGATTGAGACAGTCGAACACCTTGCTAAAATCAAGAAACAAGCTGGTGACTAGGCAACCTTCTTCTAGTTGGTCAATTATGTGCTCTGAAAGTTGGATTAGGGCAGTTGTTGTAGATCTACATTTTAGAAACCCATGCTGTTGGCTCGTGAGCAGGTTATGTTGTTCTAGGTAGAAAACAAATCTGTGGAGGACAATTTTAGAAGACGTGGGTATTAATGATATGGTCTGTAGTTGCTTGTGTTTGTGACCGGTCCATTTTTGTATTTGGATAGACTTTGGATAACTTTAACTGTGATGGGAATACTCCTTGTTGAAGGGATTTGTTAATGAGATCTGTTAGTGGGTTGATTAGTTAGTTTTTGCAGATTTTTACAAGTTTGGCCGATATTTCATCAATGCCTGATGACATTTTTAGCTTCAGCGAGTCTGTTGCTTTTCTTTGTCTCTGTGTGTGTCAGGCTGGAAGTGGAATACTGCATTTGTGGTTGGTGGTATTAGTGTCATCTGGTTATTGGTTTGTGAAATTATATTGTTGGCATGTAGAGTTCTTTCAGCATCTGTTGCAAAGAATTGGTTAAGGTGGCTTGCTATTTTAGAGGGGTCTTGTATTGCTTCTTTGTCAGTTTTGAGCTTCCACTGGCTGTCGTTGGCCTTAGCCTTCCTTTCATTGTTTATAACTTTCCAAAGTGCTTTGGATTTATTGTCGGCACTATTTACAAAGTCTGATGTTTGTTTCCTTTTCAGAGTCTTAAGTTTTAGGTCGTAGTCTTTTTTCCTGGCTGCAGTTTCAGCTTTGTCTTCTGGTCATCCATAGCAGAGTTCTTTTTCCAAGGCCAGGTTGTAAAGATTTCGTAGTCTGCCACATTCATCATCCCAGCAAGGGCTTCTTTTGCGTTGCTTCTGTCTAGTCAACGTCATGGGGCAGGTGTTATTTAATGTAGTTTGTATAGTCCTATGAAAGATGTTATAAAATTGGTCCGTGTTCTGTTTTGTACATACTTTCCCAGTTTTGGATCTTAAGACCTGTTTTAAAAATATTCATCAATTTTTTACTAAAAGTTCTCTTTTTTCTTTTATTGAGGTAGCTTTGTTTTCGGTCAGTTGCAGTATGGCTAATTGTGCAGTGTGGTCTGATAGTCCTGATTGTATGACAGAAGTTTGAATGAGCTGGTTGTCGATGTTTCTACATATCCAATCTATTGATCTTTTTGTTTTCGGAGTGATTCGGGTTGGTGGTAGGGTAAGTCTATTTAAGTCAAAAGATATTAAAAGTTCCTCTAGTTTAGTATTATTGTTGTCACTCTTTTCAAGATTGTTTACATTTATGTCTCCCATAATGACTGTCGGTTTTTTTTGCGGAGAGCCTCCTCGGGTTGATCTGTTAGGATGTCTATTGCTTGATCCAAGTTTGCACTTGGGGCCTGTACACTCCAAGTACTTGGATGGTTTCTTTTTTCAGTTTTATTTCAAAGAGAGCACTTTCACATATTAACTCGGATTCTTTGTTGCTTGTTTTTAACAGTTTTATATACTTCACCATTTCTTGCTTGGCATATCCTGCAACTCCTCTTATTTTTATTTTTTTTTCTTGTGAAACCTCACACCAGTGAGTAGCCTTCTACTCATGTTTTCTTTAGGTTATCTTGTGTAAGTCCTTGTTCTGTTATTATTATTAGATCTGGCTGTGTATCATTAAAAAAGTGTGCTAGCCTGTATGTTTTCTTTGATAACCAGTTTATATTTTGGTGGGCAAGCATGAGTTTGTGTTTACTATTTGTTTTTAGTTTTATTTTTGGTGAGTCATTAAGTCTTTCAGTTTTGTTGGGTATCCTGTCTGTGTTTTGGTGGAAGATTGTTAATGGTTTTCTATGCTTTTGCTCCCATTTCTGGTGGCGTAATGTAGTGGGGGCTGCTGGGCTCAGTTTGTTTTGGAGTACCAACATGTTTGTGCAATGTTTAAAAAAATTAAAGGTTTCCTTCTTTGAAGAATCCGTTCAAAGATAGCTAGCTGGTCATTGGGGATTTTGAGGTGTTTATTTAGCTCTTCTTGTGTGTATTGTTTTGTGAATCTAATCCATGTACTCTGCAAGTCCTCTCTGGCAGAGGATATGTATGTAAATGACTTTGTATGCTGTGTTATAGCTACAACACAGTGCCGGTTCGAGTTATATATGTCCTCCTCATCCTTTGACAACCTTACTACTGCAATGTGGGCTGCTTGTTTTTCTTGAAATTCATAGATGGTAAAAGCGTTGTAACCAAATTTTCTGAGCTCGTGCTTTTCTGATTGTTTAAAGAACAAAATTTGATGTTTATCTTTATCTTCTGGAAGGGTGAGAATGTTTTAAAATGTCAGTTTTTCCAAGTCATGACTCACATCATTGGTTGTGGTCATACCTCCCTCATAGGTGTTTGAGAGTAGCTTTGCCACAGTAATAGGGCACCTGTGAGTGTGATTTAAGATTGATGTTGTCTTTGCTATCTTTAAGATATCATAATGTATTGCATTGCACTTAGAGTTTCTATTTATGAATGGGATCTGGTGTTTGTCACCGATCAAAATTATTTCTCTACCCCTTGCCAATGCTGCAACAAAGAATAGTTCTCCAGCCTGAGGCATGAGAGCCTCGTCAACAATCAGCCTCTTGTATTTTCCACCAGTCTTTAGATATTGGGTGGAGTTGATTATGAAGGACTGGATGATAAAACAGGAATCCTTCAACTTTATTTAAAGAAATGTTATTGCATTGATTAAAAAATAAAACTTCAGCAATATACAAGTCTGTGTTTAATCATGTACAGTACTTGACTTTCCGAGGTCATAACATGACTTGGGAACGGGTGCTGTGATCTCGGAATGACGAGTTTTAAAGCATAAGTTCCTGAGACTACTATAATGTGATTATGTTGATAGCATACTTTGTATGGTAAAAGACAAATTAAAGATTTGTCTATCAAACTGCTTCAAAAACATCTGTTTTCAACACATGCATTGAAACGCTAAAGTGTTTTTTTTTCTATTTCTAGGATAAAAAAGTATTATTTTGATGATCTTTATCTTTCTAGGACAAAAAGCATAATTTGATGACACTTTTTGGTCGAGGTCATCAGCTGTTACTTCGATTATAATATGAATTGAACAAACAACTCAGTGATTGTAATTAATCTATAAAAACAAATGACACTATCGATTGTAAATAATCTAAAAACAACTGCTACTATTTATTTTGGTTAATTTTTTATTTTTGGATATTATTTGAGACTGGAAAATGTCGTTATGAAACTTAATGGTAGATTTGCTAATCGAATCGTCTAAAGTACCGATATGGCAATTGGTGACTTAATCAATAGTCCAAAGTAGTCGGTCTGGCAATTATTAGTTATCACTAATACAAACTTAACAGCTGTAAGAGCTGATTGTTTAGAGTAGCAAGATCAAGATGGAAGCAAAAATTTGAAGGTAAACAGGTAAAGCAAATTTAGTTTTTGTGAAATTGTTATCTTAATATGGTTTGCACTATGACAAAAAATATAGTTCATCACAGGGCCAAAAGTGGCTTTTCGATCCTCGTTCATTAAACTTGGGCTCGGATCGAAAAGCTTCACTTTTAGTCCTAGTGATAAAATATACTATTATTCTCGAGTCTTTCCCTGAATCAACCATTTCATGACCCCGCTCCCTCCCCCCTCAAAGGGGAACCCTTCATTACGTCAGAATATTTTTACAGTAGACACAACAAATCCTAGATCAAGAACTCACTTAGTCACAATATCAAGGATATTAAGATTAGGGTTTTGCTGCTGACTCACCTTTAGTATACACACACTTCCTCTATAAACCATGACAAAGCCTAACACACCTCTTGAGTCTGGTGATAAGAAAGTTCAAGAAAGAACTTTACTATGCATTTAGTTTGATTTGATTTAAACAAATAAATTAAAGATCAATTTCCTGTAATAATAAGTGGAGGAAACGTTTATTTGAATTTACTTATGCAACAACAAAATCAGTTACAATACTGTAAGCTAATAGGTGCGAGATCCATGAAGTAACGCTTAATTAACAATGAACAAAAACATTACAGCAATACAATGAATCCCTAAAATCCTGCACAGGTTTGATGTTTCTGGAAATAAATGAGATGAAAAAACATATTTTACACATGATTTATAATAATAACTACTACTTTCTGTTGTATAGCTCATTGTTGCCCGAAGTTTTCAAATTTAAACATATATTAAGTGACCACTAGGTTTGAAGGACAAAGCTGGAGGGATATCTTGCATGTGCCCAAAATTACGGTTGTTTTTAAAGAATCAAAAAATTGTATTGTCTTTGAACACAAAATGTACAATTGACAAAGTCACCAGACTATAACTAATGTTCACAAAAATACAATATGATAAAATTAACAAATGAATAATAAGTTTCAATAAATTAATAACAGTTTAGCCTTAAAATATAGTAGATATTCAACACCTAATTATAATATGCTTAAAGAATTAATGTCACTAGCCAAATAATCATCAACTGAATAAAAACATTTTCTTTTAACGATTCTTTTACTAACGATTCACATTTTTCAAGGGCACACTCCACACCTTTTCTGGCAATTTGTTGAAAAGTTTTACCTTCATGTAAATGTGACTGTTTTTTTGTTTTCTCTAATCTAACTGGGTTTAATTCTAGAAGCTAGTTGTTCCTAGTGGATAATTGTGTGTTTCTTGTCTGATTGGGAAATTACTCAACGACTCCTTAACATCCATAAGGCAGCAGTATATAGATTTGAGAGAGTCATAATTCCATATTCTTTGAAAATTGGCACACAAGATTCCCTATCAGATACATTCTTAATGGCCCTTAAAACTTGTTCTGCCATTTAAAAACGATTTTTGCATCAGAATAATTTCCCCACAAAGTTATTCCACACCTTAAGTGAGAATGGAAGAATGCATAATAAGCAGTTATTAGCATATCTGCAGTTACACATGTTCTTAGTTTTCGGAATAGAAAATTAACTCTAGCAAGTTTTTTACATACAGTAATTGTTCTACATGGCTATCCCAGCTTAACCTACTATCAATGTGAATACTTAATAATTTAACAGGTTTAAATTCTTATAAATAGAATAATCTAGTGAAAATACTATACCTTCAGTTTTTTGGTCATTTGCCTTAGAAGAATTTGACTTAAACCATTTCAGTGCTATTTTTAAGTTCATGTGTTGATCTCTTACTAAATCTTCTAAGTCTTTATTACAATTAAAAAGGGTTGTATCGTCAGCATATAAAGTTGAAATGCAAGGTACATTTTAGGTTAAAATAGTTACACTGTTGTATTTTACTCATCGAGTCATTTAAAACTAATAGTCAATGGAGATTTACATTTGAAAATTTGGGGAACTGTTAAAATTGTATTTTGAAGGTAGAGGCAGTAAAGTAGAGGGAATTAGAGTTTTCTGATTGTTTTGCCCAACGAACTTCTCCAACTGATTGTAGAAAGGAATGTCACTACCAAATTTAAAGTAAATCGGACAAAAAATGTGACCGCTAGAGTGCAAACCCACATATATATATACATATATACATATATATATATATATATATATAATTTTAAACTACTCCCAAAAACAAGTTCAGGGGGTCACGTTCTACGGTGGTCCCGGGCTTAAGTTTCACTGTGCGGGTCATGTTAATAATTCACTTTTCCATAGGAAATTCACTAAGAAGAAGCATAAACAATCTTATGGCCATGGTAATGACAAATAAAAAGAGACCAGCTTTTGTTTCTGATTTTTAGGCGTAGTATTTTATTTTATTGGTGTGTTTACACTTTGTTGTACAGTAAGAAAACATAAGCAATACCCAAGCAACTTGAATTGTAGATAGATATCTACCAAGATCTGATATTTTGTCTTCTATAATCTGATATAGCATATACCCAGCATGTACTTGCTTTGTCTTCTTCACTTCCTCTTCATTGCACTATCAAAACCGATTTAAAAAATCGAACAAGTTTTGATTTTTACACCAGTGTTGCTTTGCGTTTTAAAAGACAATTAAATTTAAAACTTTCTCTGACTTGTACAAAACATCAGTCATATTGCCTGACTTTCAGCATTTATCCAAATTTTTCCCTGACCTTTTTAAAATTCCCTGAATTTTCTAAAAGTGTGAACCATGCAATAAAATGAGTCCAGATTGAAAAGCAATAATAATAATAGAAACTACACAAATAATATTGTCAAATATTATACATATGGTATTTTACGATTCCTTTACCAAGAACATTTTCTGTTTGAGCTGCGGAATTGTGTTTACAAGATAAAATTATCTGGACAACTTGAAATGACAGTTACACCCTCTTCACTCTGTTTCTTGATAAAGTTACACCAACAGCTCTCCAGACAAACTCTGTGCTTTATGGAATACTCCTCAATGGGCCATTGTAACAATTCAGATTTAGATGTATGTAATTAAAACTAGAGTAAATACAAGCATAACTATCAATAAAAATTTATCTTGTCATGTATATTATTACAAATCATCTGAAAACTAACAAAGGAATCCTTTAATTTTGCTTTGTTAGGATACCATTACAGTACTTATGAAGGATTGATTTTAAGGAAAGTTTGTGGATTCGGTATTTTCATCTGAGGAAGGTTGAAAGATGGTTGGAGGAAGGTTGGAGGCCGGTTGGAGGGAGGTTAAAGGTAAGGGAGCTTGGAGGAACGTCTGTGAATTCTGCCCTAGATGTGCTATTTTTTAATATGAATTCCTAACAATCTTTAATAAAAAGAAAGAAGATAAATTACAGAAATTATTTTGCTGATAAGACCTCCTTAACAACCAATTTACATTTACAAATTATTAGTAAGTCTGTTTGAAACTCATATATTAACATGCCTAACAAGAATAAGGACTTTTTGGGTGGTCTTTTTTATTTTATATTAGATCTAGTTTTGTTTAAAACTGCTTGATAAGCTCAGATTACTGATTCAATAAGAAGTCAAGTGTTTTCGACTCTGGTAGAGGTGATTTTTGCAAACTGAAGGAAAGAAGAAAAGGTTAGAATAGTGACACCGTTCATGTACTCTTTTTTTACTTATAAATGAATAAAGTGATTTTTGATTTTGACTTTGAAGGGGAGGAAGTATGAAATGTTGGGGCAGTGTTCCCAGACTTTAAAAATAAATTATCGTACCAGCATAACAAAATCGTACTTTAGTGTAAAAATATCGTACTGGGTTATAATGCACATTTTATGCAAAAAAATGAAGAGAAATGAACTATGCAAATATTTACATTTAATTTGTTTTATTCTGAATTGAAAAAGAACCAATGTCAGTTTATTTATTTACAAGACACAAGAAAACATACCCACATTAACTCAAATATGAACATGTGCAATCACAAGTCTCATGTAGACAACTGACTAACTCCGCTTCTGCTCATAAAATCGCTAAGGAGAAGTACCACAACACCAGACCTAGAACTACCGTCCATTTCACAGGCTTACAGTCCCCCAACAAGTATCATATCACTCACTCATCCAGCGTATTCCCGTAGACCGCAGAAGTATAAGTCAAAATACAAATTTCCAACCCAGTTGGAAAATCTTACTGCTGAATTCAAAGATAAACTTTTCAAACCAGTAGGGATGGGCGAGTAGTGTTTTTTTAAATCGAGTCGAGTTCTTTAAAAAGCAAAAAATAACTCTTTTAATTTTTTTTATTGAAAACAATGTTTTTTACATATTAAAAACCCTCTGCCTGGCAGCCAAAATTGAGAAGTGTTTTCTGTAGTGGCAGCACCATTTTGGCGATTTTGTATACGATTTAAAAAAAATTATATTAATTCAAATTTTGAAGTAAACATATCAATGTGCGTATTTATTTTGTTCACAAAACACAGGAGAATTTTAAAATGGTAAAATAAGTGAAATTTAGAAAGGTGGGTGACAGTAAAAAATGATAAAATTGAATTGAATTCTCTTAATAAATCTCGAAAGTAAATTGTACCAAATGTTGCTTATCTAATTCCCTGCATAGAAATATATATAGGTCATAGAAAAACAAATTTATATATTAATTAAATTGAACAATTTGGGAAAATTGCAAAACGGCTATTTGTACGTAACCAATTTTGTATGCCAAAAGAAAACCTCTAACAAAATATAAATGTAATAAAACCTTATTTTATCTGAAGGAAAAGTTATAAAGTTATAAACACGGTAATATAAGAATGAATAGTCTAAAAGTTGTTTTTAAAAACATTACTACCGTATTTATGAAATTGCAAAATTATTTTTTTGAATATAAATATTTGTTGTTCAAAGAGGATATTTTTATAACAACTAATACTTTCAAATGAGCTATTTAATATGATATTAGTAGTTATTTCCCTACAATAAAATATATAGTTATGAATAAAAAGGTATAAAAATAAAACATTTTTCAAGTTTTTGAGACAAGTTGTATTTGTGAGACAGCAGTTACAGGCCTAGGCCTATGATTCACACTGCACAATTTATCACTTTTGTAATTTTTACGCATAAATAATGTAATAAATATTACAACTCAGACACAAATTATACTTCACTACACATATTTCTCAGAATCACCATGGATTTACTGCGAAAACATGGATTATAAATTCACTTACAATGAATAAACCAACCCACTGTACAGCTTTTGAGGCCGAACAATAACAAGCACCTTACGTCATGCAAGTTTTTCCGATTGGTGAGATAGGCTGCCAATCTTATGGAAAATATTCAATGTTCTTTCCTCTTCAAATTGATATAAGAACATACATATAATATGAATTTATAGTACGTATAATACATGTTTTGAATATCGTCTCGGAGAGATGATGTTGCCAGTTGTCGAAGATCTAAAATATGATGATTTTATAATTTTGCCACAAGTCTGCCTGAATATAACTCGGCATTATACTGAGTACCACCAGAACGGGAATTCCTCCCTGTTTCCAGTGGTACCACTCGTTTCTCGCTAGAAACAAAATTTACCTCAATATGATTTTTGGAAACACTGTGTTCAGCATGATTTGGAAACTTACTGTGTTCAGCAATTTCTCAACACATTCAAGGCATAATCGACTTTGCGTGAAATTGTCATTAAAATGTAACTCTCGATTACATTGATCTAATGCTGCTATAAGGTTCATTTATATAATAAAATGAAAGTTCAGAATGTTATCTTTCGATTGGTATAACAACTATCCGATTCAAAGCGCTTTTTCAATGCTTTTTGCATAGTTGAAAAAAGAATGACTCATATTGTCTCCGGGAGACGATTGCCAGTACAGAAAACACTTTGCATTCATCTCTTAGAGACGAATGCCAGGCGGAGGGTTAAACGTTAATTATAAACATAACATGTTATTGAATTTCTTAACGTTATTATTTATTTTATTTTAACCTTTATTTTACCATGAAGTGTAATGATTTAAATGAAAAAATATATACATATATATATACTATTTTCAACAACCATAACAAACAAAAGACAAGTATTGGAAATATATAACCAAACAAAGGTTTTGGGTTAGTTCATCAAAACCAGAACATTTTAACAAGAAAGTAATTTTTTGCCCCTGACCCAAACACTCCCTGTGCCCCTCTCTTACTTATCTTAACTCGCACGTATACATAACCCGCCTTCGAGTATTAGAAAATACTCGACATGTACTCAAAAACTCGAGTACTCGCCCACTCCTACAAACCAACAAAACAACAGACATAGCTTGCATTAGAGTATAGGATGAAATGCATACTACTTTTTGATTGTATGCAATTTTTATATTAATTTTGAAGATCAATTTTTTAAACCAGCTTTTTTATCTGGCAGGTTACTTACTAGCACATAATATTTGGATATGCAGGAATTGCTATTCTTATTATTAAAGAGTAAAATCGCTAAGCTCTTTATTATGATAAGTAAGTGCAAAATGACACTTTGATGTTTGATTAAGAACATGAAAGATAAACAGAGCTCACAATATGTTATCAACTCAGAGTGCAACTATCAAATACTCAGTCTTTATCTGAGCTGTGTCATATTTGTTACTCTATCAAGGATTAAACTTTCACAAAAAAAGATAATTGCAGTCAAATCAAGATACTTATTCTCAAAGATAGTGTGATTGTCTCTACAGGGGCATCATGTTCACTTCTAAAGGGCACTAATTGAAAATTAAAAGTGTTAAATCAAAAAGATAGAACCTTTTGTATTTTAGAAATGTTGTGTACTGAAGAAAAATAAAACATATTTGGAAGGTTGAGATGACAATCACAATGCAATAAGCATTTTAGAGATAACTCAAGGGTATGGGGGTGGACTGTAATTTTGAGGAATATTCAATTTTCAAGGGTGAACAGATGTAGACAAATTAAATATAATCTTGTGGAGAAAATCATCCACTATTAGAAAAAAGATCCTCAACATTCAAATTCAAATACTTGATTGCCACATAACACTTTTACAAGCTAGTAAAGTAAACTACATAAAGCAAGTGGCTCGTCATGGAACAATAATAAAATACAAATTGTTACATTTGTAAAAATTGGCGTTGCAAAATAGAAATAAAACTAGTTATTTGTAAATAGTTACTAAAATTAAATCTATGTTTCCTGTAAGCAGCCATATCTCATATATTATTTAACTAATTGTTCTTGAAAGTTAAAGTAAAAGTAATGCTATTTCCAGATCTTCCAAAAATGCATTCACTAAATAAAATTTTTTTAAAAAATAATCCTTTAAAATGTTTTTTGTAATTTTTCAACTCTGAGCATTGCATTCTAGGAGGAAGCTTGTTATAAAGTTTAATGCCCGAATAATGTGGTTTATTTTCTAGAATTTTTAATTGATGTTGTGGGACTTGTGATTTGTCTTTGTGCCTAGTCATATAAGAGTGGTTACTTGAATGAATAGCTGATCTATTTGTATGAGTATATATCAAAATTGCAAATAGATAAAGGATTGTAAGAAACTGCAGTTTATTGGATAAAGGTTTACAGGAGGCTCGGAAAGGGGATTTTGTAATTATTCTTAATGCATTTTTTAATTTTAAATATTTCAATAGATCTACTTGAAAACTTGTTGATCTAATTGTTGTTTTCTGAGCTTCTAGCTGACCAGCTTTTATGTCTGCTCAACGAATAGAGCAGAAACTTTGTCTACTAACCCACACACAGTTCCATCAGAATGGATCACTGTCTATTAACTCTTTAACAGTTCGCTTTTAGAATGAATCACAGTGAGATGAAATGAAATAAGTGCTTTATTAATAAAATTGTCTTTACAGGACACCAAAAGTACCAATTAAATTAAATTATAACTTCATATCAACAATAAAGTCCTTAGATAACACTTGGTAAACATGGCCGGGAGATCATCTGTTTTGGATGGCAACACTGGAGTTGAAGTCAAATGTCTAACATTAGTGTGGATTCAGACAACCAACAATTTTTGTTTACCAGATAGTGATGGACTTCCAGCTTAAGGCTGTGCGACCGAAAAACAAAAGAATTTTTTCCCCCAATAAAACTTCTTTACTATGTCTCTAGGACATGCTATACACATTTTTATTTTTAATATATCCTGCTTTCTTTTCCCTATATTTAGCTTCAAAAGTGGCTATTTTGAGAGTTTAAGTACACACATTTTGTAGAAATAAATAATGTTAAAAACTCAAAAAAATATTGAACACTCTTCTTAATAGTATCTATAATGTAACGTAATTTTTATTTCAAAAAGCGAAAAAATGTTTTTTAGTAGCTCGTTTACACAGGTTTTGCAATCCGAAGCAACAGAATCGTCAGCATACACTTCAATTTAAAATGTAGCGGCATTCTTTATGAATAATTTGAGACCTTCATGAATCGAATCGGTGTTGTAAAATTCTTGTAAGTGCATGTACTTTCAAAGCTCTGTAAAACACTGCTTGGACTCGCTACGCACACAAAGCAGCTTCTACATGCGCCCGCACTCGCATTCACAGGCAGCAGCGTGCGTGCACACACGGCTTGTCTCGTCTCTTCCCTTCCTCCATTCATGAGTGCCCGCCAAATGGGTAGATTCGGTCCTCGCATTGACGGGCTAGACCAAAACACGGCAAAACGAAGTGATCCCGAGCGGTGAGCGCGTTGTCATTTACATGCTCCTGGTCCTCTTTAGAATAATAAAACTACAATTTAACTTTCTGCACGAGCTGCCGCATCCAACGGTATAAATATATTTGAGTTTAAATGTATGTGTAATTTTTAATAACGCAAAATATTAGAACAATGTAACAGCATGACATGAAAATGTCAGTAAGCGAGAATGTTTTTTTATTTTTGAGGTAGAAACAAACTTCCAGTGAGAAATTTGAAGCTAATCAGTTGATCTTTAAAATGTATTCGTAAAAATATTCTATAGAACTTCTAGTTTTTCAATAATCTGATGTAAATAACCTCTACGTTCAGTTCTACCCGCGCCGTCGTCCCGACCTTATTTTACTCGGATCTTTACCTAAACAATATAAATTAAGTACATTTTATTCCATATTGTGTTGAGATTACTGTTATTTAACATAGCTGTTAATTTTGATAGAAAATTGAGTTATCAAAGTGTAACTAGGCCTTTTAAACTATCTATTACTCAAACTTTTTTCTTCTGTTAGTTATTGCATTTTTAAATTATACATTTAGTTAATTTTAGATGTTTTCAGGTTTAATATATCATTATATTGTTTTACTGATCATCTTTTATAACTTTAATCATGAAAATTAAAATAGGCCTAGATAAGAGTCAAAATCTGTTTACAGAAACGTCATTTCTCTCTAACAGCAATACAACTATTCGTATATAGTTTGTTTTGGTGTGAATAATTAAGGAATATATCGGGGAACTCAAATAATATGAAGGAATCATAGTCGTAAATGAATTTGTGTAGCTAAAATTGTAATTCAAATCAGGAATAAATATATGGTTTTATGTCAAAACTCAAAACTAAACCTCTGTATCAGCAATATAACCAATCCTATAAATATATTTTTGGCGTTAAAAGTTTAGGGACATATCAAGGAACTCGAATACAAAGGAGACTTAGTTGTAAATAAACCAAAAATATTAATCAAATCATATAGAATCAAATTTGTTATATCAAAGTTGAGCCCCATCTAAATTAAGAGCTGTTCAATTGTTGTTATATAGTATGTTTTCATGAAATAAATTGAGGATTGCATAGATTAAATTAAATATGGGGTCCATCGAGTCATAAATTTATTATTATTATTCTAAAAGCCATTTTCCATTAAAGAAATTCCCCACTCCCTATACAGAATAACATAGAGATCAGTGCTTTGCATCAGAGGAAAGTTAAAGTTGTTTTTATAAACAAAGCAGACAACTATCTACATATTTTTAAAAAATCCTTCTTTTTGTTCACTCACTTCCTGAAGTTAATACTTAACCGATTTTGATGATTCTTTTTTTATTTAAAAGATAATTTCAAGTTCTAATTTGCTGTGAAGCCAGAATTTCGATTTAGGCCCAGGGCTCTGCCCCATGGGACTCCCAAGTTCCCATGTTATTCATAAGGCGGAGAGTTTTATTTGGTTTATGTCACATGTGTGTTTTCTCAAATCAATAAACAGCTGTTATAACGATTATATCTGCACATTTTCGGGGGGGGAGCAGCTCGTTCATAATTAACATTAAGTTTCTGGATTAAAATTTACAAGCAATAAGCAACAAAAATGTCACATTGAGTGGGAATAACGTTTGTAATCCTACTAATATATAAAAATGGGATGGTGTGTGTCTATCTGTCTATCTGCTTTTTGTTCCTCAATCACTCACAAACTACTGAACTGATTGGCATGAAAGTTTACAGGAATTTTCATTATATACCAAATAAACACATAGGCCTATTTTCGTTTTGAAAATCCTATAGGGCTTTGCCCCACGGAAGTTCAAGGTTCCCATGTATTCCTTATGGACATTCACTTTTTTTTGAGCTGATGAAAATACAAACAGCTGATATTGATTCGTACTAGTTCCACGGGCTAACCACAGAATGCAGCACGCATAACTAATGCTTAGTTTTTCTACTCTGAATTTTTTCACCGTTGCGAAGCACAGGATTAGCAGCTAGTACTGTATAAAAGTGTCAGCGAAATAAGTTTGTAGTTAAAACTCTGATTTATTGGATGATCGGAACGAAGTGGAGGAATCCTCATACTAGACTACACTCTATAGATTGGTCTGGGGAAATGACTTACGTTGTTTGAATGGGAGACGATAACTTTCGAACGCATTCACTGATCGACTCCAAACTTTGACAGTACATTTTTAGCGTAATTTGTATATCGAAGTTTTATTTTGGAAGAATTCTGTTCAGTAATTAACGAAATATCTTAAAATAAAATTTAGTTTTTTCCCCATAAGAAATACATTGGAAGCAGTTGTAGTGGTGCTTGAGTAGTTATATTTTAACCAACGTCTATGCGTCATTCATAGAGTAAGCGAGTCTGAAAACTATTCTTATCCTTCTTTAATACTACTAAAAACACATTTGGTATTATTGGAAGAAAGCGTATCATGATGTCGGATTTAGGGTAATGTTATAGAAGAAAAATATAATAAGAATAATAAGACGTTAAAAAATATTCAAATTTCTTTAGTCATTTTCAATCCAAACGAATTGTTTAATGCCTTTTACGGATCGTATTTGGATTCGGCCATGCCACTTGAATCCACTCCAATCCCATTTCCTTTTCCGTAGACCGTTGCTCAGCCTTTATGGTTTGTATCTACGGGAAATTGTCGACATAAATTAATTTTATGCTCGATTCAATTTTACTGTGTGATTCTTGTTACAAACTAGGAATACGCTCATTCTTCACGTATGAGGATGATCGGACCTTTAGTAATCCCAAAGTTTAATATATTGAGTAGAAATGGCGTGAAACCTATCACGCAATAGTTGGTAGAATACTCGCAATATCTTATCAACGATACAACGAATTTTCATAACAGGAAGGAAATTATTACTTTAGTGCTCATTACTTTAGTTAGTTTCTAACTCCGAGTCAATCACAAAGTTTCATTTAAGGCCTTCATGTATATCAAATACATATTTAGTTCAATTGTTATATTATATTTATACTGGAGTGCATCAAACACTTGCTAGATACAGTGAGTACAAGTACAGGCGTTTCTTTGAGTACTGTAATTTAGTACGTGAATACTTTGTACTTGAGAATCAACATCATTTGCATTTAGGAAAGAGGCATGGTGGCGCCCGCGGAGTCAGCAATTGCAGCTTACTTAGCCGTGAAAGATAAATTTGTATTTTTCAATAGTGTCATTCCATGTGAAATCACCTAATGCTGGTTGCATGACCATTTTAGAAATTTTGTATTTTCTCACCATGTAATTAATCTACTCCTCAGAAGATTAAAACTATTTTTTTTTAATTCTTATTTTCCACGGTTCAGGATTTAGCTTACTTAAAGTTGCCGAGGAGAGTAATTTTTAGCATTTTCAAGGGTGTGCGCTAAAAACCATAGCTTCTATGGTTTTTAAGATATTTTAAAGATATTTTAGTTCTGGTTATTTTTTTTAAGGTAAGATTATGACCTTAAAAACGATGCCACTCAAGTTACTTGAAAATAAATTTGTATGGTAGTAAACTAATTATAACAAATGTGTTTTCACTGAGCCGAGCGGCTATTTTCAAAAATTTATGTATCAAAAATGGAATGAGACCACAAATTAATTTTTTGCCCATAGAAGCTCCACATACCAGTCTCTAATAAAAATACATAACATCATTAAGATTTGATTTTCTTTCCAATAATATTTGAAGTCAAAAATGAACATTTTTCAAAATTGAGCGATTTTGGGGGTTAATATCTAAAAATGGGGACCAGATCAAAGGTTGATTTTTTGTGTGTTAACTTACCTAACTGAGTACTTTGGATAATATAAGTATCATTTTGTGGTTCACCGTACTTTCCGAGATATGAGCATCAATGTTAGTAGTAAAATACAGTGTGTCCGCAGCCGATGTTGTTCAGTAGAGTAAGCATCAAAATAATTTATTTTCACACTTTAGGACTTTATTGGACAGTTTAACATAAAAGATATCTTTATGAAACATTTTCACTGTACAGTAAGTGAATAACCATGGTATAACATGGTTTTGTTGAAATTACAAAACGATGCAAGAAAGGGTTTGAGTACTTTCGGGCCATACACATTACGTAACGCACTTGAGGGGGGGAGGGGGTAAGGCGTGGCGTTATGTGGGAGGGGTAAGGCATGGCGTTATGTGGGGGGGGTAAGGCATGGCGTTATGTGGGGGGGGTAAGGCATGGCGTTATGTGGGGGAGGTGGAGGGTGTTCGGATCAACGTTACATAACTCACACATATTAACCGTAAGAGCTGGCGCTCTATATTGATACTGTTATAAATCTTTCAAAATTAAAAGTAATCAAATTACCAAGGTTACAAGTCAAGTCAGTTAGTCAAGGTTAATCAAGGTTACTGTTAGTCTATAAAAAATACTTCCGTCATACTGTTATACTGACAGTTAAAGTAAAAACAAATATATAATGTGTTTTGACTAAGTTCTGTATGCCTTATACATATGTTTTGTGTTGTTTAGAGTGTAAAATCATGACTTGATACAATATTGCTCAATGCCACCCACATCTTTATTTTTTTAAAGTTGTTTTGTATTTGTTTTAGTTATAAATTAAATTTGTTAAGTTTTAGCTGAGATGAATGATTCAATGATTCATTGAAATCTTATTCCAAAGTGCTAATAAAACGATGTTTAAAAGGTTTAAGCTGTTATAAAGCCTGCTACAATTGAGTTACTTAACACATTTAAGGGGGGGGGGGGGTGAGCGGGTATGGTCAAGCGTTATGGTGCGTTACATGGGGGAGGGGGGTCTGAAATTATGAAAAAATGTGTTACGTAATATGCGTATGGCCCCTTTATTGGACAGTTTAGAATCATACCTGTTATCATAATATTTTAACAGTCTATATATTTTTGTATAGTTAAATATTAGCAACAAAAAGTAGTTTCATTACCTTTCATATGCTTTATTACCCTAGATATGTGTGAAATTAGTAAATTACCCTATAAAGGTAAATATTATCTCAGCTTTCAATCCATAAGTATTTAATCAGCTGGTCCGGGTTTAAAAAATTACCGGGCAGTACAACTACATACGTTTGTAAAAGTAATAAATTTAGCTTTCTGTTTACATGAAACCAACCAGTTAAATTAAAAACTATTTGATACTATAAATTAAATTTTAATAAAAAAGTAAATGGGACTAAATCTGTGAACGGGCATCGGCGATTTTTAGCCAAGATTTGTTTGATTATTATTTTCTGTTTTACAAAAGTCAATTAAAAACTGTTGAATTACAATTTGAACTTAACGTGAGAGGCATTTCAAACATTAAAATTAGATCAGAATTTGAATAATCAAAAACTGACCTTCTAAATAAATGTCTTATTTAATACCATTATGGTACACGTAGTACTTAGCATTGACAAAGCACCACAAAGCAGTCATTTAAGTTTCACAAATACAAATAAATACAAACTATTTTATGAAGAACACTCCCCATATTAAAAATAATGAAAAAACTGCTGTTGGGCATGCTGGAAACAGTAGTTGGGTATTCAAATCTAAGGGCGCGCCAAATACCGCAACCAGCGACAGGACAATTTGCTATAAGCCCTACCAGTACCACCTAGAGTAAAAAAAAGAAGGCTGGAGTGCTTAACAAAAATATGGTCATTAACATCAGCTGTTAACGTAAACATACCTCTTGCATTATAATTTTTGTTTATATCGACCCTAAGATGACGTTTCAATGGGTATGACGTCAGAGCACTCCGGCCTTCTCTTCAGGTGGTATTGGCTATGCACGAAAGAGAATTTTATCAGCTGTCCAGCTGTATTGACAGAATTCTACCTATTTTCCGTTGACTCTCGCGCCATCTTTCAGTTGTGCCTGTTTACGTTGTCGGGCAAAACTTTCTATGAAATTATTGTTCATAAGGAGTGTTCTTCTTAGCATGGTTCACACTTTTATTTGGTTAATGATTTCCCTGAATTTTACTAACCAAAATAGTTGATTTTCCCTGACTCACGACTCGGAATGCGCACCTTTTTCAAATAGGTTTTGATTTTCGCGCACATAGTGCTTTGCGTTTACGATTAAAATCTAAATTTTTCCCTGACTTGTACAAAATAGAAGCATTTTACCTGACTTTTGGTGTTTTTCCAACTTTTTCCCTGAAATATTTCAAATTCCCTGACTTTCCAGAAAGTGTGAACCATGCTTAGTAATTGGTGTATTCATTGCAACTACGTATTACATTCCAAATGTTACAGAAAAAATAGTCTAATTAACACTTTCATCCTTCTATTGCCATGTAAACAATCAATCAAATTAAATAAGAAAACAAATTTTGTCCTGCAGTACATTAAAGCTTCTAAATTTCTTAGAAAAAAATAACTTGAGAGTTTAAAATGAGTTTTTTAAATAACTTTTTATAAGTAAAATATTGAGCTAAGTATGTAAAAGTTTTACTAACATTCATTCGTTGGCGTTGCCTCTTTTACGAACACAATCCGTACAAAGGACGGGTACTCAGCTAGTTGATGCATAGTAATACAAATGTGTCAATTGATTAATTCTTTGTTGCCAATATTGCAGTTTTAATAGCCTCTACACCTTAAGAAAAGTTATAGTTAAAAAAGGTCTATCTAGTTTAAATGATCACTAGACACCTTCCGCAATCAGAACATGCGTCTAAGATTTGGAAATGGAAACAACAAGTTAGGTAAGTTACAAATTTGTTCCTTTAATAAAAAACAAAAAATAAAAAATATACTTCTACTGTTTGATAATATGATTAAAAACATAGTATAGTTCATAATATCATGTATATATGTATCACACTTAAAAAACATGTACCATATAAGAAACCCATCTGACACTTGCCTCTTTTCTAAGTGTGCCATATATTAAGCTCGGTTAACCTATAATGAAAAAAAGGGGAAATATTAAAATTAACTCAGGAAAGTTTCTAAGGGCCCTTACTGGTGGTCGACAGGTAAACGGCATCGCTTATAGATGGGTCAGTCCCGGTAACTTGAGCCCTATTTCTTTTTTTAACTTAAGTGGTGAAAATCTTATTTAGCAACCCATAAGTAGTAGTACTATGGCTTTATTATCACTTGTCGAGTGTTTGTTCGGTTGGTTACTGAATAGTAGCCAAAGGGTATCCAAAACGCAGTTTATAACATCCGAGTTGAAGAAGACTTCTGAATTTTTACTTCAAGTTTACTAAATTGAAATATGAGGCTGCATAGCAAATAAATACCTGCTTTTACTAAGAGAAAGAAGAATAAAATGTCTTCTTTTGATCCCATTCTTTCCCTTCCTTCCCTTCCCTCCCATATCCTACAATGCCGACAATAATCCATCGTTAGCCCAACAATGTGTGCTGCTGGGGAATTGTTTGGTTACCAATGGATAGATAAATTGTAGTTTTCTAATTATTTTTCTGCATAAGAGATGGCAGAGTTTTTAAAAGGGTTAGGAATCAATACATTTTCCAATGTTATTAAAGTAGAGAATAAATATATCTCATTTATTAATATAAATATTTTGGTACAAATTGGGAAAATGAATGTTTTCACGTGGTCCTAGTGAAAAAAATAAAGTTTTCTGGCCCAGATCTGGGCACTACCAAAATTGGCCAGACTGGGCTAGAACCCAGTCCAGTCCAGTTTTTATTCTGGATTTAAATGGTTATTTTAATTTTAAAAAGCATGATTTTCCCATTTGAATTGCTTGATAAATCGAACAATATAATTGTTTAAAGGTTTTTTGTTACAAAATACCGTGACCAGATCGGGTCTTGAACCTACGACCTTTGACTTACTGTCCTCACTTCTTAACTCCCGCGGCTATTCTGACTCACGAGAATTCCCGGATGGAGTGGGAAATTACCAATAGTCTACACCTACACGACTCGGACAATAGTTTTATTTTTCTAAGTGAATCTACTCGCCCACAACATTGGAATAGAAGTAATAAAAGTTGGAACAAATTAATTTTGTTCATTTGATTTATGTATCTATTCTTGCCATGAAATAAGATAAACTGTGAGCAAATTAAAATATATTTAATATAATTATAATAATCATAAAAAAGTATAATGTTAATATAATGCTACCGAGTCTAGTTGCTCAAATCAGAGCAAATATTTTTCTTTTCTAACTACCCAGATCGCATTAGTTTATGCATTAGTTGATGTAATTCCAAAAATAAGCTTGAAACAGCTGATCCTACTTCTGTATTGTGTTTTGTTAGTATCAACAGCTGCTTAAATGTTCATTTATACATTTATTTCTATTCTTCCAAAATTAACATTGGACATTGGGCAGAGCTTTGAAGGTGAACATATTCCAAACTCCCAAAAGGCACATCTAGACGCCAGCAAGGGCTTTCAAATAACACATCAGCCATGGTTTTAAACCTAATAGTTTCGCCGGTAGCCATGGGCATAATTCGGCCCCCCTCCCAATAATTTGGAGGAAATATCCTATCCTATACTATACTCTAATAAGAGTAAGGTTTGCTTGCTTGCAACTCTGATCTATAAAATGCGGCTTTAACGATTTCCTTCAAATGTTGGAAACAACTAATTTCTGGGATAAAAATTAGTTCTAGACAAGTCTCATCCCGAGAAAAATCAAATAATGGAAAATATTGAAAATGAAACGTTAAAAAAAATTAACATTGGGCTTATTGAGTTTAAAATCAAAACAAAAGAATTATTGTAACAGCTGTTCATAATCAACCAGGGAACTGCCAAAGTAATACTCGTGTTGTTTATAATTGTTAACATGTGGTTTCGAGAGAGCAGTGACTAAAATAGAGGTGGGCCGTCGGAGCTGGAGCTGTTTAAATTGAACGCTCCAGACACAGAGTGGAGCGGGAGCGGCTCCAGTGGCTCTAGTAACAGCTCCTAGCTCCGGTGTATCTACCACCCCTTCTGACGCACTTCTAACTCCTATCGCTCTATAGCTCTTCCGCTCCACTGCACCAATGTCGTTGCATTGTCCCCCCACCACACCTATATATATACTGCTCCAGTTCACGAAGGAGCGAGGAGCGATATCGGCCTGTGTAAGAGTAGGGTTTCTACAGAATTTCAATTTTCTATTTCCCTGACTTTCCCTGAACCTTCTGTAAAACTCCACTGACCAACTTTTTTTATATGTCTTAGCATTCTCGCTTTAAAAAAATAGCATTTAATATGTAAACAATTATTTTCTATATCATGTATATGTCATAAATGTTAATAGAACAAAATTAAATAATCTGATCTCAATGAAAACTCAATGACTGAGGATTACGAGATGTTAAGAATAAACTCCTTAGGAATCCTTACAGTTAGACCATACCTTTAATCCCCATGGCAGAACAATCGGCGACAGTGCATTGTCACAGAAAGAAAGTACAGGCAGAAAGATCAGTCACATCAAATTACGGCTGCAGAGAAATCAACAAAGTGTCAATAAAGTTATTGCTGCATAAAAATTCCCCATTCTACAAAAAAACTATCGAGAATTATATAAATTCATGTAAACATAATATTGTCAAGTTGCGTAGAATAAATTTAGAGTCAGAAATACGATTTGTGAATGTAGACAATTACTCGTACAATGAATGAGCTCGTGCTGGCTGGAAGTGAGCGAAGTCCGATACCTATCGTATCATTTCGCAATCTTGCGATAAGACAAAGTGTGATACAATATGTCTATGGTGTATTTGGGAAGTGATATATATCGTCCATTTTTATATTTCAAATTCTATCGGCACAAAAAAAGATCTTACTCAAGATCTTAAAAAATCTTACTCATACTATTTTTGGAGTGCTGTTTTTGGAATTGAGACACATTATATTAGGGAACCCTGTAATATGTAAACGACGCAATATGTCAAAAAGATGCAATGTTAGTGATACCGTACACTACACATGCCTCATACGATAAGATATTTAAAGAGAATCGGGACATTCATAGTTACACTACGCATCGCTTGGATAGGTCACGTGATCGTGCGGCTCCAATCAGTGCTGATGCTAAAATACATTGTGTTTCTAATTCTACCAACCAACCAATGGCCGTTTTTGTCCAATTTGTTTAGAAAGATTACAGTATGGTATATTAAGAAATTGAAAAAGCTATTACGCGAGGCATCATTAATTATATTAATTAATTGTCCATCAATTACAAGTCTGCTACAAGCAAAAATATCGGAAAATTATTTCCAATGTAGGGTCCTCGGCGAAAAGTCCTAGATGAATGTCAAAAAAGTAATGAAATATCTGACGACATCACTGAGCAAACACTGTTCCTTCGTAAAAAATATGGCTCTCAGTACCACAACCATTTCAAGCCAGTTTAAAAAAGTAAACTAACCAATGTCTTAAATGGTAAAATCAAAAGCTGCTAGGAGAAAACAAGAAGACCTAAATATTTGTTTGCCTTGTTTTAAGTGTTAGGGCATAATCAAGTAGGCCTGCATTTATTATTATGAAATTAAATTTTGAAATTTAGAAATTAGAAATTTAATTTTGAACAACAAACTCGTTCCAGTCGAATTATATTTTTAACGTCCTTCTCCAACGAACAAACATACCTACATCAGCTGATTGTCTGAACACTGATAACGCTGACAATAGGACAAGATGATCTCGACTTGAACCGTCCGGCAGTCTGTTCCAGCTCGAGACCGTGGCTATGGCGCTAAACCGTGATAGGCCTATCATAATTATTATTCACAGTCCTGTCCGTGCTCATGTTGTACTGTCCGTGCATCTGTGTTTTATGTGACAGAGGTATATATCCTAATATGTAATTTTATTAGTTACCGTACGGTACTATTTTTTTACAAGGGGCTTTATATGATTCCAATGGTTGCGGTAGGCGCATGAAATATGGCGTTGGGCTTGCAGAAAGTTTTGGGATTTTACAGATTCTGTTGCAGAAGGAATGAAAACATTCTGCCTCGGGGCCTTTAAGTTAAAATTTGCTATTTTTATTAACTCTTACTTTTTGTCTTGAGACATTATTCAGAAATGTATCTTGTACATTCACATGAATAAAGAACTTTGAATTTGGATTGGATCATCAGCCAACCATTGGGACTCCACCTGAAAAATACTGCTACAACAGATTGTATACAACCTGGATAAAAGCATTTCCTCAGTTTTTTCATAATCGAGGATCAGACGTAATAATAAAAGCACCAAATTGTCATGTACATTTGATATGATTCCTCAAAGGGAGTTATTCTTGTTGTGACAATGACCCTCATAACATATTTTGAGACTTAACAAAGATTACAAAATTAATTTTGTGAAGTAGCGTTAAGGTGGAATAGTAATCAGTATTGTCTATAAGCTACAAATTTGTTTTCATATCTTCAGTTGACATCTGCCATGGCCAAATCAGTCAGCGATGGATCGTGGGTGGTAATTGTTTATGCTAAGTTTAAATGAGGTCTCAACTAGGCCTAGCTCGAACTAAGGAAGGCTGCAGGGCGCCACCCAGTTTGGGACGCAGACTCCAGATGATCAACTAGGAACTGTCCAGCCTCACAATGTCGGTAATGTTTTGCAGTGCAGTCCAACGCTGAAGTAGTACCCGTATAATTTCTTGGATATGTAAAAATTATACAATAACCTAGGGGTAAGCAGGGCCCTAACAAAACTTACTTTATTGTTTGAGGTTGAAAATTTAGAAAAGAAAACAGTTCTGTTAATTCCAGGTGTTGACCCACCTACGCCCACTACGATACTGAAGAATTCAAGTGAAACTGGACTAAATAACTACCTACAATTGGATATGCCACAACATATCAATTTATTTATGCAATGAAAAATTAACGGCCACCAAATCCAAATAGGTATTTCTTTCAAAATTCAAGCGGTTAACCGCAAACAAGAGTTTTGCTTTAAAATTACTGCTAAACTTATGCCTTGGACAAACTTATTGCTAAACAATCATATAAATATTCATAAACAAGTGGGCCGAGAACAAAAGAATCAATAGACCCTTAAATTTAAACAATATACACTTTTAGGACATTAACAATGTGACGTATGGAACTCAATAATATTTTATCTAGGCAGAAGGCCTATAATGGAAGACCAGCTAAATATTCTTAGTAATGAAAGGTTTTTGTGTTTTATTTTTTTTACAAAATTATAAATATAGGCCTATATATTTTAATTAGGCTCCGGCCATCAACTACCAGTACTAGACTGCTTGCTTCCTCTCAGAGACATGCATTTTATAACAATTACATACCGTACTATAAATCAAATACAAGACTAGACATATATGGCACCAGATACAATTAAATTGAATGCAGACTGTGATGTGGGCCGGGTAAATACCCAGCGGGCAGGTAAATAAAAAATGGGCATTTACCCAGGTACTTATCCTAACCCCCGGGTAAATACCCAAACCTTGGGTATTTATGACTTTTATAACTTTTAGACGATTTTTACTACGTTTATTGAAATTCCCATTCATAAAATGATCATAACAACTGTTTTGAAAAATATAACATGGTATTATGGTAATGTGATGATTTATCATGTGTATAAACACAGCTGTTTGTTAAGTTGAAGCAATTTATATTTTTACAAAATATTGTTCATTTCTAATTCTACAATGTTAGTGTTTTAAGTTATTAAAAGCCTACGTTTTCAGGTAATTATTTATATTTATCATACCACAATTTTAATAACTTAATTTTTTTCTTTAATGGATAAATATATCAAACCCAAATGTTTTGACATTGACCACAACTCACCAAGTGCAGAAAAGGAATGGAAACATTGGAGGAAGGTTTTTCACAATTGTCTTGACATCATTGAGTTCACAGAGGATTCTGACAAGCTCAAGATCTTAGAGAACAACGTATCATCCGATATTTATGGACTGATCGAAGAATGCCCTACCTTTGATGAGGCCATATCCTTACTTGATAAGTTGTATGTCCCAAAAAAGAGTGAGGTATTTGCTAGGTATCAGTTGGCTATCCGAAGACAGCAAAGCGGAGAGTCAATCACATAATATTTGAACGTCTTACTTTTGCTGAGTAAAGACTGTAACTTTACCAATGTGACTTCTGCTCAACATGGGTACCTTTATATCAGGGATGCCTTTATAAATGGGCTTCAGTCCTCCCTAATCAGGCAAAGGCTGCTGGAAAATCAAACTCTAGAGCTCGATGATGCTGTAAAACAGGCTCTTTCCCTAGAATCTGCCCGAAAACAGGCAGACCAGTATTCCGTGCAGCCTGGCTACACTACTCTAACGGCAAATGTCACTTCCCCTCCCAGCCCATCTCCAAGTAATACTCCGGTTAATAGGATTGAAACCCTTCTTGCTCATCCCTGCCCGTCAATAGACTCAAACAATGCTATTTCTGCAGCTTCTCATCCCACTCCTCGCCCCGCCTTTCGTGATCAAAATTGCTTCTATTGTGGATACAAAATCCATCCAAGAAATAATTGTCCAGCAAGAGAGGCAACCTGTGGTCGATGTGGAAAAATTGGTCACTATTCTAAAGTAAGTAAGTCAAGGTCCGTTTTAAAAACCCAAAATACCTCCTCGATCATAGGGTCTGCTATTGGAACACGTCCTCCTGTTTCTTTCTATAAAGCCTTATCAGAAATCCAAGTAGGCAATGTCACTGCAACCAGTCTAATTGATACTGGTAGTTCACCCAGCTATGTAAGCTTTAAATTTGCCCAACGGCAAAATTTTGATATTCATCCAGAATCTGGCTGTGTTTCAATGACACAGGTCTAACATCTAAACTTGAAGGTTTTGTTGTTGCAGATATAAAGCTGTCAGGGTTTTATTATCCTAGGGTTAAATTATCTGTCATGAAAGACTTGTGCGCGAACGTTCTGGTAGGCCATGACATTATGAAAAATCATTCAACCGTTAACATTTCTTTTGATGGCCAACTTGACTCTCTTAGGATTTCAAATTCAATCCCAGCTTCTGTTCCACCACCTCAATTTTTTTCAAACCTCTTACCTGAGTGTAAGCCAATCACAACTCGTTCTCGACGATTTTCACAAGACGATGTTATTTTTATTAGTAATGAGATTTCCAAACTATTAGAAGAAGGAGTTATTGAGGAGAGCAATTCACCTTGGTGTGCTCAAGTACTGGTTACTAAGAGTAAAAACCACAAAAAGAGACTGGTGGTTGACTACTCCCAAACAATAAATAAATTCACACTGTTGGATGCCTACCCTCTACCTAATATTGATACTTTGGTTCAAACAATTTCTGGTTATAAGGTATTTTCTACCATCGACCTAAAGTCCGCCTATCATCACATTCCGATTTCACCGGAGGAAAGAATGTTTACCGCTTTTGAAGCTTGTGGAAAGCTCTATGAGGTTACCAGAATACCCTTCGGTGTGACCAATGGTGTCGCTTGTTTTTAACGCATCATTGACAAATAATTAATGATGAACAATTTCGAGGAACATTCGCCTATCTAGATGACATAACAATCTGTGGAGAAACTCAAGCTGACCATGACACAAATCTTAACAAGTTTATGGAATGTGCCAAGGAATATGGATTGATCATTAACGAGTCAAAATGTATGTTTTCAAAAGAGTCCGTGAAAATTCTTGGCCACCAAATAAGTTTTAGAACAATCAAGCCTGATCCCAATAGAATGCAACCTATGCTTGACTTGCCAGCTCCCAGTGACCGAGGTTCACTTAAACGTGTTCTTGGTTGCTTTTCTTATTACTCTAAATGGATTCCCCATTTCTCTGATAAAGTTCACAGACTTACGAAATGCAGTACCTTGCCCTTACCCACTGAAGTCTTAAATGACTTCCAAACAAATACACAAGATATTGCAAATGCCCTAATCACAACCATAACACATGATTCCCCTCTTGTTGTAGAAATAGACGCCTCAGACTTTGCTCTTGCGGCCACAACTAGCCAAGATAATAGACCTGTCGCTTTCTTTTCCGGTACATTGACAAATAGTGAGAAATTCCACTCCGCTGTTGAAAAAGAGGCTGGTGCTATTATGGAAGCGCTTCGTAAGTGGAGAGTGTTCCTATTGGGAAAACCATTCAAACTCGTAACAGATCAACAGGTACTATAATTTATTTTTAATAAAAAACAATCGAGCAAGATAAAAATGATAAAATAATGAGATGGAGGCTAGAGTTATCCCCCTATGACTTTGAAATTATTTACCGCCCGGGATCTCAAAATGTGAACGCAGACATGTTGTCTCGTGCGTGTGGAGCAACCAATAATAATAATAAGCTATACTAGCTTCATGAGATGATGTGCCATCCAGGGGTAACCAGAATGTTTCACTGGTTACGAACAAAGAACTTACCCTACTCTCTTGAAGAGGTCAGAAGGATAACGTCTGAATGCCCTGTTTGCGCAGAGATCAAGCGCCAGTTTTTGAAATTTCAAGGTCATCTTATTAAAGCAACGGCTCCCATGGAGCGACTGAATATTGACTTCAAAGGCCCTGTCCCTTCTAACACTCGTAATCACTATATTCTCACTATAGTCGATGAATATTCTCACTTTCCATTTGCCTTTGCCTGTCCGGATCTAACTTTTGTTAATACTGTTTACCAATGTGTGTGACGTGCCAATGTATTTGTATGAAATATTTTCTGGCTGAATAAATTTCTTATTCTTATTCTTATTCTTAACTTCCTCTACAGTGATTAAATGCCTTACTGAGATATTCACAATATTCGGTCTTCCTGCCTTCATTCACTCTGACCGAGGATCTTCATTTTAGTCTCGCGAATTAACATAATTTCTTCACTCTAATAGAGTCGCAACTAGTTTCTCTTCACCCTACAATCCCAGAGGAAATGGCCAAGTAGAGAGATATAATGGTATCACCTGGAAGACTGTTACCCTCGCTCTTAAAGGTAAGCAGATTCCGATCTCTCATTGGGAATCTGTTCTAAGCGAGGCTCTGCATTCTATTCAATCTCTTTTGTGTACTGCAACAAACTGTACTCCTCATGAGAGATTTCTATCTGCTTATCCCCGGCGAACATCTAATAGTTCGACGCTGCCTTCTTGGTTGTTAAATCCAGGAACAGTTCTGGTTAAGAAAAATGTCCGCCCAAGTAAGTATGACGATCTAGTGGAAGAAGCAGAATTCATAAAAGCAAATCCTGAGTATGCTCTGGTACGAAGAAAAGACGGCACTGAAACGACTGTGTCCTTGCGCCACATAGCTCCGAGGGGTAACATTAACCTAACTAAAGATGATAAAAGTGAACCTCAACAACAACCCCAAGAAGAAGGAGCAAACCTTGTTGAAATGCAAAACGAAATCCGAGAAGAAGAAGAAGCAGAAGAAGCAAGTCCTTCAACTATTCAAGAATTACAAAGACCAAAACGCCCCCAACGTGACCGCAGGATGCCAGCTCGCTTCCAGGACTATGTACTGCCCAAAACATTTGGTGAAGGAGAATGTGATGATTTATCATGTGTATAAACACAGCTGTTTGTTAAGTTGAAGCAATTTATATTTTTACAAGATATTGTTCATTTCTAATTCTGCAATGTTAGTGATTTAAGTTATTAGAAGCCTACGTTTTCAGGTAATTATTTGTATTCATCTTACCACATACCACAAGTATTTATCTCCTGAACGAGATCGATGTTTTTTTTTAGTTTTAATAAATTTAAAATTTTGGAGGAAAATAATTGAAATTCAATTATATTGTAATTTTGCTCTGTATGTGGTTGATTACAAAATTACATATTTTTAAATATGTATAGAATGTCTCATATTTAACCTGTACCTTCATAGTTTGGTGGAGGTGTAATTTGTAGGCTTGACAGGTCTTTTTACAAAAATTGTTATGTTATTATTTATTTATTGGTAAAATAATTATTAATTGTAATGAATAAAATATCCTCAAATGTTATACATTGATAATAACAAGGGTAGTAAGGGTAGATATGAATTACATATGTAAAATATCATAAATACCCGGGTATTTACCCCGAGTTTTAAATACCCGGGTATTTTACATCACTAATGCAGACAAATGTATATATTAATAAAAAAATAAAGAGGCTTAAGCTAATATCATAGGGATTACAGTAGTCGGCTCAGTCCTGGGGCCTATCTTCTCTGCCCGCTTAGAAGTAGCATCTCACTTGGTGACACATGGCCTACCAGTAGGCTTCTCTTATAGGAGATAAGCTAATTGATATCAGTTAAAAGTTTGA
Organism: Allygus modestus; assembly: GCA_963675035.1. Taxonomy (NCBI): domain Eukaryota; kingdom Metazoa; phylum Arthropoda; class Insecta; order Hemiptera; family Cicadellidae; genus Allygus; species Allygus modestus. The sequence continues at coordinate 95,054,026 of OY776113.1, forward strand.
AAATGTTCATCCAAGAGCACCAAGCAGTCTTTAAAGTTTATGAAATTCCAATGGTAATTTGGATCTGCTAATTGGGTTTGGATTTTAAATTTTGTTAAATAAAATTGGAGAATTTGGTAAAATGATAGGCTAGCCTATAACTCATCATTTGGTTAGATTATTCGCTGCAACGTTGTAGGCCGCTCGCAGTCCTGAAGTGACGTTGTAGACCAGTGTAGTCGTTGAAGAAGTATGGACACCAGGTAGGCGGCGAAGAACCACAGCTAGTCCAGCGAGGACTCAGTCCGACGTTGACCATGCAGTATTATAAATCCCTTAAAAGCCAGGATCGAGAAATTTAATTTTGAACAACAAACTCCAGTTCCAGTCGAATTATATTTTTAACGTCCTTCTCCAACGAACAAACATACCTACATCAGCTGATTGTCGGAACACTGATAACGCTCCGACAGTTTAGTTGATTATCCCAGCTAATTCATAAATCAACAACATACCATAAAGTGTTGCCAACCTTAAGGGTATAATAATGGTACAGCTATTTTTAAATTGTCACTGGACATGCAGAAAGAAAATTTAAACCCTTAATCCATTAATATAATAATACAAATAAATCAAAACAATAAATTAGTTTCATAAAATAACAGCTTATCATAGAATTTAAGCAGTTAAACAATGTTAATTCTAATTACACTGATGATGAAAATATGGTACTCGTACGACTAGGTGTACGCTCATTCCTCGCGTATAAGGATAATTGAAACACATGACCAAACTTAAATTGAGTCTCATAAAAAATTCAATATCTATTTGAGTAACATCATCAGAATACATTCCGTTATCATTTAACTGCCGCCAGAATCCGGGTTTCATGTCTATATAGCTATAGTTTTGCTCACTTCTCCCCTAAAAATCAATTATCACGGTAGCTGAGAGGGTATCGCACTGGCTCTTGGAGCGTAAGGTCACAGGTTCGGATCCCGCCGCCGACCTAACATTTTATCCGTAGAAAAACATACATACATTTATAACTTGTTTTTATCAAAGTAAATGTTGTATAAATACGTAAATTTATTTATTTTAAAAATAAATTGAAGATTTCAGGCATGGTTTGTTGTTAGGATTGGCATGGGTGCGTTATCTTAGAACAAACAGAGTATTTTGGGCTAAGCAGAGACTTTAGCAGTGTGGTTAATTTAACTTTTAAGAGAACAGCGAGTTTCCTATATGAACTATATGTTAACAATTTCTATAGGCCAAGTCAAAATATCCTTAAGGATTAACAATAAGTTGTCAGGTCCAGTTATTTAGATGAAAAAATGAGATTTCAATCTATTGTTTCAATAGCCTAGGCTATCATGAAATTAAATGCTATAAACATGGGTTGGCCCAAGTCCGGACATGAAACTTCTAAAATGACAAGTAGCCTAAGTGTATATGCCTACATTTTATAGTCATAGGTCCAAGTTTATGATGAAAACAGCTCACTATAATCAAAACCTAGGAGATGTCAAATCATTTCAGATAACCTGTATAAAAGGCTTAGTTTGGTTAGAATAGTTTAAAACTTTTGTTTTGGTTCGCTACAACATTCCTGGTAATGTGTTTAAAGTATTTTACAACAGTTGTATTTTACAAAATGATATTTCAATATATTGTTTCAATAGCCTAGGCTATCATGAAATTAAAATCTATAAACATGGGTTGGTCCAAGACCGTACATAAAACTTCTAAAATGGCAAGTAGCCTAAGTGTATAGGCCTACATTTTATAGCCATAGGTCCAAGTTTATGATGAAAACAGCTCACTATAATCCAAACCTAGGATTTGTCAAATCATTTTAGATAACCTGTATAAAAGGCTTAGTTTGGTTAGAATAGTTTAAAGCTTTTATTTTGGTTCGTTACAACATTCCTGGTAATGTGTTTAAAGTATTTTACAACATTTGTATTACCAGTTTAATGTCGGCTTACTCTTACTGTAATCCAACCCTAGGCTATGTCAAATCATTCAAGATAACCTTCCGAAAAATACTGTTTGGTTAGAATAATCTATAGCTTTTATTGTGGTTACCTACTACATTACTGGTAATGTATTTTAGGTAATGTATACAATTTTTATTATTAATTTAGTGAAAATATAACCTAGCAAATAATTGTCCTACAAAATAAATTTTAAGGTTGGTCGCTTACTGTGACTAACTTGATGAAAGCTTTCTAGACAAATTGAGACTTTGTACTTTTTACACATGACAATCACAATATTACCAATTGTCTAAGACAATGTAGTAAAACAAACTATTTTATAAGTTAATATCTTAGAATCTACAGTCATCTATTTTGAAAAGTTATTTTGAGTTTTTCCAACTGCCACACGCGTCGTCTGCCACTGTTACAATCGTTGCCTCTGACGACTGACGATATTTACACAGAGTAGGCATACTAAGGGAATATTAACTGTATGGATATTTGTTTAAAACGTACACTTAATAATTTTATAAAATAAGAAATATGCTCACAACTTAAAAATATACTTCGGTTTATCTCTCTTGTGTGTTTTTTGTTGGTAAAAATACTTTTGTTATCCAGTATAACAAAGTATACTCTAGTAAACTAACTATTGTTACTCTGTGGTTGAAACATAGACGTCGGCTAAATTTTAACGATTCAAGTACCACTAAAATGGCTTCCAATGTTATTCTTATGGAGAAAAAAATAAATTTGGTTTTAAGATAATTTGATTAATACTGAACAAAATTATCTGAATAACGAACTCGACCGAGATTTTGACCAGTTAAGTTTTTCTGGAAAATTGTAAGTTTAACTGTGGAGGCGTTCTCGAGTTATTGTGGTGTGGCTAAGCCATAAGTGTGAAACTTGTAAACTGAAATTTAACATTTGGACATGGTTTAAGTTTACATATGATATGAAAAACAGATGTTTGTTATTATCATCAAGAATATTATTCTTTGGTAAACATTACTTAATATTGAATCACAATTTTTGGCTTATTTAAAACTAACTTTAACTTTACAATTGTTTACTTTATTATTTGTTGGAAATGTAAAAATACAACTATAAAATGTTTTATTTGACTATTTATTTAACTTAATTCCTGCCAAACTATCCTCTAAAACTTATATTAACTTAAAATAATCACACGCTTCCACAATGTAAATTCCGTTTAACTTCTCCATCTTTCTGCACAAGTTAGCAGAACGCGGTTAACGTTCCACAAAATACTGAAAGACAAAGCAGAACATAGATGTCTTCCCAACAATTGAGGAAGAACTATCTGGAGTCAAGCAAAAGGCTAAGAAGTACAATTACTGAATCCAAGATATTATCCGAAGATGAAACTACTGCTACTCCGAAGAAACTTGCCACAGCACTGGACGTCCTTACAACTTATGCAAGAAGGGTGGAAGAACTAGAAAAAAGCATTGCCGAACTAGAAGATGTCTCTACAGAAGAAGAAGAGGAAAATGAGAAGGTAACTGAGGATCACATAACTTTGATGCTGGACTTCGATGAAGTTAGCGAGAAACTGAAGGTCAGTATCGGGTTTTTGGAAAAGGAAACTCATCCAACAACGAATGTTTCGAATGATCAAACGGATTCATTCCAGGTTAGTCAACTTCCCCCTCATTTCCCAACAACTTCAATTAACTTAACTTCAATGAGGTTGCCCAAACTAACTCTTCCTTCTTTTGATGGTAATATTCTGAAATGGCAGGAGCTTTGGGACTCATTTGACTCAGCAGTTCACAGTAATCAATATTTGAATAAAGTTGATAAATTTAACTACCTCAACGCTCAATTAACAGATGGCGCAAAACTTTGCATTGCTGGGCTGTCACTGACCTCTGAAAATTATGATATTGCGATTTTAATGCTTAAAGACAGGTTTGCCAACAACCAACTTATCATTAACTCTCACTATAAAGTTTTGATGGACTTGAACCCCTTAAAAAATAGTGAAACTAGCAATCTCAGGTACTTGTTTGATAATATTGAGAAACACACCAGGTGTTTACAAAACTTAGGTGAGGATACCAACTCAAATTTCTTTTTTTCACTTATTATGAGGAAGCTACCTCTCGATGTTGTAATTAAGGTTGAGGAACAAAATGTTGACAGCATACTTGATGTCAAACATTTATGCAGTATAGTTAAAAATATAATCCAAGCTAGGGAAAAATCTCAACTCCTATTAGGTATAAACTCTACAAAATCCCTTAGCCTACAACCAGAATATCGAAGTTATCTACAGCCCTCAGATAGGGATAATCCTTCAACAACGCAGGCACTTCCATTGCATGAAAACAAAACTCTAGCCTGCATATTCTGCAAGGGGAACCACTGGAGCGACCAGTGCCAGAAGTACAAAATTGTTGATGACAGAAAAGGTAAGGTAAAGGGTTTGTGTTACATTTGTTTGAAAGGTGAACACAATTTAAAGGATTGTAAAATAAAAAAACCATGTGTATACTGTAAACAGAGAAACAATCATCATAGACGTCTCTGTTCTAAGCAATTCTCTCAGAGTAACAGGTATAGTGAAACGTCTGCCGTAAATTCCAACTTTTCTAATGAAACTTCTCTTGTTTCTGCAAATGAAACTGTAATTTTACAAACTGCAAAGGTTCATATTACAAAAGACGGCTTTACAGAGCCTGCTTGAATATTATTTGATACCGGGAGTCAGAGATCTTATATGTAATTCTACAGTTGTTGATACCATACCAATATATCTTGGGAAAGACATTTTTGAAATTTCAAAAATATCCTTTTTTATGTTTTCCCACTCTGTATCTTTTTCTTTAGGTAGTTGTTCATCCCAATCAAAGTTTTCTTCCCACAGTTTCTGAATTAAAATTATCGCCTTTAAGACTGCAGGATTAAAAAGACCAGAAGGGTCAAAAACTGATGACACAAGTTTTAAAATCGATCTCTTTGTACACACAGTTTCTTGGTCTTTTACCGGTTTTATTGATAATGTGTCATGAACAGTATCCCATCTTAAACCTAATACATTTACATTAGATTGATCTTCTTTTGTAAGCTTATCCTGTGGAATTTTTACCATGAGAGCTTGAGAATTTGAGCACCAACCTTGGAGTTTCATACCTGCTTGTAAGAATAGGTCTGTGACAAAGTTGAACAGATATAAAGCTTTCTGTTCGTTTTTTACCCCAGTTACCATGTTATCAACGTAAAACGAGGTGTTTAGTTGTTTAGTCTCATCTGGTAGATTACTTTGGGACAGGTGGTACTTCCCACACAGCACACGACGTCCCCAGGATATCCCATTTGTGTCCCACACATCCCATTGCCATCCCAGGATAAACAGGACATCCCTAGGATATCCTGATATGTCCCGGGACATTTTCGGACGTCCCAGGGATGTCCACGAAATCCCGGGATAACGTGGATATCTTGGGGACACCCCACCGACATCCTCTATATCCCAGACCAATTTTAGTAATAATTAATTAAAAGTTGTATTTAGAGTTTTACTATTCAAACCAAATTGAATAACAAGGATAATGATTAGATATCTAAAATAACACATGTATAAAGAAAGAATGAATTTACAGTTTATACATCGATGAAATATGCATAGAATTCTGACAATTTATAAGAAAAGAAAAGAAAAATTGCATACTTTTTACCGGTACACCATTAAATTAACGGCCAATCCGATCTCCCATAATCCCCTTTAGAGAAGAGAACAAATCTGACGCGGCGCCTCGCGTCTGCGCAGAATCGCAGCATCCCAACCAAACTCTATGTCTACTAGTGATGCGCGATTGCGAGAGGTTAAAACAATCGAAATGTTCCTTCTCGAGAGGTTCCGCTTATCGATTGTTTCGATTGCTTAGCGAGAGGTTTGTACAATCGAGATGTTTTCTCTCGATTGTTGCATTCGTTAAGCAAAATCGTCTGCTGCCGGCGCGCGGCGAGAGGATAAACCCGTTATAGATGTGGATCGCATTTTTATCAGGCACTAAAAACATTTTTTGCAGATAAGCCACCCGTAATTAGTTGTTTTTAGATATTCCTTTATTATTTCACCCCATGTCAACATAAACATCTATTCACTAAGTATTTTCAGGCCTCACAAATGTACATAAAAAAGTACAAATTAAATGGATTAATTTTGAATAATAGTTTCAATTTATTAAACAGCTGCTGTGTTCTTTCGGCTCAATTTTTAATTTTTGTCTCATATTTGTTTTTATGTATCTTTATAATTAAACTCTATTTAGGAGAAAATTACCAAAAAATTGTTTAATGTTGTAAAATATAGGCTCTTTATACTGGCTTTATTGGGAGATCAATTTCAATAGGCAATGTTTTCCTTACATCCTATGTCGTGTGTAAACAAATTAATTTAATTATTATTAAGTTTAAATAAGTTAAAGATATTCGTTCAAAAATTTGTTTTTATTTGATTTTAATCGTGTGTTATAATGTTAGCAACGTCTTATATTTTATTTCTACATAATAAATCTAAAAACATCTTTCATTTACAATTTTCTAAATAATAAACAAATGTTGAAATGAGAGTATATTGTATAAAGCGTGGGAAAGGAGCAGAATTATACTGCTGCCTAAAACGTTCACAAATTCTTTGAGCATTAAAAGTATAAGTATGCTTGTGTATATTTAATAATGATCAACATTTGTTTCTACTCTCCATTAATAATTTAATGTATTAGATGTTATTTATTTTATTTTTTAATTTTCACGTATTTGAATGCATCGTTTTATTAAATAACTCCCAAATGTAGCAATTTGTTAAAACATCTCGGTAGAGATGTCGATTGTTCCATACACAAATATAACAGAAAATAGAATGCAAAAATCTCTTTAAAAATAATTATATTGATCGGTGACATATTTAGTTAACAAAACATCTCGCTAACAATTTCGATTGCCCAGTACGAGAATAGTTGCCACGTCTAAACGAAACATTTCGCTAACAACATCTCGGCAAGGACCTCTCGCTGCCGCGTCTAAACGAAACATTTCGCTAACAACATCTCGGCACGGAGCTCTCGTTGCCGCGTCTAAACGAAACGTCTCGGTAAGAACATCTCGGTAAGAACCTCTCGTTAAGGGAACCACAATCGAAACGTCTCGAGAGGTTCAAACAATCGAAACGTTTCCATTGTAACATCTCGCAATCGCGCATCACTAATGTCTACAGACGACAGACCAGATAGACGTGTGTTATAACGGTCAATCGTATTTGGCTTGGTAAATTATGTTTCAGTTACTTTCTACTTAGGCTACCGGTACCTAGTTTTAAGTTTTGGAGGTTTGAATTGAGAAAAAATATATCTTCATTCAAGAGTTACTTCAGGTGTTTTGAATACTGTACTGTTTCTTGGTAAGTAACATACTTTGTTAAAACAGATTTACAGGTTAACTATAGTTAATTTTTCTTCATAATGTGTAATAAAGAGTTATTCCACTAGGATGGTTTGTTTATAGACAGTACCCGTACCTACTGAATCAGTTTAGTCAGTCTCTCATACTAAGAACTACCATAACCTCAAAACTATCTAGGCCTATAAAGTGTATTGCACGAATGAAAGAACTAGGCTTTCCATACTTCCATAAGGCCAATGTTACAATTAACACTAGTCTTATGGGCAGCCTGGATTTACATTTATTTAATCATAAGAACACTGAAGACTTTTTAGCTTAAAGTTGTTTTCCTTACAAAATATATAATTCTTATCCATATGTGTTGTATTATATTAACTCTGATAGTAGGTAACAGCCTTTTATTTTTATTATTCACCCAAATTTGCAATTAGGCTATACCGGTACTGCGCACAGTTACCTTACCCAATGCGCACAGTGACACACCAGTCGGGGAACTGGGCGCTTCTGCATACTTTGACATTAATTTCTGTACAAATAATGGTTGAATCGATTAAATTGGAATTTCCTCCTAAGAAACGAATAAGCTAAACGGGGAGCAGTTATATGTATTCGTTTGAAGTTTAACTCAAAATGAAACAGTTTTACATACCTTTCCGTCGTCAGTACTTTGGTTTGCTAGCATATAACTAGTTTCGGGACTGCTGTTCCATTATCAAATCTGCCGTCAATAAATTAAAATATGAACACATAGTCACAATATATACACTAACACAAGCCAAGGACAAGTCCAAACAGCGGGATACGAACACGCGGAATGCTACAATGTGACAAGGTACATTGGTAGGAGGTAAGTTAGTCATGTAGGCCTAGGTATTGGAGGTAGTCATGTCACAGCCATCCGCGTGTTCTTGTCCCGCTGTCTGGACTTGTCCTTGGTCGACCAAACCAAATAAATATTTGTTTTAATCGTAGCGTCCGTTTGTGTTGTGTTGGTGTATATATTGTGACAAAGTTATGTGTTCATATTTTAATTTAGCGACGCCAGATTTAATAATGGGACAGTAGTCCCAAAATTAGTTATCTGCTAGTAAACCAGAGGATTGATTGATGATAGGGTATAAAAACCTGTTTTATTTTGAGTCAAACTTCGATCCTAGAGGCAATATGAATAAATTGAAGTTTACTATAAAAATCTTTGAGTACGGTATGATGGATTTAACTTAGGTGTGCCCAGTTTCCCCACTTGCCCCTAAATAGGCCTTAGGTACGATACATAAAGTAATAATGGTTTCTTAATGATTATTTGTTAGCGCCTAAAAATTATGCAAATTTTGAAGAGAATATTGAAGAATGTATTGAATTTTATCATTCGGTTAACTGAATTGTGGTAAATCAACTCTTTATTTAAAGATACTATAATCTTGATGCTAGGTGGAAAGAAAAATCAGCTTCATCGTGTACTTTAGTTACTATTGAATTAATAAAAAGCGTATGACGTACGATTAGGTAAATAAATCAAATCTTTAAAAACTCAACCTAAATTGCCGTATGAACTGAAACTTACAGTGCCTGATGAGTGTATATGGTACATTAAAAGTAGGCATATGACGTAACTATGTGCTTTCAGGAAATTTTTAGGCCTAGTTTGCTAATCAATTAGGTATTTAAATTAGCATGTGTCTCTGTTTAGGAGCTGATCAGAATCAGTTTGCTGAGGCCAAAGTAAAACATATTGATTTCATGGATTGGCTAAAACCCCAAATAAATCAACTCTTCATAAGAAGAGAAATCCAGGTAAAACTATAAAAACAATTCTGTATATTAAATAAGGTAGGTTAGAAAACTATGATTAGGTAACGTAGGCTACTTCATTCGATTATGCAAGGTCTATGATAGCCTTAACACCTATCAAAATGATCACAATTTAGTTACTTACACAATTGCCTGAATAAGGTGTCATAAGTTAAAATCAATAATAAGGGCCTAGATATAATAACCATTTTACATTCAAAGTTAACAGGATCGGTTGATTTTTTTGTGTGTTAACATGGTCAACACTGAATTTGCTATTTTTTACTTATGTCTATTCTGTGTGTATGCCAATTTCAATATTTAAAATGAAAGAAAACAATATTTTAACTAAAATAATCCATTTAAAAACATGATTTTTCTATTCCATTTCAAAGGTTTTAAAAATTACAGGTCAGGAACGGCACCAGTACGTCATTCTAAGCCAATGGGTTAAGAGTTAAGTCTTTATATCTATTACCTGATTGTATATTGATGAAACTTTGTATGTTGCTTGGTTGTGGTTTATTGATATTTACACAAAAAGATTTTTTACTATCCGCGAAGCCACAAACTTGCTTACTTAGCCCTAATGTTATTTTAATGAAGAATACGGTATGTAAAGTTTGATATATCTCCCTCAATTATAAACTTAAATTAATAAAACTTGGTATGTAGCTTCATCTGGTTGAGTTTTACTGATAATTCCATAACATCACATTTCTCATCCTCCTTGACTCAGCGTTAATATGGAGAGTGAATAAAATGTTATTTATCACTTATATTTATGAAAGTATTTTCATGAAAATTGGCAAGTGGCTTTATGTGGTAGATATATAAATTGGCATTGAAAATTCGCTGATAATGCTGGTTTTCTGTGTGCGGGGTATTATTTGTTATCCTTTTTGTCTTGATTTTATTTTTTAGAATACGTTAGGCTACTGGCTACCGCATTTATCATTTTATTTTTTCCGCATAATTAATTATTAATACAATTATTTGCTCATCATCTTCATGCACTTCATACGGTACAAATTTGAGGGTGTCCAAGGGGTCAGGTCTACTGGAAACTAGGGGTGAATAGACTCTGCAACTGATTTGCCAAAATTGAAGACCACTTATGCTTTTTGATGTTTCTTTAAGCACTTAAACTGTACCTTATAAACACATGGCTACACAAAATATTCAATGACATATTTACCAAATATAATGTTAAGGGGAGATTAAATTTGCAATATTGCTGACAATTTTCTTTTACATTTTTCAACATTAATATTCATAACATTATATTTCATTTTAGTGTGAATGATTTGTGGTTACCAGTAACTGTAATATAATCATTAACAAGGCGACTGAAATGGCAGCAGCAGAAATAAAATGAGTTTTCACGCTGGGACGGGGGTATTTTATTACTAGAGAAGACATTTTTAATGTTTGGTCTTGTTTACTTACCAGTTCATTTCTATCTTTTTTTAGCGAATTTCCTCTATAGGGAAAAGCTATTACAGTAGGTAGCATGGTAAGACTTAACGCCGAGACTATGATCACTTTTTGTTTTGAGGTCCCCGTATGCCAAACACATAAGTTGTTTAGATTTATACATATGCGTCCATTACCTCGATAAATTTTGAAATAAATGCCCAATTTTGATTAAATTTGGCCTAAATGTGGAGAGTAACATTTATGACTTTAGTTCGAAAACCAGATCGATCAGGCTATGGAAAGAGAGTTCAAAATAGGTAAAAACCACCTAGTACTGGTATATTGATATTTGCACAAAAAGTTGTTTTTTGTTGATTATCCCCGTAACAGCAAACCTGCATACTCAGCCATGTGTTATTTTTATGGAGAATAAGTAAAGTTTTATATCTATCTCCCGTAATTATGAACATAAATTATTAAAACTTGGTATGTAGCTTCACCTGATTGAGTTATATTGATAATTGCTTAAAAACACATTTCTTATATTTCTTATTGCTGCAAACCTGCGTACTCAGCCTTTATGTTATTCTTATAGAGAATAACTCAAATGCTATATATCACTTATTTATAAATGTATTTTTTGAAACTTGGTAAGTGGCTTTCTGTGGTAGTAAGAAACATATAGGGCTATATGCATTAGAAATTTGCTGCGTACGCAGGTTTGTTGCGAAAGGGGTATTATTCATATGGAGAGTAAGTAAAGTTTGATATCTCCCTTAGTTATGAACTTAAATTAATAAAACTTGGTATTTAGCTTCACCTGTTTGAGTTATATTGATTATCGCAAAAAAACACATTTCTTTCCTTCCTTTTTTTAGCAAATCTGCGTGCACAGCCTTAATGTTATTCTTATGGAGAATAAATAAAATGTTCTGTATCACTTATTTATGAATTTATTTTTGTGAAACTTGGTAAGTGGCTCTATGTAGTAGTGAGACACATTTATATGCATTATAAATTCGCTTAGTACGCATGTTTGCTGCGACGGGGGTATTTTTAGATAAAATATTACCCAAGGCTATATGCAGTATTAGCTTAATTTTTTTATTTACAGGAAGCGAGGCCATGATGAAGATGAAAACAGAGAAGGAATTTAATCAACTACCAATACTTACTGTGTGTTTATACAGCCTGGTTTATATGACTTACATTTTTTTATGTACTTATTTTTACTGAAATTATACTGCCATTTTGGTTGAATTCATTACTGTATTTTTTTTTTTAAATCCTTAATTGTTTATATCACATTACCGAACAATTATAAATTGGAATCCATCCTTAAATTTTTTAAATCTGTATTTATTAATTCAACTTTTGTTCTGAGAAATGTTTAGGCCTACACATGCATATATTCATTTTATTATAAACTTGTTAAAACAACTATTTTTTTTAAAGATTTGAGTAAATTTTAATAAAAAGTCCTAAGTTGTGTATATATTTTCAGTGTCAATCCAATTAAGTACATATAATCAGGACATTAGTGACACTTTTACAAATAAATCATGTGATAGTAATGATAAAAATTAGCATAAAATATGACAATGGTAACCAATATAAAGTTGTAAAACATGATTTTAAAGGATTTTTGCTTTTGGACTGTGATGTGACAATTTAAAGTTTTGTATGGGTCTAAAGATGACAAAATTACTTTTGACAAAACGTGACATCCATTAAAAAGATATCCTAGGATCACAAGGAAGATTACAGGTATTTAACGTTTATACACTAGTCAACCTGTTTTAAAAAATAACACCAATATGAAGTTAAAACTTTGTTTTCTATGTGCAAGCTGGGCATGGACAATTATAGTATTATTTTTATAAAAGAATAATTTAAAGTTGTCCTGTAATTTATTTTAGAACTGTCTTCCTATCAGATTGTGTGACCATATTGAAAGGTGTCCCATTATTCTATCAGTTTGAATCCCCCAACCCCACAGATATCCCTGCCTACTCCATGATAATTCTGCAGTCATCCTTAGGAGGTGATATATGGCTTCAGGGTACACACTACCTATTACTAGGAGCCTTATGGCCTCCTAAGGATGACCATAGAATTATCATGGGGAGGCAGGGATATCTGTGGGGTTATGCGATTCATACTGATAGAATAATGGGACACCTTTCAATACATGTCAAAGGCATGTCTCCAGTAAATCCTGTGGGACATCCTGGGGATGTCCTAGGGCTTCAGAGTACAATATCCCTTTGTGGACCGAGGGATGTCCCCAGTACATCCTGGGGATGTCCTAGGGCTTCAAAATACAATATCCTTTTGTGGTCCGAGGGATATCCCCAGATAATCCTGTGGGACATCCTGGGGATGTCCTATGGCTTTCATTATGATGTCCTGATTAGGTCCAAGGGACATCCCATGGTCATCCTGAAGGATGTCCCCAGGATGTCGTGGGGAAAGGACATTTTTGTGTCCTGGGGACATCCTGAGGGTATCATGAGGATATCGTGGGATGAGATAGGGATGATCCTGGGATATCCTGCATATCCCACTGTGATGTCCTTGGGATATCCTGGGGACAATCTTGTGCTGTGTGGGTTTATAGTAGCACTTAACAAAAATGGGCTTGAAATTACTCCAAAGGGCACCCTACTAAATCTGAATTCCTCAATATTACTTTGATCGACTGGCAAAGAGGTATCTTTCAACCACAAAAATCTAGTAACATTCCTATCGCGTTCATTCAAGTTTAGTTGAAGGAATGCCTTTTCAATATCTGCTATGACACCAATAGAGTTAAGTTTAAATCGTAATAGCAACCCACATAAGTCCTCAAGAATTACTGGGCCACGATAAAGGCAATCGTTTAAACTATTTGCAGACTTTTTGGATTTAGCAGAAGCATCATATACAATTCTTACTTTGGTAGTAGTTTTTGATTCGTTGATGACGGGGTATTTTTCGGAAGGTTATCTTGAATGATTTGACATAGCCTAGGGTTGGATTACAGTAAGAGTAAGCCGACATTAAACTGGTAATACAAATGTTGTAAAATACTTTAAACACATTACCAGGAATGTTGTAACGAACCAAAATAAAAGCTTTAAACTATTCTAACCAAACTAAGCCTTTTATACAGGTTATCTGAAATGATTTGACAAATCCTAGGTTTGGATTATAGTGAGCTGTTTTCATCATAAACTTGGACCTAAGGCTATAAAATGTAGGCCTATACACTTAGGCTACTTGCCATTTTAGAAGTTTTATGTACGGTCTTGGACCAACCCATGTTTATAGATTTTAATTTCATGATAGCCTAGGCTATTGAAACAATATATTGAAATATCATTTTGTAAAATACAACTGTTGTAAAATACTTTAAACACATTACCAGGAATGTTGTAGCGAACCAAAACAAAAGTTTTAAACTACATATAGATTTGTTTGGAAGTCTCACTCGTTCTGTTAACGGCAATAATTATGCATTAGTTTGCGTGGATACATTTTCTAAATTCTGTTGGGTGTTGCCGCTAAGGAAGGGAAACTCTGAAAACATCTTGAAGTCGTTAAAAGAAAACATATTCAGTCAACATGGTTTTCCGGAAATGATTGTGAGTGATAACGCCAGTACTTTCACTGCCGAGAGTGTTAGGTCGTATTTTTTCGGCATGGGAATAAAACACGTAACAACGTCTGTAGCACGACCAAATTCTAATATGTCAGAACGTGTGAATCGTAACTTGAAATACGTATTAAAAATATACCACTCACAGACGCAAAATCGCTGGGACCAAAGTTTACCGTATTTAATGATGGCATTTAATTTGGCACCTCACGATTCAACCGGGGTTAGTCCAGCCTTCGCATTTTTAGGCCGAGAATTAATTCACCCCCTGAAACTTAAATGGAATCTCGATTTCGAAGAGGCACAGTCTGCCGAGCAAGTTGACGAAAGAGTGAAAAGTATCGTGGCTCAGTTAAAACACGCGCATCAGAAAACCAAACAACGGTACAATAAGGGTCGTAAGCCATCACCATACGTCGTGGGACAGGGGGTCTTGTATAAGAGGTTTACACCCAGTAACAAAGCTAAGAAAATTAGCAACAAACTCACAGAGATATATCGTGGTCCATTCACGATATCTGAGGTACTAAGTCCAGTCAATGTTAGAATTATTTTGGACTCGGACCCAAATGTTAGTAAAGTAGTACATGTTTGTCAATTAAAACCATATTATGCGCGTGATAATCGCAAAGAGTGTGACTCGGCAATAGTAGCAGTATAAAAAAATGTAAACAAACAGAGTAGTGACAGTGAAATGTTATTAACAGTGTCAGTTGTGAACGAGGTGTCAATGCTGGGTGATTCGCAAATGAAACGACTGCTACGTGCGTGGATGGACAATGGCGGTTCCCGGCAGAAAAAGATGACAGCTCACTGTGCCGAGAGCGGTTGGACTACAAATGACTTAAAAATTTCTATTCGTCAAAACCATACATCATTTCTCCCATATGCTTCATACTAATTGGCCTAAACGATATCTTACAGCAAATTCCCACAGACATAATTAAATCCAATCTTCTCACTATAATCAACATCCTTTTAACTTCAGGAAAGTCAGTAATTATATCCACTCTCCCTCCAACACTCAACAACTTTAAAAAGCAGCAGTCAGAAATAAAAAACATTAATATTTATATCCAGTCCCTTCAAACAAAATCCAATGTTTCTGTTCTCGCATTTCATAAACAATACCCACCCTTCTCACCCAACGATCTCAATCTATATCAATTAAGTTATTCCAATGGCAAATCGGACAAACTCCACTTATCAATGAGCGGTTTCCAGTTACTGATAAGCCTAATCAAAGAAGCCCTCCTTCCCCTCTCGCCTAGACCATTGACTGATGAACCTGCCTACCCAACGCCTGACCGCCCCACGCACAGCCGACCCCAGACACCACCTCTTCTCACCTTATCACCATGGAGTACTTGAACTGTCGTGTGAACTGCGGATGATCATCGGACTGTGATACTGAAGGGCCTACGTTGGCCGAAGGTCATAATAGTAGTGGGAAAGTGTGCGCGCTGACCCCTCTTTAGTGTCAATAGCCCATAAGATTAGCTGTAGTCACAATTGTCAGGAAATGGCATTCCACCCAAGAACTCATAAAATATGCATGAACTGGGAATCCAGCTCGGGCCAGTACCATGCAAAGAAAAGAAAGTTAAACATAGAATTAAGATGTATTGTAACAATAGTGGTTAAGAAATACGGACTTATGGACTGTCAGAAAAACGATTGAAACGTATATTTAATATGTAGGGTATTATATTATTTATTGGGTTGTTATAGAGTTTATTGATGTTATATAGTCATATTGCTGTCATTTAGTTTTAATGAACCTCCGGCGACGACCTTACCTTTTCTTCCAATTCGAATTGCTTCAAAGATGGGTTGGATCACTCGCGTTCAGTTGGAGACACCCTTGGTCCGCAGAAGCAATTCTTGGTCGGGGGAGTTATGTGCTGATATTTGATGTTATGAGAATATTCTCATAATCAATATAGCACATCATGTGTTTTAAAAGAACTGAATTTAAATATTTCAAAAGATACACGGCCGTTAGCTTCCTCCACCAATCAGCTCAACGGACCAATGGCCTGTCAGGAAGAGGGTTGTCGTCGTCGCATCGCGCATTATCGGCCTCATCCCATTTCGCCAGTGATACTCAGATAGCGTGGTTCGGGGAACATTGAGCACCGCTCACGTATAATCTTTACTGTTAAAATAGTCGTTCACTGCTATCCACCTAGTAATTTCTGTTAGCTAACACTCATCGCAAATCATCAGAATTAACGCGTAGTGCGCTTCAGAATCATTTTGAGAGTAATTATAAATTAATGGGCATTTCGAAGATTGTTGGCGTGACGACGTGTTGCAACTGATTTTTCAAATCGTCGCGTGTTTTCCCCGAACGTGTGTGTATGTATGGGATCCAAGAAAGTATGAGTGAGTAATTATTTTGTTAGTTTACGTTAGTTTAGAGTATATGCCCAGTCCTTGAGATTTAATTTATTTAAGCGTGTCATATTTATTATAATTAGTGCATTTCTGTCTTAAATTATTCTAGCCATTAGCATGTTTCAGTATTATTCAATTTTCAGTAGTAATTATTATTTGCGTATGTAATTTGAATTTGAAAGTACAGTTACCAAAATATCTAGTCAATCAATCAAAGCATGTCAATACATAATAAATTATAATTTGAGCACATTTTGCTCAATGAAATGTAACCTTTGGTAATTTAGCATGTCGCCAACCTAAATATTGCAGAGCATTAGGAAATTTTCATTATTTTAGTATTATTATTATTGTTATTCCTGAACTGATTCAGACTTCATCCAGTTAATCTGTACGATAATTTAAACAATCTACTTGTCTCAATTCACTGCCATTACAATCTACGTTTGGTCAGTAAGTTAATTTAATATAAATAACTTGTGGAACGCAGTTCAATGATGATGGGGGGTAATTGATGTTTTATAGGTTTCCTAGTGCATGGGCATGCTCAATAATAAATAAATTTAAACTTGAACTAGGCTTGCTAGAATTGCATACAGCAGCCGCGGTCCTGAAAATACAGTATTGTCTCATATTGAGCAAATAGTTAACCCCCTTGTTATCAGTAAGGCTGGCCAGCTTAAATTGTATATAGCGTTGCCCAGGAACCTCAAATAATACCTTAGTAAATAAATTCTTATTCCTCCATCCATCCAAGAACTAGCCTATTAAATTAACACAACCTTTAATCAATGTAAGTTTGCAATTATTGACCCAAACAATTAAAATAAATACTGGCAGTAGACAATTCATTTTCACCTATAATATTTCAATTAATTATTCAAAGGTCTGAAGCTTATTGTATTATGTCACTTCAAGCGCATGCTCTGGTGTTCTGTATATTATTGTAATCATAATTTTGAAACCCACTCTATGCATTCTATTAATGTGTGATATCAAGACGCAAATACTGTACAGTTAAAATTATGGAGATGTGAAACTGAAAAAAATGCATGAATAAATTTGTATGAAAAATCTGTTGTTATTAATATTTCCAGGTGTTATAATTCTATCAGTACGCCTCTATAGATCTATGTGCGCCTCTGGAAAGCCTAGAATTTGTAACTTTATTCATTTATTGCATGGCTAACCCTATTAATTATTAAACGCTTCCACTGTAGTCTGCTAAATTTTGAATTGTCTGGGTAGCCATTTATTTGTGATCTAATCATGGTTTTAACTATTATTCCTTGTTTAACGTAGAGAAAATTTCTTTACAGAATGAATGTTAGTAAAACTTTTACATACTTAGCTCAATATTTTACTTATAAAAAGTTATTTTAAAAAACTTATTTTAAATTCTCATGTTATTTTTTTCTAAGAAATTTAGAAGCTTTAATGTACTGCAGGACAAAATTTGTTTTCTTATTTAATTTGATTGATTGTTTACATGGCAATAGAAGGATGAAAGTGTTAATTAGACTATTTTTTCTGTAAAATTTTGAATGTATTACGTATAGTTGCAATGAATACACCAATTACTAAGCATGGTTCACACTTTCTGGAAAGTCAGGGAATTTGAAATATTTCAGGGAAAAAGTTGGAAAAACACCAAAAGTCAGGCAAAATGCACACTATTTTGTACAAGTCAGGGAAAAATTTAGATTTTAATTGTAAACGCAAAGCACTATGTGCGCGAAAATCAAACCTATTTGATAAAAGTGTGCATTCCGAGTCGCGAGTCAGGGAAAATTAACTATTTTGGTTAGTAAAAGTCAGGGAAATCATTAACCAAATAAAAGTGTGAACCATGCTAAGAAGAACACTCCTTATGAACAATAATTTCATAGAAAGTTTTGCCCGACAACGTAAACAGGCACAACTGAAAGATGACGCGAGAGTCAACGGAAAATAGGTAGAATTCTGTCAATACAGCTGGACAGCTGATAAAATTCTCTTTCGTGCATAGCCAATACCACCTGAAGAGAAGGCCGGAGTGCTCTGACGTCATACCCTTTGAAACATCATCAAAACGTCATCTTAGGGTAGATATTATCAAAAATTATAACGCAAGAGGTATGTTTACGTTAACAGCTGATGTTAATGACCATATTTTTGTTAAGCACTCCAGCCTTCTTTTTTTTACTCTAGGTGGTACTGGTAGGGCTTATAGCAAATTGTCCTGTCGCTGGTTGCGATATTTGGCGCACCCTTAGATTTGAATACCCAACTACTGTTTCCAGCATGCTCAACAGCAGTTTTTTCATTATTTTTAATATGGGGAGTTTTCTTCATAAAATAGTTTGTATTTATTTGTATTTGTGAAACTTAAATGACTGCTTTGTGGTGCTTTGTCAATGCTAAGTACTACGTGTACCATAATGGTATTAAATAAGACATTTATTTAGAACACTGCCAAGGTCAGTTTTTGATTATTCAAATTCTGATCTAATTTTAATGTTTGAAATGCCTCTCACGTTAAGTTCAAATTGTAATTCAACAGTTTTTAATTGACTTTTGTAAAACAGAAAATAATAATCAAACAAATCTTGGCTAAAAATCGCCGATGCCCGTTCACAGATTTAGTCCCATTTACTTTTTATTAAAATTTAATTTATAGTATTAAATAGTTTTTAATTTAACTGGTTGGTTACATGTAAACAGAAAGCTAAATTTGTTACTTTTACAAACACATGTAGTTGTACTGCCCGGTAATTTTTTAAACTCGGACCAGCTGATTAAATATACTTATGGATTGAAAGCTGAGATAATATTTACCTTTATAGGGTAATTTACTAATTTTACATATATCTAGGGTAATAAAGCATACGAAAGGTAATGAAACTATTTTTTGTTGCTAATATTTAACTATACAAAAATATATAGACTGTTAAAATATTATGATAACAGGTATGATTCTAAACTGTCCAATAAAGGGGCCATACGCATATTACGTAACACATTTTTTCATAATTTCAGACCCCCCTCCCCCATGTAATGCACCATAACGCTTGACCATACCCGCTCACCCCCCCCTCCCCCTTAAATGTGTTAAGTAACTCAATTGTAGCAGGCTTTATAACAGCTTAAACCTTTTAAACATCGTTTTATTAGCACTTTGGAATAAGATTTCAATGAATAATCATTCATCTCAGCTAACTGTAACCTTGATTAAGGTATCAATTTGATTATTTTTAATTTTGAAAGATTTATAACAGTATCAATAGAGCGCCAGCTCTTAGGGTTAATATGTGTGAATTACGTAACGTTGATCCGAACCCCCTCCCCCTCCCCCACATAACGCCATGCCTTACCCCCCCACATAACGCCACACCTTACCCCCTCCCCCCCTCAAGTACATTACGTGATGTATATGGCCCCAAAGTACTCAAACCCTTTCTTGCATCACTTTGCAATTTCAACAAAATCATGTTATACCATGGTTATTCACTTACTGTACAGTGAAAATGTTTCATAAAGATATCTTTTATGTTAAACATTCCAATAAAGTCCTTACATGTGAAAATAAATTATTTTGATGCTTACTCTACTGAACAACATCGGCTGCGGACACACTGTATTTTACTACTAACATTGATGCTCATATCTCGGAAAGTACGGTGAACCACAAAATGTTACTTATACCATCCAAAGTACTCAGTTAGGTAAGTTAACACACGAAAAATCTACCTTTCATCTGGTCCCCTTTTTAGATATTAACCCCCAAAATCGCTCAATTTTGAAAAATGTCCATTTTTGACTTCAAATATTATTGGAAAGAAAATAAAATCTTAATGATGTTATGTATTTTTATTAAAGACTGGTATGTGGAGCTTCTATGGGCAAAAAATTAATTTGTGGTCTCATTCCATTTTTGATACATAAATTTTTGAAAATAGCCGCTTGGCCCATTGATAACACATTTTTATAATTAGTTTACTACCATACAAATTTATTTTCAAGTAACTTGAGTGGCATCGTTTTTAAGGTCATAATCTTACCTTAAAAAAATAACCAGAACTAAAATATCTTAAAAACCATAGAAGCTATGGTTTTTAGCGCAAACGCTTGAAAATGCTAAAAATTACTCTCCTCGGCAACTTTAAGTAAGCTAAATCCTGAACCGTGGAAAATAAGAATTTAAAAAAAATAGTTTTAATCTTCTGAGGAGTAGATTAATTAAATGGTGAGAAAATACAAAATTTCTAAAATGGTCATGCAACCAGCATTAGGTGGTTTCACATGGAATGACACTATTGAAAAATACAAATTTCTCTTTCACGGCCAAGTAAGCTGCAATTGCCGACTCCACGGGCGCCACCATGCCTCTTTCCTATATGCAAATGATGTTGATTCTCAAGTACAAAGTATTCGCGTAATAAATTACAGTACTCAAAGACTGTACTTGTACTCACTGTATCTAGCAAGTGTTTGATGTACTCCAGTATAAATATAACAATTGAACTAAATATGTATTTGATATACATGAAGGCCTTAAATGAAACTTTGTGATTGACTCGGAGTTAGAAACTGCCATGAGCACTAAAGTAATAATTTCCTTCCTGTTATGAAAATTCGTTGTATCGTTGATAAGATATTGCATGATAGGTTTCACGCCATTTCTACTCAATATATTAAACTTTGGGATTACTAAAGGTCCGATCATCCTCATACGTGAAGAATGAGCGTATTCCTAGTGTATTTTATCTTCTCTATCTATATTTTAAGATTTGTTTCCTTTACTCTAGCAGTAATAATTGTGTTTTATAACTGATAATGGAACCAGAAGTAGATGTTTTCCTTTATTAAAACCTGGGTCTCGGAGATTATTACAACAGGCATTAGAACATGAGTTCACAGCTAGAATTGCAAGTTTATTTTACAATTTAGGCAGTTTTTATAGTTTTATATAAAGCTGCCAAGCAACAGTTTTTTTAACAACGATGATAGCCATTTTAATTCATAAGGTATGATTTGTATCTTATATAATAAAAGCGTGTAGTGGCGACGTGTAAACCATATTCAGAGTAAACTACTGAACGTAGAGCGGCCAGGTTGGTGTCAATACATTTCCCTTAGCCCAAAGATGATGGGAAAATATGATATCCTAAATTTACTCAGTTATAAGATTGCAATTGGGGAAAAAACACAGTTGTAGAGACAATTAAGGTTGCGGAGTTTCGGGTCTCAAATACACCGTCCTATGACATGATTAAAGACACAGATAGCCTAATGAAGCTGATTCAACAGTTTTTTTAAAACAACGATGATAGCCATTATACTTCCTAACGTGTGAATTGTTCATGAGGATAAAAAAACATGATTAAAGAGTGCAAGGTTGTATGATGTAAATTTAGATTGTTATAAAATATGTATTATAGCAGTAAAAAATAATTTGTACGTATTTGTAATAAATGCAAACAAATTAAGGAAAAGAATTTTAAATTAATTTTAAAAAGAAAGATTTTTGTTTCCAGTTAAACGAATGTGGCGACCCATAACCTTGATCATAACCTCGTGGAAACGTAAATACATGGTTAGAAACCCTATATAATAATAGCGTGTAGTGGCGACGTATAACCACCAATTCCAAGTAAACTACTAAACGTAGAGAGGCCAGGTTGGTGTCAATAGTTTATCCCTTAGGCCAAGGATGATGAAAAAATACAATATCATAAATTTACTCAGTTATAAGTTTGCAACCGGCAAAAAACACAGTTTTTATTTTGGAAATCTTTCATCATTTTGTTTACCATTCCATGTGTTCCCTTTACCTTCTTTGGATCCAAATTCAATATGACAGCTGAGTAAAGTTAGCAAGTTGTGTTTGTAAACAAAGCAGACAATCAATTAAATTATATAATTTAAATTAGGTTTTTTAATTGAAATTGGTAGGCAATAAGGAACACAAATTTATATGCTGAGTGGAAAGAGTTTATAATACTGCATAAAAGTGGCAGAAAAAGTAATTGTAATTCAAATTTAAGTATTCTATATTATTCTATATTTAAATTTACAATTTGTTTTCTTTAATGTTGCAGTAATAATTGTGTTTTTTTTTGTTTTTTTTTACGTAGGAGGAACGCTTTAGGCGCGAACCCAAAGGAACAGTGTGGGACTCCCTCTTACGAGGTATACCCACTAAACCTCCTACGGAGCCGCGGGGAAAAACCAGGCCGGAACCCTTATCGGACAACTTCGGCACTGGCCCGCGTGTCTTGCACCCAGACGGGTCACGTCACCGTTTCGGGAAACTTAGAGGTCACCTAAGCATCCCTCGTCTCGCTTTCCCCGAAGAACGGATTGCACGAAGAGCGCAACCGCTCTCCAGGAGTCTTCATTTCGAAGCATCGCCCCCACTACGACGTCCGGGGACAGATCACCGACAGCAGAGACTAGCCTCCTCCTGTCTTCAGCGAAACGACTGCACCGGAAGAAAGTATGATGAGCATCATCCACCTCCTCCGGGCAGTAACTACACTGAAGTGACCTCACCTTCCCCATGCGGAAAAGGTATTCCCTGAAGTACCCGTGGCCCGTCAGGAACTGACACACGAAAAAGTCAATTTCCCCAAAGGCACGGCTCAACCACGGTCTTATGTCTCTGATGAGACGAGACGTCCATCGTCCTTCCAGTCCACCGTCCCACCGCTCCTGCCAAACTCACAAAGTTACGAGTCTGGCTTCCGCAGCAGCTTGGTCTGTTCCGAGATCAGGGGCACGGCGAAAGATGTTCTGCCTCTCAGCAGCGAGCAGATCGAGGGGAAACACTCCAGCCACAACCATTACAGCCAGTCCAGACACAGTGCGATACGCACAGGCAACCCTAAGAGCCGCCCTGCGCTGAACGGAGAGAATTCTCTTGCTGTGTTTTTTGACTCTCATGGCACCCGCCCACACTTCTGCGCCATACAGGAGAGTGGCGTTGACGGTGGACATGAGAAGTCGCCTCTTGCTGGACCTCGGGCCTCCGACATTCCCCATCAATCTGCTGAGCGACAGAACAACCCTCGTCGCCTTGTTGCAAACCACCTGGATGTGCTCCCACCATGTGAGGCGGCGGTCGAGCACCACTCCCAGATACTTCGCCGCAGTCTTCGTCTGGACCTCCACGTCACCAACAGTCATAGGGATTACTGTTTGGATCCTCCGTCGCGTGAGCATGACGATCTCGGTCTTGGCGACCGCCAGCTCAAGTCCATGACCGCTCATCCATCTGTTGACCCGAAACATCACCTGATTGAGGCGAAGCTGGGCCACCTCCGGATTCCGAGCCATGATAACTGCGGCTACATCGTCTGCGTAGCCCACGAGATAGGCTTGTGGTGGCATCTCGAAGCGAAGCAATCCGTCATATGCCACGTTCCAAAGGTCAGGGCCAAGGATCGACCCTTGCGCCGCGCCGGCGGTGACCACTTTGGAACGGACCCCTGCTTCTGTGATATATAGCAGTCTGCGCTCCTTCAGGTAGTCCTGTACCACGACCAAGAGATAGTCGGGTACCCTGAAGTCCCGCTGCAACGCCTCGAGCATTTCCACCCAAAGGGCTGAGTTAAAAGCGTTTTTAACGTCCAGGGTGACCAGCAGCACGATCGGCCTGGCCTGATGGCAGGCCGTGTCAGCCCGCTGGACGGCGCCCAGGACTTCAGCCACGGCATTCAAGGTTGAGTGGCCCTTCCGAAAGCCGTGCTGCCGGGGGGACAAGTCCCCAGCGGCTTCGACGGCCGACCTCAACCTGGGTTTCAGCAACCTCTCAAAGAGTTTACCCGCCGTGTCCAACATACGGAGTGGTCTGTATGCCGACGGGAACTCCGGGTCACCTTTGTCTTTGCTGATGAGCGCCAGTCTAGCTGTCTTCCAGCGTGACGGAAACACACCCGCCGCCAAACACGCGTTGAACATGCGCTGCAGCAGATGTGGGTGACTTCCCGCCACAACCTTCAGAGCCTCAACCGGAATGCCATCAGGGCCTGGAGCTCTGTTGTTGTGCATGGCAGACGACGCTGCCACGAGCTCCTGTTCCGTGAACAAAGGAACATCAGGCATCGGCCCCGTTACTCTCTCCTCTCGCCTCACAGGGTGACTTGGGAAGAGAGCATCGACGATGGCCGTGACCGTGCCTGCAGGCATAGACGCACTGCTGGCCCCCATTCCCCCGAGCTTTCTCGTGACGAGCTTGTACCCTTTTCCCCAAGGATCGGAGTCCACGTCCCGGCACAGCTCCTTCCAGCAGCGAGCCTTGCTCAGGCGAATTGCACCGGCAAGAGCTTTTTTCGCAGTCTTGTGCTCTGCCGACCTGGCCAAAGCCTCCGGTCGGTTTCGAGTTCTCTGCGCTCTTCTGCGAAGCATCAGTGCCGTTCTCCTGAGCTCCGCGATTTCGTACGTCCACCAGTACACGTGGCGACGACCCCGGACAGGTTTTTCCGAGGCATCGACGAGTCGCATGCACGCTCGATCAGCTGCATTGTGGAACCCACGAGAGCTTCGACCCGATCTCGATCAGCGGAGTCAAAGCGCTCCATCAAACTGGCCTCGGGGCTACGACTGAGCCGCTCGACGAATTTTCCCCTGTCCAGTTTGGCCTGATTCCAGCCAATTGGGTTTCGGGTTCTGCATCGACGAGACAACTCGTTTTCTTCCAGATTGAAGGAGATGAAGTCGTGGTCACTGGCCGTGTACACGTCCATCACCCCCCACTCCGCTACCAGAGGAAACAACTCTGCCGATACCAGCGTGAAATCTGGTATGGAGTAACCAAAACCAGGTCTTCGGTATGTCGGCGTGTCCCCTCTGATCGCCACTTCCAGGTCGAGCCTTGAGGCCATCTCCAAGATTCGTCTCCCCCGGGCGTTAGTGACTGGCATGCCCCACTCAACGGCACGCGCGTTGAAGTCCCCAGCCACTATTACGCCCCCCCGAGACACCCTGAAGACTGTCTTCCAGCGCCTCCAGCCTCTCCCGGTACTCCTCGGCGGAATAGTTGGGACGGAGGTAGACACTGTATCCGTTGACTCGCCGAAGTCTCACCCAGACGTAACCGTCACCGGATCCGTGACCCAACACCTGTATCCCCCGACTGTCCGGAATCCAGAGAGCCGCGGTGCCAAGCCGGTCATATGTGATGAACTTTCTGGGGGGTCGAAAATGTTTCGGACCGTCAGGCGAATCCGAAATCCCAGGAAATTCGTCACGGTCTGTCGAAGTCCCAGGAAACGCTCAGCTCGGCTGCTGGGATATTTCCAGGGGGCGAAGTTCGAATGTAACAGCGGTTATACGATTTATGAAATCAGAGAGCTCAGTTATGTCAACTCGGTTGCCGGTCAACTCAGAGTTGCCTCATCCTTGCCCACAGAAAAATTGGTTGGGGCCTAGAATTTTGAATCAACCTCCCCGGGGGTTTACTTAAAATTCAAACTCCTCAAGATGAGATTAGGTAATTTAATTTAAACAAAAAAAGGAAAGAATTTAGAATTTAGAAAAAAAAGGAAATTTACAAGCAATCAATAAAAATTAATTTAAGTTTAGACAGTAACTTCTCGGGATCGACTCGCTGCCGCTATCGCTGGACTGGGCGCTCTACTAGGGCTTAGTACGGGCCTAGCAGAGAATTCCAAAGAAACCCCAGTACCAGAAATACTTCTCACAGGAGTAGGGTTACCCTACGCTCCGGTTAGACTTGCAGGTTACAACCAGTGTTCACCTGTCTATACTTGGATTAGACTCGCAGGTTACAACCGGTGGTCACCTGTCTAACTGCAGGAAAACGAGGTTACTCTCAAAGAAATAAAAAGTTATAAAAATGCCTCACAGGCTGATTTTAATTTGTTTACTACTAAAATGAAGTTAATAGATAAAAGTTGACACCGGGATGATAATCTTTATTACCCAGTTACTATCAACGTGTCGGGACGCTAGGCTATCTTATGTTAAATTACCACTTTACTGGCAAAAGTTAATAACCAAGCCTAAATATACTAATCGTAAGAATCGTAGACGTACCTTTATACCAAAAAGCAGTCGTTAGAACGAACTTTACACTTGTCACGCACTTTACAAAACCTCGCCGAGAAAAATCGTAGTCAGAAGAACGCACAAGCTATCACTAGGACGGTCTCTTCGAGAGTGACGCTATTTCTCCACGAGGAGCAATCCTTCCGCCTCGATGAATCACCGCAGCTGATCGGCCAAGGGTCAGTTAAACTCCAAAAATCAAGGGCATATCCGGCAACCTTCTTCTTCACCAGCCAAAAGTAATTCCGAGAGAGAAAGAAGAACCCACCTCGTCAGCTGTCAACTGTCAAACTAAATCATGGTCGATGAGGGGCGAGGTTATGTCGGATTGTTGTGGTTCGGTCAACGAGTAAATAATCGTTTATTTTCATCGAAGTGGTGAATCTTATTAAGTGTTGTCGTTTATTTATCCCTGGTTACATGCTTAACATGTAATTCCGTCACCTTAGAGGGTCCCTAGGCTACTCACAGTTGAAAATTGGTTTACCAAATCTAGGCTAAGGTAGGCTTAGGCTAAGGTTATTGGGATGCGGTCAAACGACGCTGTAGGTAGGCCTCACAATGTGCTAAACTTTACCCCTCTACACATTTAGCACATTACACATAAAACCAAGATTGACTGGTTTTGATCCGGTAGGGCTCGCTGACGATCACGATCTGGGCTTTGACCTCACAAGCAAGCTGCTCAAGAATGGCGTCAGCTGCTTGACTCTGCTGCAGGTTTGCCTGGACGAAACGGATAATTTCGTGGCAGATCGAGCCCTCTTAGCGTCTAGGGCTTTCCTGAAAGCCCTGCATGCCCCTGAGCCCGGAATGTGGTCCGCGGACGCTCCAGGTGTACCGGTGCAGAGAACGCAGGAAGCGGCCGCTGTGCAAGCAGCGGCCTTATGTTCGCCGCTACCGCACCTCCAACAATTGTTGCCGCGGTCGGGACCGGAGCAACTCCGACGCGTGTGGCCGTACCCGAGGCACCGAAAACAGCGTTCTACCTCGAGGCGCTGCCGAACTCGGCAGACGACCTAGCCAATCTTGATCTTCCCAGACCGAAGAAAGAGAAGCCCGTCTTTCTCTTCCATCTCAACGACAGCCTTCCTCTGCTCCCGCTTGTTTGGCGAGAACAGGGTGATCTTAGGCACGCCGGAGATTGTCGGAAGGTCTCTTGTGATAGCCGCAATGACATCGGCCTCCGAAGCCAGGGCGTCTAGATCCAAGATCTCTACCCACAGCTTCGGGATGATGGAGCGGACCTCGCCCTTGTCCCCTATCGCTCTCTGAAGTGCTTCCTGGAGTTTCCCCCGGTCGTCACACTTCGAGAGCTCGAGGAGAACACCCCTGGCCTCCGTCTTCCGGATCTGCTGAACCACAGTTCCGGAGTCCTCTGGCGTCACCTCACTCTTCATCAATCCGAGGATCTCCGAGTAGGTCTTGCCGGTGGTCGGATTGATCAGGACCACCTGGTTCCTGGTCTCCCTAGGCCGAGTCTTCTTTGGCTTCTCCTTCTTTTGGCTGGGTGCTTGGGAAGGCACGTTTTCCGCCTCTTCCCGCTTCTTCTGGGCTTTCACCTCCGCCCGAAGCTTCCTCCTCTGTTTCTTGGAGAGGACCTGATTAAAACCCTCCCTGTCCGCAGATGCAGTGGTGGCTTCTTCTCCGTTTCTCTCCACGTGGACGGTCCTGTTCTTGACGTCCGGTCTCTTCTCCGTTTGCTGTTCTGCAGGAGGGCTAGTCGCCGATCTCTTGGCACCACCACCAGGCGCCCCAGACTCTGAACATGGAAGTGGAGCTTGCCCCTGCTTCTCCTCCAGAAGCCTGAGCCGCCTTAGCGATGCCTTCCAGAGACCGAGCATCGAGTCGAAGACATCAAGGGATGCATCCAGGGTTACTATCCCGTTCTTGATGCCCATCTACACGTTCTTCTGCTTCGCGACCGCGGCAGACATGTCGAGGAGAGTGTCCCGCATCCTCTGCAGTTCCTCCTCGACCTTTTCCTGAGCCATAGCCACGTTCCTTTCATCCGGCGAAACTACCGGAGATGGAGCTCGAGCCGTTCTTGGCTTCGGGGTATTCCTCGAGCTGGCTGAATCCGTGGAAGCCAGCGCGACCACAGGAGAAGAGGCCAGTGGTGGGGACCTCGCTACCAAGCTACTCCTCCGAAAAATGGAGGCAGTACTGGCGCTAGGAGGGGGGAGTTCTGGAAACTCCCTCACTGCCTCTCGTTTTTGCTTGATCTCAACCAACGGGAGGTCATCGGGGGTGTCTGAAACCTCAACGGTTGGACCACGGAGGGCGCAAGGTGGTTTCAGTTCGCGACCAAAACATAGCCTCGCAGGGGTAAATCCGGTGGAGTCATGTACTGCCGAGTTGAGGGCGTACTGGAACTCACACAGGTGGTTGTCCCACGTTTTGTGATTGTTTTTCACAAACTGGGCGATCATCGTCTTCACCACCCGGTTTTTCCTCTCGACAGGGTTCGATTGCGGGCTGTAGGGAGCGGTCGTCTGAAGATTGACTCCCCATTCAGCAGCTAGATTACGAACTATGTTCGATACGAACTGAGTACCGTTGTCGGTGATCAGCACGTCGGGGGCTCCATGCCGTAGAAGGAGCGACTTCAGCCTCAACACCACGTTATTCGCGGTT
The DNA here is from genome assembly GCA_963675035.1 of Allygus modestus. NCBI lineage: Eukaryota > Metazoa > Arthropoda > Insecta > Hemiptera > Cicadellidae > Allygus > Allygus modestus. The sequence continues at coordinate 95,083,360 of OY776113.1, forward strand.
GCAGAGGGGAGGGGTGCCAGCTCAGTCCATTTACTGAACGTATCCTGCACGACTAGCAGAAAACGTTGACCGCGCTGAGATCGGGGCAACGGACCAACAAGGTCAGCTGACACCACGTACCATGGGCCTTGGGGTTGCCGGAAATACATAATCCCCGCAGGTTTGGCTTGAGGAACTTTGTAGGCCTGGCACTGAGCGCAGGACCGCACGTAGGCCTTCACATCGCGCCGCCAATTTGGCCAAAAGTAATCTGCGCCAACTCGAGCAAGAGTCTTTTTCACCCCAAGGTGACCGGCTGTTGCTACGTCGTGGTTCTCGTTCAACACCTTAGAGATGTTTACTCTCGGAACACACACTCTCCACGTAGTCGGTTCGTTCTTCCTTGAGAACGCACGGTGTAGGGTCTCGCCCCGTACCCGGTACCGTGGGTACCTCCCGGGGTGCTTACCGACCAACTCCCGAAGTCGAGCGTACCAAGGATCGTGGGCCTCAAGCGGTTTGCCTTCTTCGTTCTCGTCAACCGCTTGACCGTGCTCACCGTTATGAGTTTTAGGGGTCGTCCCTTCGGCAACGGTGTCGCTTTGAGGTCGTCGCTGTTCCCTTGCACCTTGTCTCGTTAGTACTCCAACCTCAAAAGTGTTAAGGTTTACAGGAATCTCAGGCGGGTCGTGCAAGTCTGGAACAAGTTGTCGAGAGAGGGCATCGGCCACTCGGTTCAAGGTTCCCTTCCGATACCTAATCTCGAAGTCAAATTGCTGCAGTTCCATGACCCACCGTGCCAAACGTCCGCTGGGCTCGTTGAGTTTAAGGAGCCACTTCAGGGCGACGTGGTCGGTTATTGCAACGAAATGATACCCCTCGAGGTAGGCCTTGAACTTACGAATCGCCCACACGAGAGCGAGACACTCCTTCTCGGTTGTCGTGTAAGTAGTGTGGGTTTGCGGGTTTTGCGCCGGAAGTGACGTCATCCGGTCACGTGACCGGATGCGCTGAGTCATGAAAGACGTCATCTGAGGCTGAGCCAGTGACGTAGGCGGTTTTGTGACGAAATGAGTTAAAGTTCAAAGTTCAAGGTCACGGGGAGGTAATTTTAAAAAAGTACTACCTCGCACGCGTAAAATCCGATTGTGATTCGATAGTTTTAATTCGATAAAATATCGAATGAAAATTATCGAATGAAGCAATCGAATGATACGAGTGCGAGGTAGTACTAATACAAATATTACTTTATTTTATTTACAATAATTCATATTACAAATATTACTTTATTTACAATAATTCATGTTTACAATAGTTCCCCGTTGTTGGTTGTCATCGATGTTGTTGATCCGGACGAGTTGCGGCCATCACTTCGCTTTCTGAAGAAAGACGGTATATACTTCGATTCCTGCGCAGAGTCCATGTTGTGTTTTTGACACCTATCTGTTCTGTTAGGTGTTTGCATTTCATTGCTGTCAGGAGGAAATAATACGTGACGGCAATGAAATAGAAACATCTATCAGACCTTGAGTGAAATGATATTGTTATTTTGTGAAGAGCGTCTCGGAGAGCTCGATGTTCACCGGTCGAGAGCCGGAGGTGTACTGACTATTCGCTAGCTAGCGTTCTGGTATCAAACAAAATGGTGGGGGTAAAAGTGTAGTAGAACGAAGCAGATGGTTGGTGGGAGGTGGCAGGCGGCAGGTGGCAAGTGTGCGGCATATGGTAGTCCCCCCACTACACCAGTCCCCCCACTACACCAGTCTCCCCACCAAGTTTTACATCGCACAATAACTAGTTTACATGTGTTAGTTAGGGTTTAGCTCTTAGACTGTCAAGACCTTAGCTCCGTAACTAAAAACTTCAATAATGTTTGCGCTTCAACGCTGTATAAATATAACAGCTACTATGATCTAAACCGGTGCATGTATTCATATGGTTCTTTTTGCGAAGCAAACAACTAGCTAAAAGTGTTTCAACCTCTATTATTCTTCGACGAAACCGCTCATTGTCCACTAAAAGTGTAGACCTTCTGTCTTCATTGTCAGGGAAGTAGAAAGTAGTGTCAAGGGGACTACTGAAGGTCACCTTCCTCATGTTCCTGTAAAACTGCGACATTTTTCAGATCCTCTAGGTAGATGTTTATCCGTCAAGAGCTGGAAGAATAATGATGGAGCGTTATCGTGTATGATAGGCACCTAACCCTCACCACAACGTTACCTTGTCCTTCAAACCATCGTTTTACGCTACAGATGCTATACTGTTGGTTAGATTTAAATTTAGATTGCACCTTCTTGTTTGTCTTGGCAAGCCGCGTAATTGAAGTACCCACATGTTATACTTTGAACTAAAAACAAAGAAGTTATTTAGGTTTGTCCTTGAAAATAGGTGTTTTTTCGCTGTTGCTGCTATACCCGTTGTCAGATCTGAATTCTGTTTGCACTAACTTGTTCGTCTGATCAATCCGCGTAATTTGAGTACCCGCTTAATATACTTTAAACCGTAAATAAAGAAGTTATTTAGGTTTGTCCTTGAAAATAGTTGTTTTTTCGCTGTTGCTGCTATACCCTTGGTCGGATCTGAATTCTGTTTGCACCAACTTGTTCGTCTGATCAATCCGTTTAATTTGAGTACCCACATGACATACTTTGCACAAACTTTGTACCCCCCCCCCTTTTTTGGGTCATGTTCAAGGACCTTGGGACTTAGAAATTTTCACAAAGTGGGCTGCACACAAACATAAGACTAACAGTCTCCTGCCTATGTACAGGCCAAGTCCCTAACTTGAAATGCTTAGGGTGGTCCTAAAAAGGACCGTTTGCGTGCTGAGGGATGGTTTGGTTAGGAATGGTTGGTCTAGGGATCGCTGCTTAATTTAAACTTTATTTTTTAAAACCCACTTTACCCTCCCATCTTGTCTCATGAAGTACAACTCCTGGGTGTCGTTTATCAGAGGGGGTGGTGGTGGACAAGTCTGCGGCAGACGCACCTCGACGTAGTGGTCGGTGTGTTGGAAGAGGAACACGTGGTCCCCGTTCCTAGCCACAAACTTGTACTCCGTCATCCGCTTCAGATTCCGGAACTCGGCCTTGGAGGTGTCGATCGGCGTCACCAAATCATTGATCCCCATCACTCTTGTCCGCTCCATCACCTCATCTACAGTTAGTGGTGGAGTTGAAGGTCGAGCTGTGGACGTAGAAGGCTGAGGCTGAGTTGAGGGTCGCTGGTGAAAATATAATGGGTGACACCGAAAATCACGTCTAAGAGCAGACTTAAAAGCTGAAGGTTTCTTAAATCCGCTTCTTCTTTCCGTCGACTTCTTCAAGGACTCCTTCAAACGTTGAAGTTTTTCGGGAGTCAGAGGAGAAGACATGGTGTTGTTGGATGGAAGGGAAAATGAATAGAGCACGTGTATACTGGTTGAGAACCAAAGCTGGAATGAGGTGCCAGACAAAGTAAAGCAGGTCGCAAAGGATAACCTTGCCCTATCAATATATAGATAGCAAAGCTGGGTACTAATTAGAACCGGTTTACATCCGGCCCCCCCCCGGCCAAGCCCCCCCCCCGGCCAAGCCCCCCCCCCGGCCAAGCCGCCCCCCCGGCCAAGTTCAAGCCCCCCCCCGGCCAAGTTCAAGCCCCCCCCCCGGCCAAGCCCCCCCCCCTTTGGGTCAAGTTCAAGGTCAAGGTCGAGGGATAAACTTTTTAGCAGAAAGGGACAAATTCCCGACAAAATCCCGCAACGAAGTAGGGTTATCCCTTATCCCGTTTTCCCCTAAATATCCCTATTTCCCATTTTTCGCCTATATAAGCCGAGATTTCGAGCGTCTCCGCGCAGTAGCCTGCCGCCCTTTAGGATGAACGTCCCACTGGGTTGCAGTGCCTGCTGCAGCGTAGGTCTCTTGAGTGTGTGTGGGCCCAACGCGCAATTGAGAGACCATGCGCATTTGCATGTGTAGTTAAATATATTTAAGGGGATCTTGGTCAGGGGATTATTGTACTTCGGTTCGTAGTATTCTGAAGCCGACACAGTGATGAACGTCCTTGCGGTTTCAGAGTGCACGACTGTTGTAAACTGACCATATTTTGATGCTTTATAATAACATTGTAGATGGAATGTGTTTCCTTAACATTTAATGTTTTGTAGTTTGCTTAACACTTAATGCTTTTATCTTCAACGTGTCCTTGACCTAGATTAGGACTTAGAAAATATTCAAGAAACATTCAATGTACACAACCACGTTTTAGCACAAAATTTATGGAAGGGGAAATTTAATATATACTGCAACAGCGTGGTAAAAATCATCATATCGCTATGGAAGCTGTAGGTGTAAACACTTGGCTTGTTCCTTCCGAGCTTGCTATTTCAGAAGCCTTTCTATCCATCCTTACTTATGAGTTTCGAGGCATTAAATTAAAAGTAAAAATAGAGCTGAGACCGTTGCATAGAAATGATATGCATTGTATTTTGGTGGAATGGGAATCGCCCTCCGGCATTAATCTTTTCCATTTTATCAAAAGATCGTGCAAGGAGTTTTGCGTAAAACGGATAACAGTCTCCCTTGTTTAAACGTAGTACAGATTTCTTCCAAAGTAAAATAGCAAAGGTAACACCTTTGCTATTTTACAAAATATTTTAACGTGTCCTTGACCCAGTTACCGGACTTGGAGCAATTCAAAGTGTGCTATACAGCGTTAGAACAAACTACTGTCGAAGCCCCCCCCCCCGATATATTCCTATAAAAGCGGGAGCAGCCCGCAGAGGGTTCGCAGTCGCAGGCCGACAGCCTAGCTAGCTGTTTGCCCGCGCTGTCCGCAATAGTATCTCTAGTATAGAGTTGGTACCACTATATATTAGAGATGCTACCTTAGCTTAAGGCATGTCTGTGTATTATTAAGCATGTTAGAATAACGCTTGTAGTTTGCTGCTAGTAAATGTAGTTAGTTTAACTGTAGTTAGTTTGGTGTTGGTTTTAAAGTGTTTTTGAAGTGTTTTTTATTTACTAATGAAATATGTACTTTTCTTTCACGCTCCCATTCAAAAAGGTATGGCACGAAAACCGACCTTATGTCTTTAAATATCTCAGGGGGGATTATGTTTCTCAAATAAACACCTTTCCTAACCCCTTACAAAAAGGTATGGCACGAAAACCGACCTTAAGTCATTACGGCGCGCAAACCGGATGACTTTACCTATCTTAACCCTTACTCACGAGAAACAGATTCAGTCAGTTTGCTTATTTTTGGTTAAATTTAAGGGGACCTTGGTCAGGTAATTATTGTACTTCGGTTCGTAAAACTCTGACGCCTACACAGTGATGAACGTCCTTGCGGTTTCAGAGTGCGCGACTGTTGTTAACTGACCATTTTGCTTATCTTGGAGGATACATCATCGGGGAAATAAACTTAAGGGGACCTTGGTCAGGTATTATTGTACTTCGGTTCGTAGTACTCTGACGCCTACACAGTGATGAACGTCCTTGCGGTTTCAGAGTGCGCGACTGTTGTTAACTGACTATATCGTTTGTGTGTTGGGTGAATAATTTTTCGGGGGAGAGGTTAGTGTTCCGTTATCAGGTTTATTTGCCTATAATTGCGAGCTTTAAGCTAGTCCTCTTCTCCTAATACAGAGCGGGGAATAGAGCAGTTTGTGGTCCAAGTGAGAATCACTTACTGCTCTATTCCCCGTTTTGGCAACATGTTCAGATGACCTTGACCCACTTCGGGACTTAGAAAATTTTCGTTTAGTAAAACATTACAACAATATTCCTTCCCTAACCTCTAAAGCCCCCCCCCCTCTACAACTGGGTATAAAAGGAGGGTTTTCACCAGTGGTAAAATTATTCTGCTGCTTACACATCACGAGTGCAGTTCAGTTCCCGAGATGTCTGACCGTAGGAAGCAACTTTTGCCGAGGAAGGTTGAGCACTCTTCACCTGCTCCGTCATCTGCTCCGCCAGCTCCTTCCATCTTTCGGCAGGCGTTAATATTATCATGCATTGTTCCTGAGGAGCCTGCACCACGACCGCAACCACTTCAAGAAAACCTCGTTGCTCCCCCGTCCGCTTCTTCATCTTCTTCATCTTCTTCATCGTCTTCGTCGTCTTCATCTTCTTCGGCTACTTCTCGCTCACCTTCTCCATCACCGAGGAAGGATGAGCAAACAACTGCACCATCTTTGGCTTCACCAGCTCCTTCGCTTCTTCAGCAGGCGCTGGCAAGCATTCTTCCACCTTCTACACCAGGCTCTTCAACACCATCTGCAAGTCTACATTCTTCTTCTCCTACCAAACCTTCTACACCTTCTGTAAGTGTCCTTTCCCGTCCTTCAGTGATCTGTATTAACAACGAATCTCCTTCAGAGAAATTTCAACAATTAAAAACCTTGAGAAGGCAGTCTATACTTCCTGCACCAAGATGCAGCTACAGTTTTAAAAAAGGTGCAAGGAAAGGGGAACGTTGTGCTAAGTCTTGTGTTTTAAATGAAGAAGTATGCAGATCACATTTAAAACAAAATCACAAGGGCACCGTTTCTCTTTCTACACCCCATCCAACAGTGAGACCAACCAAAATTCGAATTAATAGGCTTTGTAGAAATAAACGATACTTTTTTGTTAAATCAAAGGGCTTTGCAAAGGTGGTGGTTCAATGTGAAGGTAAATTGTACTATGTAGAGTTGCCTAGAGGCATGGACCTCCACGTCAAAGAACTTACCAAACAGAACTATTTAATTCGAAATGATACAGGTTTCAGTGTGTGGAAAACATTTAAAATAAAAAAAGATTAAAAAGTGTATTCCAAATTAAAAATAGTCTTTTCCAAATTAAAAAAAAAAAGTGTGGACAACCTATTTACAATTTGTAGCATATGCTGCAGAGTGTAAATAGGTTGTCCACACCTTTTTTTTTACAATGCTACAACGACCTTGACCTAAATAACGGACTTAGATATATTGTACTAAGTCAAAGATAAAACTTAAATGGAAAAAGGAGAAATATTATATTAAAGACATTATTCAACAGTAAAGAGGGGAGGGGGTAAGCGGGTATTTAAGCGAGAGATTCGGAATATAATTATTAGTTGTATCGTCATGAGCGTCAACAGCAACACATGGGGAAAGGAAATTAGCGAAGAGGAGTTGTACGCGATTGTTGAGGCTGCTGAAATGACTGAGGTTTATAAAATTAATAAGGTTGCAGAAAATGGTGCTCAGTCTCAACCGCAACAAACTACATCACCGATGCAGTCAACAACGCAACAACCAAGACCCTATCATGTTATCCTGGAGGAGTACAATGAGGCGATGAGGTACGCCTTTACTAAGTGGTGTGGTCAACCGCGTTCTCCTGAACAATGGGAGGAGCATGATGCAGACTTTCGCCTGGTTGCAGACTTAGAACTTGAGCTTCAAAGAACAAAGGCTGCTCAATAGTGAGAAGAGTTATTGTTTACTTTAAAATACAGAGCGGGGAATAGATCAGTTTGCGGTCCAAGTGAGAACCACTTACTGCTCTATTCCCCGTTCTGGCAACTGGTGTAAATGACCTTGGGACTTAGAAAATATTCGTTTGATAAAAAATAATGAAAGATCTTCTTATTTCTCACAACAATATCTTTTCCTAACCCCCACCACTACCTAAACTAAGTATAAAGGAGGTTCTCCATCGCTGGTAAAAATTAGTACTCTGCTGAAAATGAATGCATCCACTACTTCTATCTCTGCAGCAACTATAATAGTTAGCAGACGGGTCGAAAACATTGATCAGGTGCTTGCTGTAAGGAGATTACTGCTACGGTATCTTGATATAGAGGTTAGTTGTCAATTGTACATGTGGAGACCAACAGGTGAAGTTTATAGTAGTGAAAATGAAGCATTTGAAACAAACTACAGTAGAAAGTTATATAAAATCTTTGGTAATATGGTAAGGTTAGTCGATAAAGGATGGAACATTAATATAACATTTTATATTGTTCCAAACCTGTAATTAAAGCAAAAAAAAAACAAAAAAAAAACGATGGGTATATAAGCCCGATGTTACAGAGACAATTATCACTTTGGTTCTGAATTGCGTCAAGAGAGCACCTACCATGGTATACCTCCACTATATTGACTCTACTGCTAAAGCGGATACTTTTATCCAGCGTGTTTACCAACTGTTAACGGAGTACCAACATGTTCAGGTCAAAGGATTGGGTATTCGTGGAACAGAAGAAGTAAAAATAGATGTAAAACCAATCCCTTTGAAGAAAAAAATTGTCCAATTATTACAAGAAGGCTACACACTGTGCCTTTATTACACAACCTCATAAACTAAATAAAACGCCAAAGGGGGGGGGAATACAGAACGGGGAATAGATCAGTTTGAGGTTTGAATAAGAATCTCTTACTGCTCTATTCCCCGTTCTGGTAATAGGATAAGGTGACCTTGACCCACTTACAGGACTTAATCATTTGTGTTACAATAATACCTCTTCCCTATCACTTTTCCCTACCACTTGCACTTTCAACACTTACCCCCACCACCACCGAAATCATGTATAAAAGGTGGTTTCGTATTAGTGGTAAATCAGTCTGCTACTTGGAATCATGTCGCCCAGAGATAACATTTTCCCTTCTAAGAAGACTATACTAGAATTGATTAAAAATATTCCATTAAATTTAAACGAAGATGAAGACGATGATGATTCAGAGATGGAAGGTGACTATTTAGTGATCTTGAACTACTGAGTGAGTTTGCTAGCAGTGAACCATATCTTGGAGAGATGGAGCTGTCGACTGACGACGACGATGTCGATAATAATGAACCGGAATTTCATCATCAGTTGCTTTGCTTGGAGGAAATGGACCTTGTTGATAGTGAAACCCCTCCAAGCAGTATTAATATCGATGATGTAGTTCTAGATCCAGTCACAGGGAACTTTTGTGTTCGTCGTCGCTTATTTAGTGATATGAGCTCATCATCATCATTATCATCGGAAGAATCTGAATAAGTTTTTGTTGTCTTCAAATAGTTTACTTTAAATACAAAGCGGGGAATAGATCAGTTTGTGGTTATAGTGAGAATCACTTACTGCTCTATTCCCCGTTTTGGTAATATCGTTGTATGACCTTGACCCATTTACATGATTAAAAAAGTGGGGTAACTTATACATTTAATGGTGGGGGAACGTCTATTTAAAGACGATGCAACAGTGTATATTTATCATATAGACATGATGAACCCACCAGGAAACTCCGTTTGCTACAGCTTTCCCCTCATCGATATCGATGATGTGATAAAACTTACATCAATAACAAAACGGTTCGAACTCGAAAGGCGACTCATAAAAGTCGACGTAATTCCACAAGATCTTCGTTCGGCAATGTTGACTATTGAATATGTTAAAGATGAATCTACAACTGAAGATCCCTATTGTTTTATGAAATTTTTAGTTGATCAAGATGCAATGTGTACAATCCAACTTCACATCCGAGTTTAAAATTTATCAAATGTTTCTGTTGGAGAAAATTGTCTTAGTTAAATACAGAGCGGGGAATAGATCAGTTTATGGTTTAATATAAAATCATTTACTGCTCTATTCCCCGTTTTGGTAAATTTGTTCAATGACCTTGACCTAAATACAGAAATTTGTAGCCTCCAGCTACAATAGTAAATATAAAATGCAAAAAAAAAAAAAAAAAAAAAGTAAACTTAACGTAATACGTACCCCCATTACTTTTGCTAGGGTATAAATAGAGGGGTATTTGCAGTGTTGTTCATTATTGCCTTGACCCTTGTGGAGATCGCACCTACATTATGCATCGCTGCGATATTTGCAAGTCTTCATTTAAGGATGAATTTATTTTAATGATACATAAAGAACTGAAACATAACAAAAACCAAAATGAAGAATATGAAGAAGAAGAATTGAAAGAAATAGATCAAATGTTAGCTCAACACCAAAATTCCAGACCTAGTGTTATTCAATATGCACCATCAACATCGACTTCTACCTCTGCTATGTCTACACTTCACCGTCCTTCAACATCATCATCATCATCATCTGCATCGACTTCTACGCCTGTTCTGTCTACACTTCATCATCCTTCAACATCATCAGCTGCATCGACTTCTACGCATGCTCTGTCTACACTTCACCGTCCTTCAGCATCAACAGCAGTAAATGTAGAACTACATGCCCGAGCACTTCCGGGTAATGTAGTAACCCACTTCAAAATTGACAATGCAAAATTACAACTCGAAGAGTTTTTAAATAACGCAAAAGGATTGGTAAGCAACACTTTGCAAAATGAATTAAAAAGATTAAATTTTATTAAATTTGGACTATTAATGGATGCTTTATTTACAAACATTCAAAATGAAACTTCACCGAGAGGGTTTTTAACAAAAAACCGAACTATTATGTTTTCGTCAGATATTGATTCAATCGTATCTGAATGTTTTGAAGAGCTAATGACTAAAATACAAGAACATGAAGGAAGAGGCTCTGGATGGAATTTGTTAAGCATCACAGGGCTAGACTTAAGAGTACACAAACACGGCTATGGAATTCGAGGAAGTAGCTACATTCCTCTACCAACAAAGATTAGAAATACCTTATCCTGCGTCAACGTACAAAATCAAGATACTGAGTGTTTTAAATATGCTATGTTGGCCAAATATGTAACAATTCATCCGGAAAGACCAAGTCACTATTATGAAGAAGTACAACATAGATATAATTTCCAAGGGATGACTTACCCTGTTGCTATAACAGACGTTTCAAAATTTGAAAAACAAAATCCTTCAGCTTCTGTCAACCTCTTCGGATTGGATTCGACAAACAATTTGTACCCCTTGCGTATAACACCAAATGAGCGCAGAGATCATACCGATTTGTTATTAATTACTAAAGGTGATATTTCACACTTTGTGTATATCAAAAAATTTGAAAGTCTTGTTTCTAATCAATTATCTAAGCATAAAAGAAAGATGACAATTTGCAAAAGATGTTTTTGTCACGTGAACAAAGAACTAAGAAGGGGAGGGTCTGATTGGTTAGTAGAACACCAGCGGTTATGTAATGGAAACTATGAAGTAAGAATTAAATTGCCGCATCCTAGCAGAGCGCAGATAAAATTTGACAAAGTAATACAACAATACCGTGTTCCTGTTGTTGTTTACGCTGATTTCGAGTCTTCTTTACATCCGCTTGAACAACAAGAAGAGGACGTTACAAGAAGAAGCAAATACCAACTTCATTCACCAAACAGTTATTGCATACTAATTAAATCCACGTTGACTGAAGACCATCTTCAAAAATATGGACTATCATCTTCTCCAAAGATTTATCGCGGTGAAGAAGCAGCCAAATACTTTGTCGATGATTTGTATGACATAGCTGCAAAGGTAGAAGAACTGTATGGAACAAAGGTACCCATGTCACCTATGGAAGAAGAAGAACTTCAACATTATGATTCAACAACAACGTGTTATTTGTGTAATAACACCTTTACACTGGATAACGTTAAAGTTCGTGACCACGATCATCTTACGGGAGCGTACAGAGGTGCAGCCTGTAACGCTTGCAACTTGAACTACAAACTACCATATTTTATCCCCGTAGTTCTGCACAATCTGAGTGGTTATGATTCGCACTTCATAATCCCCGAACTAGGAAGAGATAATGGAGCAATAGACGTTTTGGCTACTACAATGGAAAAATTTATAAGCTTTTCAAAAAAGGTGGGTAAAATTAAATTAAGGTTTGTTGATTCATTTAGATTTATGCCTTCAAGCCTCATGAAATTATCTGAAAATCTAAGAAGAACAGATTTGATAGAAACAAGCAAAATTGTACCCAATAGTAAAATGGATTTGGTTCTTCGAAAAGGAGTCTTCCCCTATGATTACATCGATGGACTGCATAGATTTGATGAAACATCACTACCTTCACCAGAACACTTCAAAAACAAACTTAATGATTCGGAAATATCACTTGAGGACTATCAACACGCACGTCGAGTATGGAACGAGTTAGATATGAAGACCTTAGGAGATTACTCGGACTTTTATGTCAAACTAGATGTAACTCTTCTTTGTGATGTAATGGAAGAATTCCGAAACACCTGTTTTGCTGCATACGGTTTGGACCCTCTACATTCGTATACTTCACCAGGATTAGCTTGGCAAGCCATGTTAAAAGAAACAAAATGCAAACTCCAACTTTTAACAGACATTGACATGGTTTTAATGGTTGAAGCTGGAGTAAGAGGCGGATTGACCCAAAGTGTTACCAGACATGTCAAAGCCAACAACAAATACCTACCCGATTACGATGAAACCAAACCGTCAACCTATTTAGGATATTTCGATGCAAATAACCTGTACGGATGGGCAATGTCAAACCCACTTCCTTTTGATAACTTTAAATGGATTAATCCCGACTCTATTGGCGATATTTTACAAATTCCGAAACATGGTGACACTGGATATATTTTGGATTGCGATTTTGAATACCCAGAAAATTTACATGATCTTCATTATGACCTTCCACTTCTTGCTAAAACAGAAATTTCACCAATTGGAAAACACCCCAAATTAATGATGACATTAAATAATAAACAACGCTACGTGGCTCACTTTTGGGTGGTTCAACAAGCTATCGAATTAGGACTACGTCTAACAAAAATTAATAGAGTTTTAGAATTTTCTCAATCATGCTGGTTGAAACCCTACATTGATTCAAATACCATCAGAAGAGCAGCAGCTACATCAGACTTTCAAAAAGATTTCTTTAAATTAATGAATAATGCGATATTTGGAAAAACATTGGAAAACAAAAGAAGACACAAAAATGTTAAACTTGTTACCGACGCAAAAAAATTACAGAAACTAGTACAGCAGCCAAATTTTGGAACATCTATAATTATTAATGAAAAACTTGTAGCAGTGTCCATGAAGAAGACGCGTGTGAAGATGGATCGTCCTTTGTATATAGGCATGTCAATCTTGGACATCTCAAAAACACACATGTACGATTTTCACTACAACAAAATGGTGGCGTTCTACGGAAGAGAAAATATATCTATTACATATATGGACACTGACGCTTTTATATATCGCATAGTAACATTGGACATGTATAAAGATTTACGTACATTTATTTACAAGAACGACTTTGATTTCTCCGATTATCCAAAAGATCATCCAAACTACGACAATGACAGACACAAAAAAGTACTAGGCAAATTCAAGGATGAGGCTAATGGTGTTCTGCTTGAAGAGATTGTTGCACTGATGTCTAAACTATATTCTTTGAAACTCTATAATGAAAAAGAAGAAGAAGAAAAGAATAATAGCTATATTAAGAAAGCTAAAGGTGTAAAGAGTTTATATTTAAAGAAGAAAGTGCATTTTGAACACTACAAGCAATGCTTATTTGAGGATAACATCATTACAGCTAAATTCAACACCATCAGAAGTTTTAACCATCAGCTGTACAGCGTGACTGAAGTTAAAAAGGCGCTATCCTGTAATGACGACAAAAGACAAACCCTTCCAGACAACATCCACACTTTACCATTCGGTCACTATTCCCTCAACCCTATTGACTAATAACCCTTTCATCGTCCTTGATCCTCTATCCTTTTCCTTTCCGTAAAAAAAGGGGAAACACAGCAATGTTAAGCTGTGTTTCCCCTTTTTTTACACAAGTTTTGAATGACCTTGAACTATATGTTTATATATATATATAAGCAGATTTATACAAAAGAATATTTAATACCATATCAGCTGCCTTCGTGAAACCATCATGTCAGACCTGAAGGAGAAGATTATTAATGAACTACACAAACCTGCAAGAATAAAGTTTCCAAGAAGAAATACTGTTATAAAAGGGATAAATGATCTATATCAAGCGGACTTAATTGAAATGCGACCGCATAGCAGAATAAACAAAGGATTTAAATATATACTCACAATTATTAATTGTTTTACAAAAGTTGCAGACGCTTTGCCTCTAAAGGACAAGACTGGTAAAAGCGTAACAGAAGCCATGGAAATAGCCATAAAAAGAGATAAAAACAAAATTAAACATTTACAAACTGATGATGGAACAGAATACTTTAATACAAACTTTGCACAGTTAATGAATAAATATAAAATAAATCATTATTCTACAAATTCAGAGAAAAAAGCTGCTATTGTAGAAAGATTTAATAGAACCTTAAAAGGAGCACTGTATAAACAATTTTCAAAAAGAGGTTCTTACGTATGGTATGATGTTTTACCACAATTAATAAATGATTATAACAACAGGTTTCATAGAACTATTGGTATGAAACCTAACAAAGTAAATAGAAGAAATGCAAAAGATGTATTAAAACGCATAAAGAAAAATACAAAGCCTAAAGTAGAAAAAATGCAGCCAAGAAAATTTAATGTAAGTGATAAAGTACGGATTAGTAAATATAAGGGAGTGTTTACCAAAAAATACCTTCCCAATTGGACGAATGAAGTTTTTACAGTGTATAAAGTGCAACCGACTGTACCTGAAACGTATATCCTAAAAGATAACAAAGGAGATTTGTTGCAAGGTGCATTTTATGGACATGAAATGTTAAAGTCAACAGTAGGTGATGTATATCTTGTTGAAAAAGTGTTACAAAGAAAAAAGGACGCAGTTAAAGTGCGGTGGTTAGGGTTTAACAAAACTGAGGATTCATGGATACCTATAAAGGACTTGGTTTAATACAAGCAACTCATTTCATCGTTAACCTTTGAGCAGGATGGAGATTATTCACCATAAAGATCGATTCAATATTAATAACATAGATGATTTAACTGTGGATAACGTTAAAATCAACAATGGTAAACACGGTAGTTTACTTCCAAACACTGTTCGATGTATAGTAAGTGGCCCCTCAAACTGTGGAAAGACCAATGTTGTCTTTAATTTGATCACTAATCCGCAGGGATTAAGGTTTAGTAACCTATATATTTTTTCAAAGTCTCTACATCAACCAAAGTATCAATTGCTGGATAAAATCCTATCTGATGTGTCTGATGTTAATTTTTACAAATTTAACGCTAGTGATAGCATTATGCAACCAAACGAAGCGAAACCGTATTCTGTATTTATATTTGACGATGTATCTTGTGAAAATCAGGATACTATTAGAAACTACTTTGCCATGGGAAGACATAATAACATCGACAGCATATATATAGGACAAACTTATAGCAAAATCCCAAAACAACTTATCAGAGATAATGCAAATATTCTAATTGTATTCAAACAAGATGATACTAACCTAAAACATATATATAACGATCATGTGAATGCGGATATGCCATTTGAAAAGTTTAAAGAGCTTTGCGGAAAAGCATGGGCGGAAAAGTATGGATTTTTGGTTATTATGAAAGATCAAGCTATAAAAGATGGTCGTTATAGAATAGGTTTTGATAAATTCGTTTTAATACACTGATTAGCGGTATTACTGTACTAGTCGTCAAGGTGTGAAGATGGTTAACCAGGAAAAGCTATTAAAGGAAATAAAATCACTTAGTGATTCTATTAGACAAAAAAACCGAGCTTTAAAATCAGGTATAAATGAAAGAGAGCAATTTTTAGAAACAACATTCAAACCTGTTACTGAACCTTTAAAGCGATTAGCACAAAATATGGAAAGACCTTCATTTCGCTTCGAAGGAGACAAAATGCTACCAATTTCCAAATATGAAGAAGAATTTCAGAATGATGAAAGTTCTGACCAGTTACAAACATCTGAAGAAAGCGACGAGTATGAAGAAAGCGGAGATATAGGAGATTTAAGGGAAAAGAACATTGCAGGAGATACAAGTACAGAAGATACAAGTGCGGAAGATACAAGAGCAGAAGAAGAGGATATCAACCCATCCAACTTAAGCAAATTAGGCACAGATATTATGTTTAAAGGAACACTTGGAAGAAAATATACATTAAAAATGTTACATGGCACACATGCTAATCGAAATTATCATACATATGGAGCTAGAATAGAGGATAAAGGATTAATGATTGGAGATAGAAAGTTAGATATAAACGAAAATGATGATATAGTTATTGGTGATAAGAAATATAAAGGTACAACAGGTTTGTTTGAACTCATCTTTAAAAATAATCCTGGTAAATTTACTAAAAAGGATTTACAATTGTTTAAAAATATACTAGAGTATACAAATGCACATAGAAAAAAATATTCCAAAGAACTACCTATTCATAGAAACAGGTCAATAAAATACACAAACATTATATCTAGTCTTTTCCCCTCGAAATCAAATAAAGCTCCAATTAAAAGAAGAGCTTTATCTTCTGCTGAATTAAATGTTTTGCATAAAAAAAGAAAAACAACTGATCCTACTACATCTGGAAGGGGATTATTAAAAAATTTGTATAAAACCAATATAATATATTACAACGATATAAATAAGTTAGTTGATCGAATGAGGTTATTACATGAAGCTATGGAAGCCGGGCACACTGGTTTAGAAAACGAATGGGTAGCTTTGGTCGATGAACTGCGAAAACGAGAAATAATTGTTCAGTAGACGTATATATATATATATATATATATATATATATATATATATATATATATATATATATAGTAAGAACCTAAACGATAGCGATTCAGTTACATCATGAGTGTGGACAAGTTTGGACGGTATTCCGAGTTTGGAGTAAAATCTGGATATAGTGAAAAAAGAGCTGGGTTTCCGTTAACACCTGATGGTAATTATAATTTTGAAGGAAAAGTAATTCAAAATGTTGGTGATCCGCTTTTGTCTTCTGATGCGGTTACGGTACAATACATGGATAAAAGAACCCCGATTGTACACGAAGACCATTAGGGATTTTCCGGTAAAAGGTTAAGCAATATAAAACATCCCATTTATGATGGTGAAGCAGTAAATTTAGCGACTTTAAAATTGTTAACGATTTACAAAAAGAATGAAACTGATACAAGCTATGATGTAAAAAAATTAAAATTGTCAAATGTAGGTGATTGTGAGCAGGATGGAGACGCTGTAAATAAGAAAATATTTGATATAGTACACAAGAAATGGACTACAGAATATGAAAAACATATGGAAAGGTTTGGTGCAGCTTTATTTAATTATATCCATCGGGCTTCAGGAAGAGCTGTAGCTTCAGATGTTGACAGCCACAATTATTTAGACTGGAAAAAGATACACAATCCAGAAAAACCTAATCAATTAGATAAACCGTCTGAGCCTTCTAAAGTCAAGACATTAGGAAAGGGGGATAAAGTGAATGTGATTAATGAACCAACAGAAAACGATGAAGATTATATAAGAGAAAAAAGAATTTAAATACCCATGATAAGGGATAAAGCATCTACATTTAATTAATTAATCCATTTCTATATAATAAATGGATTTTAAACAGTATATATAATACAAGAAGCCAAGACTAATATTACATTCATTGTAAAACATTTATAGAGTGCACCTACTGATTGTAAGTTTGGCTATAAATAGTCATGCCGAGGGCTAAACGCATCAGTCATAATCGAGAGAGATTACAGAGAGGAAGGGGAATAGCATCAACAGCATTTTCTCTATTAAGTAAACCGGTTGGAGCTATAGTTAACAAGGCGATTGATTTATTACCTGTGGAATTACATTTACCTGGAGGATATCAATATTGTGGTCCTGGAACCAAATTAGAGAAACGGCTTGCTAGAGGAGATCCTGGAATAAATAAGCTTGATCAGGCTTGTAAACAGCACGATATAGCGTATTCCAAATTTGGTGATACAAAAAATAGATCAATAGCAGATAGAGCACTTTCTGAGAAAGCTTGGCAAAGAGTAAAATCTAGTGACGCGAGTATTGGTGAAAAAGCAGCGTCTTTAGCAGTAACAGCAGCAATGAAAGCAAAAACTACGTTTGGAGGAGGAGGAAAGAGAAGAAGGCGTGGGAAAAGACCCGCTAAGAAACAAGGAGGTAATATCAGAAGAAAACGTCGATCTACTAGTGGTAAAGGTAAAAAGAAACCAACAATATGGTCAATGATAAAAAAGGGAGGAGGACTATACCTAAGACCGTATCGTGTGTATTAAATAAGAAAGAGCAATTAATAATTAAAAACAAAGAATTAACCAATGAAGAACTGATTACATATGCTTCTTGTTTGAAAATCCCATTTTTTAGAGGAGTATTTATGAAAGATGAATTACCGGTTAAAATGTGGAAAAATGAGACTGGTATAGTAAATTTGGATAATAGTGAAGGATTAGGCACTCATTGGGTGTGTTACAAGAAACTTGGTGAAACGATTTATTATTTCGACAGTTTTGGAAACCTTCCACCACCGAAAGAACTTCAACAATACTTTCGTGCGGCAGAAAATGTTTTTTACAATTATACAAGAAAACAACCTGATGATACATCCATTTGCGGTCATTTATGTTTAGACTTTTTAGCTAAAAGTGTTAGTCAACTTTAAGATGTCTTCGTATACAGTGTCATTAACCGGTAACTCATGTACTTTGCGCAGTATTCTGTTTCCAGCGCTACGTTTGCAAAAAGGAAGACTATGGGAAGCCGCATTATTGGATTTAACAACATATAACTCTATTCCAAACGTTAGTGAAGGAATTAATAACAAAATACATTATTACAAGACAAAAGATAATAAAGGAAAATATTCAGCTTTGGAAGAATTCAGTTTACCAACAGGAGCTTATGAAATTGATAATATAAATGAAGTTATACAAAAACATATGGGAAAAGAAAATATAACGATAAAAGGCAATAACAATACAATGAAAGCCGAAATTACTTCTAAGTATTATATTGATTTTGGCCAAGAACGTTCAATTGGTAGTTTATTAGGGTTTTCTAAGGAAACAAAGGTATTAGAACCTAATACAACTCATTCTGGGAATAGAACTGTGACGATCATCAAAGTAAACAGCATAGACATTACATGTAACATTATACAAGGATCCTACAGAGATGGAGAAAATCGGCATATATTACACACATTCTACCCATCAGTCGCACCGGGTTTCAAGATAGTAGAAAAGCCTCAAAACCTTGTGTACCTACCGTTAAACACCAGTTTCATTTCAGACATCGTGCTGAACATAGTGGATCAAGACGGAAACCTTATTGACTTTCGAGGAGAAGCTATTACTGTAAGAATACATATAAAATCATCCGCTTAGATAATGGGGTTATCATTTAAAAAGAGAGAGCCAACCAGCAAAGAGGTCAGTAGCTCATCAGCTGTAGAAGGATTAACAAGTGACAACATTCGTTTTCTAGAAGAAATTGGATTAAAGGTCATTAACAATGGATATACTGGATATAGCGCAGGGCCCAACATTCGACGAGACCTTATGGGAAAAGGAATATCACACGCACAACCCTTACGCTTCGTCCAAATTAAACAATAACGATGAAATTAGGATTCCAATACAACAACAAGACATTTATACTCTTCCATGCGAAAGTTATTTATATATTGAAGGAAAAGTAACAAAAGCTGACGGTACTGTTGGAACCACTGTTCCGTTCATAAATAATCCTATGGCATTTTTGTTTGACGAGATTAGATATGAAATTTCAGGAGTTACAGTCGATTCAACAAAAAAGGTTGGAATTTCCAGTACCTTAAAAGGATTAGCGTCTTTAACACCAAATGAGAAGAATCTGTTAGCTGTTGCAGGATGGGTTGCACCAGACAAAAGTATAATTACTCCTGACGCTTCGGGAAACTTTGATTTTTACGTACCTTTAAGATTACTTTTAGGATTTGCTGAAGATTACAGAAGAATAATAATAAATGTAAAACAAGAACTAGTTTTATTAAGGTCATCAAACGATAATGATATTATTAAAGCATCTGCTGGAACAACTGAAGCCAATTTAGACTGGAAACTAACATTAGACAAGATTGTTTGGAGAGTACCACATGTGCGACTAAATGATGAACACAGGATTACATTATTAAGAAAGTTAAAATCAGATCGAGACATTGTAATGCCATTCAGAAGCTGGGAGTTTCATGAATACCCCGTTTTACCTTCAACACAACGGCATACATGGACTGTAAAAACTTCTACTCATTTGGAAAAAGCGAGATATGTAATCTTTGGATTACAAACAAAGAAAAAAAGTATATTAACTGAAAATGCTGGTGAATTTGACCATTGTAAATTAACAAACTGTAAAGTGTTCCTGAATTCACAATTCTTTCCCTACGACAACTTTAATATCTCTTTTGATAAAAAAAGGTACAGTGTTTTATACGATATGTACGCTAGGTTCCAAAATTCATATTACGGCAAAACAAACACACCTCTACTATCTCCCGTACAGTTTGAATCGAAAGCTCCGATTGTTGTAATTGATTGCTCCAAACAAAACGAATCTGTAAAATCGTCTAGTGTTGATATAAAAATAGAAATGGAATTTCAAGAAAACGTACCTGCAAATACATCTGCGTATTGTTTAATTTTGCACGATAAAATTGTTACATACACACCGTTGACTGGTATCGTAAAGACGGTATTGTAAAACGTTGTACCACCACCGGCACCGCCACTGTCGCTAACCTATAAATAGCGGAGCAACAATGCAGGTCTTCAGTTGATCGTCTATCATCGCATGGGCAACATCTTCTACAAAATGAGTTCTCCATCTGTTGTACAAGGTGATGCAGAGGTAGCACCGTTATTGGAACGTGATAATACTAGTGAAGAAAAAATCATCAAGGAAATAACTGCATTTTTAAAGTTTGGTAAAAGAGATAGAGAGGAGGAAAGTAATGCAGACCCATCAAAGGTAGTACCAAAGAGGAAGAAGAAAGTTGAAGAAAATATTCCTCCTCACATTTTAACTGAAGTTTTTTTGCGAATCTTTTACCCCATCTCAGCATGCATCAGTAAAAGTGTATCAGTTGGATTGATGAAGTCATTGGATTATTCCCCTACAGTAATACTACACCATGGAACAAAAAAGGTTTTATTTTCGCAAAATGCTTGGGAGTCATTTTTGAAACATGTACATTTAATAGAATGTTATTTAACTAACAGTTTGTGTGGAAGGAAAACACATATTCGACTTTTGGATTGTGACAATGAAATCGATATTGTTAAACATCGTGGACAACTACAAGTGCGAATTAGAGACTTGACTCAACATGAAAATAAGATTCTACTGTCACATGAAGAATTCTACGTTTTAAACTACGCAACAGAACCTATTACAAGGTACATGAGACAGTTGGTATTTGCAAGCGCTATTATTAAAGAATATTTGGTCGATACTTTGGAAAAACAACCTGATAGCACCATCGTGTACGGACCTGTGGATACATCTATTTTTAATAGAATACCTCATGAAGTTTGCATGTGGAGAAAGTTAAAGGATTTTGAACCACTTGTAGAAATCGCTACAGAAGCTACAGAAGAAACAACACAGGAAGAAGAAACGGAGAAACAAGAAGAAGAAGAAAACGAAACACAAGAAGAAGAAGTTAAAAAAGACTAAAGTTTGACTTAGTAAAGAAGAACACACGTGGGGTAGGCCTATTGGGGACGGTGCCCACGTTAAATATACACCAACGCGCCTGCAACTGTACGGCCTGGTATTTAACCTACCGTGGTGAGGAAAACAGTTTAGTTGATCGCTAGGTGCCATGATGAGCGGAGGGGATGAAGAAGTGAGTGTAAAGCCTTGTGTAATAGAATTTCAAGCATTTCGAAATAATGATGATAGGTTTATTATCAAGGAATTAGTAATTTTAGACTTGCTTACATTTGTAGCCTACCCATTCACGTTTGATGCTCCTTTTTCTTTTAACAAACTTAACACCAAAGCAAAAAGTACAAACAAATGGATAACAAACTACTTTCATCACATACATTGGTATGAAGGATTTATAAGCTACAGTAATCTGCACAGTATTATGTTTAACTTTTGCAAACAATATTCACATATATACACAAGAGGATTAGAAAAAAAGAACTGGATACAAAAGTACACGCACGGTGATGTTTTCGATATAACTATTAGTAAGGACTTTAACATTAATCTCGGTAATATTTGTGTCGCTGCAAAAGATCTTAAACACGGCCAAACAAACTGTGCATTGTACAACGCGTATCGTTTGGCTGCTTACTTGAAACAAACGCAGGAATGTGGTGGGGGTAGCGGAGAACAGAAATGTGGTGGGGGTAGCGGGGCCTATAAATACGAGGAGACAGCACCGCTCCAGCACGAGTATTATTCGAGACTCCGAAGAGGCAACATCACAGAAGACACCACAACCACCACTGACGAAGATGGCATCACAACAGTTTCTACAAACACTGGTTGATCAATTCAACACTCATTCAAAATCCGACCTTCTGCTAACTAAAAAGTGTTCAGAACTAAAAGAACAAAAACATTACATTATTCATAACATCAAGAAAGTGGAAACCACACATGGAGAAGCAATTCTAGTTTCATTGAGCGAAGGACCTTTCACTCCAGGAGATGAGCCGAAGTTTCAAGCATTTCTTCCAAAACGATTTGTTCAACTGCTACAAAATGAAGATTTGCGAGATATTCAACCGGGGACGTTGTATTTGGTATCACACGGTGTAAGCGGCAACAACTCGACGGAACTCAC
This sequence comes from Allygus modestus, assembly GCA_963675035.1. Classification (NCBI taxonomy): domain Eukaryota; kingdom Metazoa; phylum Arthropoda; class Insecta; order Hemiptera; family Cicadellidae; genus Allygus; species Allygus modestus. Next base: position 95,106,010 of record OY776113.1, read on the forward strand.
TCTGCACATCACGCATCCTTGTACATAATGTCTCTGTTTGTATTTTATTGTTTGTATTTCTAGTTATCAATGTTAAACTTAAGTTTATTGTATTGTAAGATGTTTGTTTAATAAAGAAAATATAAAAAAAAAAAAAATAAAATAAAAAAAAAATAAATAAAAACAGCAACACAGCAGTATATTATTTTATATACTGCTGTGTTGCTTTTTTTAAAATTCAAATGGATGACCTTGAACTTTCATTCAGGGTTAACTTATGAAGAGGTATAAAAGAGAGGGACCAGTGAAGTTAGTCTCAGTCTTGTCTAACACACGCTGCAGCTAACATGTCGGTGTCACCTATGAAACATTTATTTTTCGATAACAATTTGAAGACATATTGTTGCGAGTTACAATGTTTTAAAATACCAGGCGATCAAGTTGACGGGAAAGCTTGTCGTAAGTGCAAGTGTTTCAGCTATTGCATATGTAGATGTAAAACGTATCAAATGAACCGACAAGATAAACTACAAGAATTACGCCGAAGGATTGCATTACTGTGGCGGCGAATGTAGTAGCAACCAGCTGCCACCTGCCGCCTGCCATCTGCTGTCCGCCATCTTCTCCGCCCCACCATTTTGTTTGATACCAGAACGCTAGCTAGCGAATAGTCAGTACACCTCCGGCTCTCGACTGGTGAACATCGAGTGCTCTTCACAAACGTAAAACATTGTATTAAAATGTCCATTAAAATTAGGTGTATTCATTATGACTCTATTCATCTGGCGACTTTCCAAGACCTCGAGGTTTTTAATGAAGAGTTAAGACTTCTCATTGCGTCCGGTTACGATTTATCTTTGGAACTTTACGCATCAAAAAACAACATGGACTCTGCGCAGGAATCGAAGTATATACCGTCTTTCTTCAGAAAGCAAAGTGATGGCCGCAACTCGTCCGGATCAACAACATCGATGACAACCAACAACGGGGAACTATTGTAAACATGAATTATTGTAAATAAAGTAATATTTGTAATATGAATTATTGTAAATAAAATAAAGTAATATTTGTATTAGTACTACCTCGCACTCGTATCATTCGATTGCTTCATTCGATAATTTTCATTCGATATTTTATCGAATTAAAACTATCGAATCACAATCGGATTTTACGCGTGCGAGGTAGTACTTTTTTAAAATTACCTCCCCGTGACCTTGAACTTTGAACTTTAACTCATTTCGTCACAAAACCGCCTACGTCACTGGCTCAGCCCCAGATGACGTCTTTCATGACTCAGCGCATCCGGTCACGTGACCGGATGACGTCACTTCCGGCGCAAAAACCGCAAACCCACACTACTCGTGTAGTTCTGCTCGGCATCAGAAAGTAACCGACTGGCATACGCAACGACTACCTCTCTGTCGTTTTGTCGCTGGGTGAGGGCCGCTCCCAGGCCAGCGTTCGATGCGTCGACTTGGAGAACGAACGTCTCGGCAAAATCTGGGCAAGCAAGGATCGGGGCAGTACTCAAGGTATGCTTTAGTTCGTCAAACGCCTGGGTCTGCTCGTCACCCCAGATCCATTTGGCGTTTTTCTTGAGCAGCCCACGTAGTGGGGCCGAGACGGAGGCGAACTTCTCCACGAATCGACGATACCAGGAGGCAAGGCCGAGAAAGCTGCGAAGCGCCTTGACGTTCGTAGGAGCAGGAAATTCCTGGATCGCTCGTACCTTCTCCGGGTCCGTCGAGATTCCCTCGCTACTGACTACATGGCCCAGATACTTGAGTTCTCTCCGGGCGAAGTGACACTTCTCGGGGTTTAAGCGGAGACCGGCATCTCGGAGGCGCCGGAAAACAACGCCGAGAAGTTCAAGGTGCTCCTCAAAAGCAGAGGATACAATCACCAAATCGTCAAGGTAAGCGAACGCTTTCGGTTCCAACTCAGGCCCAATGACTCGGTCTAGCAGTCGCTGAAAGGTGGCTCCAGCAGAATGCAGGCCAAACGGCATGACCTTGAACTGAAAGAGTCCAAGCCCGGGGACTGTGAAGGCCGTGATGGGGCGGCTGTCTTCGGCCAGTGGCACTTGCCAGTAACCTTGTTTGAGGTCCAAGGTACTGATGTACTTGGCTTGCCTGAGTTTTTCGAGGATGCCGTTTAGCCTCGGCAAGGGATACGCATCCTTGATCGACGAGTCATTCACCCTGCGCATGTCAATACAAAAACGATACTTCCCGGTCGATTTCTTTATCAGCACGATCGGCGAGCTCCATGGGCTGCCTGATGGTTCGATCACACCATCCCGCAGCATGGCAGCCACCTCTTCGTTGATGATCGTTTGCATGGCAGGGTTACGTGGGTAGTGTCGCTGCTTTATCGGGGCTACGTTTTCCTTGAGACGTATCACGTGCTCAACCAACGTAGTTCGCCCGACCACAGAATTGAACAGGGGAAGCTCCTCATCAAGAAAAGCTTGAAGATGGCGATCCTTCTCGTCGGTCAGGGGTTTCAGAGTGCCAGAAGCACACGAGAAAGGTCCCTACATCTCGGTCTCTGCCGCGTCAGCGACGTTTAATTGTATGAGGTTCAAGTCGTAAACACACTTCATACCTAAAACAACGTCGGTCGTAAGTCCGGGAACAAAGTAAACTCCCAGAATAAGGGGTTCACCCAGGATTGAAGCGGGCAGGTGGTACTTCCCTCGAATTCGGCAGCGAGTGCCATCGACCATCCTAAGTTCCGAGTTCGAATCCTCGGATTTAACACCACACTCTACTAGGTATCGCGCCACCTCGTCCCCAATGAGGTTTACTACGGCCCCCGTGTCCAACAAGGCTCTGAAATTTCGGTCGAGTAGTCTGACGTCGATGAAGGGTCGAATGTCGGGCAGGTCAGACTCCTCGCTAGCTCCACTGACGAAGGTGCTCACACGTCGGAGCCACTCCGACCACTCTTTGGAGGTTGTGCGGCACTGGGACGCTGGGGGCTCAGGTGACCTCCGGACACCTGAGTCCGGTTGGCGTTTCCCGAACGGCAGTCACAACGAGTGGTTGCTACACATTCCCGTTTGCAATTGAAACACCTCATCACCTTCGGGCGCCGGCAATGGCGATAAAGGTGTCCCTCCGCATTGCAGTTCCAGCATATCATCGTCTTGGCCCGAGAAGACCGGGCTTCAGGTGAAGCAGAGCGCCGTGCTGGATTGCGAGGACTGGGAGATCGGTCCTGCCTCTGCGGTTGATTGGCCCAACGATCAAAAGTGACTCGTTTGTCACGGCCTCGCTCGTTCAGTTTCGGCCTAAAGTGGTTGGTTTGGGTCGGTTGAGGGACCGGCCTTGGTTGCGGTTGCACAGTCTCCGGCAACAAACTGTCCAGCACTGCAATGTCCATTGAGCGGTCGTTGCGCCTGCTGGCGACATACGCTGACTCAGGCACTAACGCTTGAGATGCAGGGGGGGAGGGCGAAAAGTTTTCCGTTCACGCACCAACTCTTCGAACTCCTCGGCTCGCTCGATGAGTTCAGGCAGCGAAAAGAAGTCCTGTCTCCGGATCATGAATTTGTATTCCGGTCTCATGTTGGCGTACACCAGATTAAGTTTCTGCTGGTTACTATATTCGCCACTTCTCCGGATCAGGGTTGTCAGCGCAATGAAAAGTCGCGGAACGACTCTGTGTCACCCTGAGTTCGCTTACGGATTTCTTCGTCCAGGTTGCGACGATAGCCTGGCGGGAAGAACTGAGACTCGAACATCCGACGAAACTCCGAAAAATTGGTCCATATGTCTCTGTTATTGCGGTACCAGAGTAGGGCCTGGCCATGAAGGAGCTCCGGCATAGCCTTGAGAACTTCTTCAGGCGACAATGAATATGCTTCGAGAAGTTCCTCCAATCGCTCGAGGAAGGAGACGGCATCGCGTCGGCCATCAAACCGTAAATTCCACTTCCGGACTAAGTCACAAAGAGTGGAGGACGTTTTAACAACGGTCCTACTCCGATACTCCTCTTGTTCTGCACGCCGAGACAGGTCCGAGGAGTTGACACCTCCATACGTGCCAGGCACCTGGGACCAGGACACATGGTGGGGGGTTATCTCCGGGGCACGCCGGTCGGTTGCTCGCCCATCGCCTTCGTACGAGCTAGGCTTGTAGACAGGCTCAGGTTGAGGGCGGCGCTGGTTATCGTCCAACCTCGCCAAGGTCTGCACCAGCGAAGCCAGAGTTCGTTGAACATACTCTGAATCCGCATTCGGAGATATGCCCAATATACCCCGGATCCTGTCTGATTCACCCGCATAAGGGTTAACTGCTAGGAAATCAGTCGGCCGTGGTGCTGGTTGAGCCGCAAATGTCCCTTGAGTGGTGTACTGGGACAAGTCGAAACCCGCAGTCAAGGGCACTCCGATGGTCGTTGGCCGGAAAATAATTTCCATCAGTCGGTCTGCGAGAGCCGTCCGGCACGTGGCACGTCGCGCTGACGGATTGGCAAGCGGAATCCGGTGGGTAGGCCGAGATAGAGTGCGGCCAGGCACCGGATGTTGGCCGGTTGATCACAATCCTGGGCGGTTGCGAAGTAGTCGTGCGCTGATGCGTGTCACCAAAACCCAATGAGGTCATCGGTTGATATTGTGGCTGGCCTATAGCCCAGGAAGAGAGCGGACGATGAGAATATCCGCCAGAAGTCACAGCGCCCAATAATTGGCCTGCAGAGGAGGTGGTATGGCTCGTATCCAGAAAAGAGAGGGGTTGAGCCCGAGACGCCACCTCACTTTGAGAGGTTACAACTGGTGGGCCGCTAAACATCTCCCCCGTAACAGGCACAGGCACGGTTTTCCAGAAATCGCAAAATCGTTTGCGCAAGTCCGCTACGTTCCCTTCGGTCGGTAGGCCATGGTGTGCCATCTCCGCCATCAGCTGGTGCTTTTGAAGCTCATGGATCCAACCGACTCGAGGATCTTCCACTGGGGACCTAGGAGTGGTCACCGCTGACGAAGTCATAGCAGTTGTGAACACCACGGTTGTCGTTGTGGTTGTGGACGCGCTCGAGCATGTCACACTAGGCGAGGGAGCTGTATTGGCTGCTCCTGGTGACGTCGTCGTCAACACGTGTTGCGAAACCACCACCGTTACAGGGGGGTTCTTGGTCATTGCTGCTCTTACTTGCACGTACAATCAGAGGGGGACGCAAGACAAAAACAACGACGAGAAAATACTAAAACAAACTCGCACTGAAAATAAAACCAATGACCCAAAACAAAATCAAGATAAATTATCTCATAGCAATCAGTGCTAAAAACCTCAATTTACCCTGATAAAAGCGTCTTATCGGCTCACCAGTACTAAACCAGTTACAAATATCGCTGAAAATACAAGTATACAACTTCACCAATATTAAAATTAGTTATGATACTCCTCACTGAGCTCTCTCTGACAAGTTACGCACCACTGTTACACATTCACTAGTCCATCTGTACGGGCGCCATTTTGTGATGAACTTTCTGGGGGGTTGAAAATGTTTCGGACCGTCAGGCGAATCCGAAATCCCAGGAAATTCGTCACGGTATGTCGAAGTCCCAGGAAATGCTCAGCTCGGCTGCTGGGATATTTCCAGGGGGCGAAGTTCGAATGTAACAGCGGTTATACGATTTATAAAATCAGAGAGCTCAGTTATGTCAACTCGGTTGCCGGTCAACTCAGAGTTGCCTCATCCTTGCCCACAGAAAAATTGGTTGGGGCCTAGAATTTTGAATCAACCTCCCCGGGGGTTTACTTAAAATTCAAACTCCTCAAGATGAGATTAGGTAATTTAATTTAAACAAAAAAGGAAAGAATTTAGAATTTAGAAAAAAAGGAATTTACAAGCAATCAATAAAAATTAATTTAAGTTTAGACAGTAACCTCTCGGGATCGACTCGCTGCCGCTATCGCTAGACTGGGCGCTCTACTAGGGCTTAGTACGGGCCTAGCAGAGAATTCCAAAGAAACCCCAGTACCAGAAATACTTCTCACAGGAGTAGGGTTACCCTACGCTCCGGTTAGACTTGCAGGTTACAACCAGTGTTCACCTGTCTATACTTGGATTAGACTCGCAGGTTACAACCGGTGGTCACCTGTCTAACTGTAGGAAAACGAGGTTACTCTCAAAGAAATAAATGCCTCACAGGCTGATTTTAATTTGTTTACTACTAAAATAAAGTTAATAGATAAAAGTTGACACCGGGATGATAATCTTTATTACCCAGTTACTATCAACGTGTCGGGACGCTAGGCTATCTTATGTTAAATTACCACTTTACTGGCAAAAGTTAATAACCAAGCCTAAATATACTAATCGTAAGAATCGTAGACGTACCTTTATACCAAAAAGCAGTCGTTAGAACGAACTTTACACTTGTCACGCACTTTACAAAACCTCACCGAGAAAAATCGTAGTCAGAAGAACGCACAAGCTATCACTAGGACGGTCTCTTCGAGAGTGACGCTATTTCTCCACGAGGAGCAATCCTTCCGCCTCGATGAATCACCGCAGCTGATCGGCCAAGGGTCAGTTAAACTCCAAAAATCAAGGGCATATCCGGCAACCTTCTTCTTCACCAGCCAAAAGTAATTCCGAGAGAGAAAGAAGAACCCACCTCGTCAGCTGTCAACTGTCAAACTAAATCACGGTCGATGAGGGGCGAGGTTATGTCGGATTGTTGTGGTTCGGTCAACGAGTAAATAATCGTTTATTTTCATCGAAGTGGTGAATCTTATTAAGTGTTGTCGTTTATTTATCCCTGGTTACATGCTTAACATGTAATTCCGTCACCTTAGAGGGTCCCTAGGCTACTCACAGTTGAAAATTGGTTTACCAAATCTAGGCTAAGGTAGGCTTAGGCTAAGGTTATTGGGATGCGGTCAAACGACGCTGTAGGTAGGCCTCACAATGTGCTAAACTTTACCCCTCTACACATTTAGCACATTACACATAAAACCAAGATTGACTGGTTTTGATCCGGTAGGGCTCGCTGACGATCACGATCTGGGCTTTGACCTCACAAGCAAGCTGCTCAAGAATGGCGTCAGCTGCTTGACTCTGCTGCAGGTTTGCCTGGACGAAACGGATCATTTCGTGGCAGATCGAGCCCTCTTAGCGTCTAGGGCTTTCCTGAAAGCCCTGCATGCCCCTGAGCCCGGAATGTGGTCCGCGGACGCTCCAGGTGTACCGGTGCAGAGAACGCAGGAAGCGGCCGCTGTGCAAGCAGCGGCCTTATGTTCGCCGCTACCGCACCTCCAACAATTGTTGCCGCGGTCGGGACCGGAGCAACTCCGACGCGTGTGGCCGTACCCGAGGCACCGAAAACAGCGTTCTACCTCGAGGCGCTGCCGAACTCGGCAGACGACCCAGCCAATCTTGATCTTCCCAGACCGAAGAAAGAGAAGCCCGTCTTTCTCTTCCATCTCAACGACAGCCTTCCTCTGCTCCCGCTTGTTTGGCGAGAACAGGGTGATCTTAGGCACGCCGGAGATTGTCGGAAGGTCTCTTGTGATAGCCGCAATGACATCGGCCTCCGAAGCCAGGGCGTCTAGATCCAAGATCTCTACCCACAGCTTCGGGATGATGGAGCGGACCTCGCCCTTGTCCCCTATCGCTCTCTGAAGTGCTTCCTGGAGTTTCCCCCGGTCGTCACACTTCGAGAGCTCGAGGAGAACCCCCCTGGCCTCCGTCTTCCGGATCTGCTGAACCACAGTTCCGGAGTCCTCTGGCGTCACCTCACTCTTCATCAATCCGAGGATCTCCGAGTAGGTCTTGCCGGTGGTCGGATTGATCAGGACCATCTGGTTCCTGGTCTCCCTAGGCCGAGTCTTCTTTGGCTTCTCCTTCTTTTGGCTGGGTGCTTGGGAAGGCATGTTTTCCACCTCTTCCCGCTTCTTCTGGGCTTTCACCTCCGCCCGAAGCTTCCTCCTCTGTTTCTTGGAGAGGACCTGATTAAAACCCTCCCTGTCCGCAGATGCAGTGGTGGCTTCTTCTCCGTTTCTCTCCACGTGGACGGTCCTGTTCTTGACGTCCGGTCTCTTCTCCGTTTGCTGTTCTGCAGGAGGGCTAGTCGCCGATCTCTTGGCACCACCACCAGGCGCCCCAGACTCTGAAGATGGAAGTGGAGCTTGCCCCTGCTTCTCCTCCAGAAGCCTGAGCCGCCTTAGCGATGCCTTCCAGAGACCGAGCATCGAGTCAAAGACATCAAGGGATGCATCCAGGGTTACTATCCCGTTCTTGATGCCCATCTACACGTTCTTCTGCTTCGCGACCGCGGCAGACATGTCGAGGAGTGTCCCGCATCCTCTGCAGTTCCTCCTCGACCTTTTCCTGAGCCATAGCCACGTTCCTTTCATCCGGCGAAACTACCGGAGATGGAGCTCGAGCTGTTCTTGGCTTCGGGGTATTCCTCGAGCTGGCTGAATCCGTGGAAGCCAGCGCGACCACAGGAGAAGAGGCCAGTGGTGGGGACCTCGCTACCAAGCTACTCCTCCGAAAAATGGAGGCAGTACTGGCGCTAGGAGGGGGGAGTTCTGGAAACTCCCTCATATCGTTGCCAATGTTGATGTTGTCGTTGTTTTTAGGGGTTGCCATACTTTAGTTTAACCAGCGCATCGCACGACGAGGGTGAACCCGGAATTGGCCAGGCCAATTATACCCAGGGGGACGATGCCCCCACCCCAGTTCCCCGGGGACCCGACCTCCGTTTGCCGGCACCGGATTCCAGACGTGCCGGGGTTCACCGTGGCAGTGCAGAGCCCGACCTCTGCACCCACGCCGCACTCCCTGACCAGGGCCCGAAGGGGCTGGCTCCTGACACCCACTGAGGAGAACCCATCGGCAGTGCAAGCACACATCAGCCCCTGCGACACCAGGGACACTCCCAGGGACCCCCCAGTGGACACCGGTCGAAAGAAGGCGGAAAGACACCCATGATGCGGGGTCGAAGAAAAGAAGGAGATGAGCAAGGCTTGCTCAGGAAAGAAGAAGGACGGCGAGCCAAGGCCCAAAAGGTGAGAAGAAAGGCCTTGGCCCTGGAAGAAACTGTGAGAAGAAGAGTCTCACAGCCAAGTGGATTTTACCCGCGCTAGCCGTGACGCCACTGGCTTGTGACGCCCCGTTGCCCAGGGTGCGCGACAAGGACGCCGCGGGCGGGATCCACACCCTGCACCCCAATTGTGTTTTATTACTGATAATATAACTAAAGATAGATTTTTTCCTTTGTTTAATCCTGGGTCACGGAAATTATTACGACAAAGCGGCATTATATCAGTTCACATCTGGAATTGTAGTCTTTGTTGTTGTTGCAGTTTAGGCAGTTTCTATAGTTTTGCGTAAATATGAACAATCAAAAGCTTTTTGTACACTACGATGATGATATAGCCATTATTCTTTCTAAAGTGCAATTTGAATATGAGTGTAAAAAAAAACATAATTTAGACACAAATACACGATTTAACAAAACAACAAAATAGGAGGGGTTATTTGTTATGCTGATGATAAAATGCGAAGGTAAAAGTTAAGTCAATTTATATAGTTCAAGAAAATATTTTTAAGTCCAAAATTCAGTTTGATTTCACAGAGTCGTTCTCTGCTATATAATGTAACTTCTTTGCTATATTGGATGAAATTGGGTGAAGGTAGATGAAACTCTGGTAAGAAGTTTTGATAAAAGGGATAAGAAATCTAAGAACTATTACATATTTATTTTTTTTGATTTTTTTTTTTTGATTTATTTGGACTTAACCTATTGCTTCTAGTGTTTAAAACTACACTACGTTTCGGGAGGTAAGGAAACTCCTCCCGTTATCAAGTGAACCCTACTTACATCTACATATCAAATTCTTACACCTAACTAACCTAACTAACCTACCTTTTTTTTGATTTTCCATTTGTTCGTATATATAAGTGTTGTGTTAGTGTATTGTATTCGATTTTTTGTATATATATTTTGTGTTAGTGTAAATTAAAATGTAAAGGAAAATATTTAAAAAATCCAAAAAAATGTAGGTTAGTTAGGTGTATATATAAATGTTGTGTTAGTGTATTGTATTCGATTTTTTGTATATATATATTTGTTATCTTTGTGTTAGTGCAAATTAAAATTTAAAAGAATAATATTTAAAAATCAAAAAATGTAGGTTAGTTAGGTGTAAGAATTTGATATCTAGATGTAAGTAGGGTTCACTTGATAAAGGGAGGAGTTTCCTTACCTCCCGAAACGTAGTGTAGTTTTAAACACTAGAAGCGATAGGTAAAGTCCAAATAAATCAAAAAATAAATTCAAATCCATCGCTATTATGAGTTTCAAAAATACAGTTATTACATATTTATTTAGTTTAGCTAATTATGTGTTTTTTGTTGGTCTGTCTTTAGATAGTTTGTATGTCAGCAGACAAAATACAATTAAGTGTTGGTAAATATGTAGACTGTGTTTATCTTTTAGTTATAAAAGCAAGGAAAGCAGTTAGGTTAATTTGTATTGCATATTTGAGCCCAAAGATTTAACATTTAATACAATTTTACTCCAGATTTTAAGAAACAGAAATTGGCTTGAAGTTACATAAATCTACATCTGATTCAATATCCAAAAATAAACTAACAACAAAGTTTAAACTAAACCATCAAATTCTTCTTTTGGGCTATTTTTTGAACAGGAGTAATAAGTTTTTCATAAAAAGAATTATTTTGGCACAATCTAATGAATATTTTGATATGCAATATGCTTTTTTACAATAGCATCTTACAATTTCGCACGGTGATTTCCCATTTGATACATGCATTTCAAAATTAGTGTTTTAAATAAATAACAGATATTTAGTTACGGATTTTTAATGAACAATTTTGAAGCCACTACATTTATTTGATTACTAATGAAAACTATTTGATTTGTGTTTCAAGCCCACCATTTTTCACGGGCTAATAACAGCTAGTTTCCAATAAACGTATTTTAAATATTCAGTTAAACACGTTTAGGGGCATCTAGCACATTTAAACAATATTTTGTATCTTATTCTCATGGGTTCATATTGATAGTTATATTTTTTAAAACATTAATTACAAATAAGAATGTCTCAATTCGGGTTTAAAATAAATAGTCCATAACTAGCCTATCAATACACACTTATCGGAGTAAGATACAAAATATTTGAAAAATGTGCTATAAACGTGTTTAACTGAATATTTAAATAACGTTTTATGGAAATGTCTAACCGTGTGTTTTACGATTCCACGAGGTTATGAAATATAATGTTTAGTCGCTGCATGGCCGCTCCGCCAGTCACTTTCTTTGGATAATCGGACTAAAAATAAGAATTACAACAAATAAGAAAACACCAGAAAGTTCTTACAATACACCGTGCAAGACGCAGAACAATTATAATATGAAGAGCGAGGCGGGCTTGCGTTGAAATCAGTTGTGTGGAGATCAACGCGCTACGCAGGACAGAACAAAGATGTTAGGGAAGGAGGAGTAGATGAGTTGAGAGAATGGAGAAGTGGCGGAGAGGGACGGTTGAGGGGGAGGGGGCAGTTTCCTCACACACTCGCAGCGCGTCGTAGCAGCGATACAATGTGCGCCGTCTAGCGGCCGGGATTTGGCAGAACTAGCCCTCGCTCCGCCTTAAGAAACCACGGAAAACGGCCATGATAGATTTAATGCTTATAAGAACAATGTTAGATCCCCTCTCAACGTGCCTCACTGTACAATTTTTTTTAACAGTTTCACCAATAAAAAAAACATGTTTCAGTGTTGATATAACATTTTGATTTTGTTTATGAAATCATTTTCTTTTTAGATATGATAAGTTAACGTTTAAAAATGTATTAAATATTTACTTTAATAGGATTTATTTTTGGAAAATTATTCTCTTGAACACACTGTTCTATATAGTACCTATAGATGAAATAAATCCATATAATTTATAACTTTTAATATAGTTAAAATCTTAATTTGAAAAATTCTTTTACAAAACTATGAACAATTTATTTTTATTACAGAGTAAAACTGGGTTGATTAAAATACATCATAGGATACAAAATGTTTATTTTTTTGGCATTTTACAGATCCAAATGCTTATCACAATCACAAGAAGAGCTTATTCTACATGGGTACACTGCTATAGGCCATGATATTATCACTATTGCTAAATTTGACAAAAACGTTATTTTAAACTGCAATGTTAGTTATTGTAATAATATTACATTGACACGTCCCAATTGGTAAAATAGTTTATGGTAGTGCAGAATTTGCATTGTTATGTAATTAATAATGGTTCTAAGTTATACTTTTATGCTGTTTTTAGTAGGATCGCTTTGTATTGAAAATACACAATTCATGTATTAAATATATTATTGATATTTTTTTACTGACAAAAAATAATCTAAAGTAACAAGGTTCTAATTGCCATAACAAATTTTTAGATAATTTGTAATTGATATGTCTACAAAATAATTAAGACGGAAGGTTTGTGCATTTTGGAAGAGAAGGGATTGCAATAAATAAGTATAAAAAAAACAAGCAATTAATGGAAGAATATCCCATCACCCAATTCCTCCGGATCCAAAATGACATATTTTTTCTCAGAATTTAAAACTCATTTATCTCAATTTCTGAAGATTTAGTTTGTGCAACAGTCCTCAGCTTCCCATTTCTGTGAATCTACAATTACCGTATTTTTTACAAGTATCAGTATATAATCTAAAACATATTTGTGTGTCCATTAACGTACTCAACTTTTTTGCTTGCATTGTAACGCAACCTCTCAGTTAAAACCTCTCAGTTATTAGCCTAACCAGTAGTTTTAAGTATCGAGTATATTAGCATAACTATCTTGGGTCATCCTAAATAAATAACTATTACAAGTTTTTTAGTATTTCACATGATAACTAGACTACAATAGTCTAGGATTTAAGTAGGTTAACTGACACAAAAAAAAACATACTTTCAGTAAATATACGGTATCAGAAAACTGCTACTTACTGTTTCCCATTAATTGGCTACTAGAGTTAGGTTCAACATAAATTGATACATTCTAACTTGATCATTCCTCAATATAGCTGGGTCGGAAATAACAAGTAATATTATTTATCTCGGGGAATCTCCATTTTCTGACAATTTTATCCCAAATGGCACTTCAAAATCAAACATTGCAATCTTCTTATTCTTATTCAAACTTTATTAAAACAAGAACAATGGTTTATTTACTTACTTACTTGATACTAGTTGGCGAGTCTTTGCGCCCTAGAAACTTGGACAGACAGATATCAATGAGAAAATCCCCTGTTTTGGTTGAGCCAACAAGAAATTATTTGTACATAAAACCAAACATTTTAAATTTCTCCATATACATAGGGGGATTGAAAGTAAACAACAATTTCTTTTGGATTCACAGATAACAACAGCTGAGATAAACAATGTATTGCTTTATTTAAATCTAAAGAAGTTAAGATACATTTTTAGATGCACAATAGACATTTGCATCCTGAAAATTGGATTAGGGTAGCAAAATATATTCCCACTTTAAATCAATTTACAAGTTAGTTTCTAGTAATAACTACTTAAGTGATAGATGATATAAACCTTAATATCAAAATAAATAAATAAATAAGGAAATTATTAAACCTCCATTGAAAGCCATTGAAAGTATGGGTGAGATATGGCAATCGTGTGGTGTAAGTAGTTAGATTTAAGTACTTAAAATTATTAAAGCTTCCTATATACCTATCCTAGAAAAACCACAAAAACAGGGCAAGAAAAATTACCTAACATAAAAAAAGCTAGTGGGAATAGTGCTGGGCCTAAGTAAGTCGGCTTAAGTTAATACATTCGCTGCAGCTGACATTTTAACAAATCTTTTTTGAAACTAATGTTTTTCTATCGTTGTGTAAATAACAACCATTTTATACAACTTAAAAAGACAAAATAAAACAAAAAAGATACAACAAATCCATAAATTAGTAAGAAAACCCATAAGAAATTATATTTATGACATTAGGTAGTTAGGGTTGTACTGTACAAATAAAACAGGGAAGGTAGTTTTGAAAGAATCCATGTAGCGATGGAGAAGCCCATATAGAGAATCCACGGACTGGATAACCCATTGGCCTTGTCCAAGTGCACATTAGCGATCTTGTTAGCAAATATCCAATGGAAAAATGAGCTATTAGCATGACCTGCATAGTACAACTGAAACCTCAGAAGTTCCTAACGTAACTCCCTGAACACGTTTTGGGGGGTCGCTAAAAATGATATACCGGTATGTTTGTTTTCGTTGAATTATTTATTTTAGATTCAAATTTCTAGGTTATTTAACTTTTACTACACTGTGAACATGATGATAAGTGTCGAAGCACGTGTCAGTAATTAAAAATGTTTCAAAAAAGAGGGTACTCTGGCTATCATTTGTATTAAGCATTTTGTCTTTGTGGGATCGCGTGAAATAATTTGTTTAATTTATAATCAATCGTAAAGTGTTCTCAACCAATCGGAAAATATTGTTAAAATACCGGATCGAGTAATACTTGAAGAGCTACATGACGAAGAATCCAATCTTTTGTCACTAAATAATAAGAACTCCAACAAGTTAGTGGGCGGCATTGCAGGCCAATGGGTTAAGCTAAATAAAAGCTGCAATCAATATTTTTACTAGGAGCTTCTCATGGTTTAAATTTAAAACTATGAAACATGGCTAGTAAAAAACCTAACACAGACATGTAAGGGGGCTAAGTACATGATCTAAACTGTAAATATAAGAATCAGAATATACTTCAATAATATCAAAATTGTGGATGACAGCATCATGTAATGCAGTTCAATCTTATATATGTTTCAGAATTTTTAATTGATCATTGTTACTGACAAATTTAAGCATGAACAAGAATATAATGCTAAGTTTGGATAATGCCATTAAGATTTTAACAGGAAATATTATTTAATGCAAATATTATTTAATAAGTCAAGCTTGTTACTCCGTTAATTACTACCACATTTCTAATTAATATATAATGAATTTTTTCGATTCCACACAATAGGATGGGTAAAATTAAGTGGATTAAGATGCCATAAAAAGTATTAAACATAACATGTTAACGCTTTATCAATTATTTTATAGAAATGTTGAGAATATCTAAGTAAATTTTAATCTCTTTGAGAAAACATATGCTATAATACACCCTTGATGAAGCAACCCTGCAGCATAGCATATTCACAACACATTTTTTTATTCAGGATAAATATCACACACAAAGAACTAATTTTACTCTCGTAATTTACCTTTTCTACATTAACCCATTGGCTCACAACCCCGAGTATACTCGTGTCCGCCGTAAGTAGCCTGGACGTGCAACCCCGAGAATACTCGTGATTGTGTAAAAAGAATTTATACTTTAATAATTCTTTACAAATGTTTAGTCTAATAATAATATATTGTGTATAATTGATCTTCTGTGTCATGAACCATTTTGAGGAATTTTGTATGCATATGCCCATACCTGGGGAAACTTGGTCCAATTTAGGAAAAATATTATTTTGGAAAATATGTTATATCTAGGTCAAATGTAAATGTATCACTATAATTTTTTATTTTCATGTAAAAAAATAAATAACCAACACGTAAATAATATTTTTTGGGCTGAAATATTATTTTTTTGTTTTTTTACATGTAAGCTCCTTTTAAAATATAAATTTATTATAAACTATATGTATGATACATATATATAATATTAAATATTATATATATGTATCATACATATAGTTTATAATAAATATGAAGAAAATACTGTTGACAGTATTTATATATAGTAAATTTTACTATATATAAATGCTGTCAACAGTATTTTCTTCTTGTAGATAATCTATTTCTCTAAAGATTAGTGTAAAAATTAAGTAAATTGAGCAATAATTGTTGCTATAGTGACAGTTTTAGTAAAAGTCTACATTTACGTAATTTTTCTTAGAAAACTGAACGGTTTGTCAGGTGGCAAATTTCAGGTAGCCCAATGGGTTAAATATGCCACATTGTTTATGTTTATACCATTTTTGCAGGAGGGCTGCCAGTTGAAAGTGTAGTTATTAATTTGTATGTGGACTCCATAAATTATATTTTGTAACATTTGATTTTTTTGTTATTTTATTTTGTGAGTTCCTTCAAAAAGATATTTTTATATACAATATTGATGCCCCCAAATATTATTGCTTTGATATGAAATGCTAAGTATAATGATTCAAAATCATAAAGCCTTATCCAGACTTTTTGAACAATAAATATCCAAATTATTATTTTATTTACGAGACTAGAGATTTGTAAGTGGACGAGATCCTTGATTAATGATTTTAAGGTGGGGTTATTTCTAAAACTTAAATACTGTATTTAGTACCACCAATATTCAACTCTCAGACCAGGTAAATGACTGAAGTCACATAATGTATTAATAGTGTAAAGTTTGTCTTTGTCGCTTGAGAGAAAACTGTTGCTGTGTGCTGCAAAAGTGACAAAAACCCTTTACACTCAAATTACATAGCCAATTTTTCCTACAACTGCAATTTTGAATAACACAAACATACAAAAATTCACTTTCATCCATTTTGGTTGAATTCACAAAACTGAGGTTATAAACAGTCAGTTAGCTTGGTCCAAAGTAACAATCAATCAGCTGTTTATTAGCTTTCAGAAATGTGGTTTTAGACCGTTCAGGGGCAGTTGTAGGAAAACTCTTTTTCTTAACTTTGCAGGGTAGAGTAAGTTATATAATATTATGTTGTAGTGTATAAAACATTTCTAACAATAGGAAAAATATACAGAGACATAAAAACCTATGTTTAATTTTATAGGACACATGGTAATAATAAATACGCACCAACTATTTCAATACTGTCAATAAAAAGGCACCAGTTGACTAATACTTGTCTATTACTAATTTATCTACTTAGCTTTTCACAAATATTTTCATGTCTTACACAAGGGAGCGCAGAATTGGAACAGTCAGGACCTCCCGCAGCGCCGTCCTCGCGCAGTAAAAATGTTAGGCGGGGAACTGGCGCTGTACCCCCACCTCGCAGCCGCGAGTACTACACCAGGGAGCCATGCCCTCATCCCCACTCCATACATAACAACAGCAGTTCTGCCAACTGACATAAACATCATAATTGTCGTATACTCCTAAAATACGACAATTTCAAACCACGAATCTTGTCATTTCCAGAATCTTATATATTAATCCTCCCTTATCTCTTGACCAATTTTAATGTTTTAAGAATCAAAAAATCATCTCAGTTCGTAGTTTTGCAATAAGGTTTAAAATTTTCAATATTTTTATTCTCAAGGGCACGGGCTGCCCTCAAAGTTTGTTTTTTGCACATAATATTAACATGGGGAATAAATTTATTTGAATTGCAGCTGTGAACACATTATGGACAGGCTATTAGCAATACCAGATATTCCAGGTAAGGAATGTCTTTATCCATATAAATAAAATTAGTTTTGTTTTACATCGCTTTGAGCAGTGAAATTTTGTATGCAGCGGAGATATTTAAATATGTGTTAACATTTGTTTATCTGACTGTCTGTTTATAAGCCATATTTGTTCTGTGTTTCACAAAAAAAGACTGTACTGAATGAAATAAAAAATGTTTGTGAGGAGGAGGAAACGTTTAGGCTAAAAACTTGAACAGCGCACTGCGGCTGATAGGTTAGGTTAGGTTACTATAATATCCGTACACAACACGATTGTTTCTGAGGGTCTCATAATTTAATGCTGGATGCTGGAAGTTGGCAGAACTGCTGTTTTTATGTATGGAGTGGGAACGAGGGCGTGGCTCCCTGGTGTAATACTCATGGCTGTGGGGTGGGGGACAGCGCCAGTTCCCCGCCAAACATTTTTACTGTGCGAGGACGGCACTGCGGGAGGTCCTGACTGTTCCATTTCTATCGTCTCTTACACAAGCTAACAAATAATTAAGTTATTTTTGTACAGCTAAATTTATCTAACAACTGAGACTCTTTGATTGTTAATAACTAAAGTTTAAAATATTGTACAAATTCACAAAATAAATATAAGATATAAATATTAACATGGTAAAAACAACATAATACTCATCATACAGATATTCCTGATTAAGATACTTCATTTTTACATTTAAATAACATATAACTTTATATCCTACAGATACTTTCAAATAAATAATCAGCTCGAGTGATAATAAATATGTAGTAAATTTTAATCTCATGTTAATCACAATATAATTTTTACATGCGTAAATGTGTTGATTATTTCTTGGATAATTCCTTTCAATAAAATAAGTAAAAAATGAAAATTTGACATTCTCTCTGATTTATATGGAAAAAGTCCTCAGCGCAAGTCTTTGCAGAGCAAGTTTTTGAGATGAAGGCCGTTTTATCCCAGAACGTCAGTAATCTCGGAATGTCCTTCGGTCATCAAATAAAGCAGACTTCAATGGAAACAGGGGATGTAAAACATAAAAAAGAAAACAAGGCTCTGAAGAAGATTATTGTGAAGAACAACACCGGGTTGAATTTAAAACAATACCTGACACCAAGATGCCTGCTTCAACAAAATCCACCAGGGGCTATTAAGCACGGAGTCTCTTTGTGAACATAAGTGGCATCAGGATTTCTGCAGTCCCTGATAGTCCCTAAGTGTGCAGTGCTCAGGCGTACACTCACCGATACAGGAAATACCAATAGAAGCCCCCACAGTAGTTCAAAACATAAAGTGCGGACTCTGATGGAACCCTCGCCTCTGGCTGCAAAACTAAAAACTCCTGCAGCATTCCGAGTACTAGTGGTTGTGTGAAAACCGGCACCCGGCGCTTCCTTGTGAACCGGTTCAGACTAAGAAAGTGGGTCACCAACGTCATTGGAAAAAAGATGCCCTCAGTGAATACGGACAAGAAAGAAAATCCGGAACAAAATTTAGTAAAAGAGGTGCACACGAACAAACATGTCATGCTTCAAATGCGGCAGATGGGAGAGAACAGTGACAAATGAAAAGAGAAAAATCATCCCAGAGATTTCAAATTTTAGCCTTGCAAGGCTAAAAACTGCCTAACACAGTTAGTTAATGCAATTAACTTTTTTGTCATCATTTTAAGTGATTTCAGTATTGTATTGTCTATCTACAGTTTTTCTATTGAAACATGGTTTGCTTGTCACCTGTAAACATGTTTATCTTTTACAGTGTTATGTAGTGAATGTCATTTCTTATTTTGACATCACATTTAGCTAAAAAACTACGTGTTCAAAGTCAGCAATATTTTCAATTAAAGTTTTTGCAGTTAAGTTTTCTTTGTGCCATGACTCGTATCTGAATTTTCATGATTGTGCCATGACTCGTATCTGAATTTTCATGATCTTGACCTATATAGAACTGTATTCTACAGAAACCGTAATATTTCTGCCGCATTAGAGAGTCAACTGTGAAACTTTTTTACCCTGTGGTGCAATTTGACAATACTTCAACTTGAGATTCATCTCGAGTAATCCGAATTAAAAAATAAATTGATTACCACTCTGTATAGTACATTCTAGATGAACAACAGGCAGACAACGGTCGCCAACTGAGGCTGTCGTTATCTGTGGCATCAGCTCACTGGCGTTCGGTGCTAGGTGTCTCTCTGGGGCTAGTCATCGTCCTCTAGGTGTTCCTTGGCCGACATGAACAGCTTCTGAACGACATATGTCAGGGACTCTGCAACAGACATGTATACGCTGTGTAGTATATTTCATCACCAGCATCTTATCTGACTCACAGCTACCCATTCATGACTACCTCCCTCAGGAAGTAAGTTGATTGAAGTCCCGAAACTACCCCTACGAACAGCCTCCCAGTTGAGGACAACGAAATTTTGTCCGCAAGCTGACTGGATTTCCTCCTGGGAATCTTTCAACGGTCAAAATAGCTTCCTTATATCCAACCCTACTTCAGCCGTAGGTGGAAACAACCTCAGAAGTAGTGAGCTTTACTCGACGCTTTCGCACAGGGGTGGGAAGGTGCAGTTATTGAAAATTTAAATGGAGTATGACAACGATCAGTCTTATGACTGTGGGGTGGAGCGTAAAACTTTGGACCACATAGTTAGTCAGTCTGACTGTTCCCTGAGCGCTTTTCCTGAAGGGTTGGCCGGCCTGCGTGAAACAAGTTAGGCTTCTCGGTGTAGTTGATGTTTAACACTTAATCCGGTAAAGAGAGCCCAAGTAAAACTTACGATGTGCTCGATGGAACCACTGGGGTTTGTTGGTCCACGTGACGCCTATCAAGTAGGCGGGGACTCCGGTGAGGGTGATGGCTACAGCCACAGCCACCTCCAGGGGCTTGTAGTAGATAGGGAGGAACACCAGGAACAAGCAGATGATGATGAAGAAGATGGGGATCCCCACCGACACCTGGACAACAAACAACTTTGTTAGAAAAATCACTATCATACTTCTGCTTAAAAACTTACAATAACTGCTTAAAACACATTACAAATGAGTCCTGTTTCAAAAAGTTTCAAAAGCTTGCTGCTGAATTTATATTTCAGAACAGTTTCTACAGCGTCTCTGAGTATCTTGACTGCAATTATCAGACTGTCTGATCCCATGTATTTTGTATTGGTAGTTTCTTCAGTTGGTACCTAGTATTGCTTACCACATTACAGTACAGTTTGTATCAATTTAATTGTGTATTAATTACCTGATTACTCTATAGCTTTAGAATATAAATGTAAGCCTATAGTTTGTCCAAAGAGCCGTGCGCCCTAGTGCGCCCTGAGGATTAGGGTGACCCTCGCTCCCCCACGTGCAGGCACACTCACACGCGTGGCCCGGTCTACCTGCCGCTAATGGTTCTTCTATGAATCACCAACTAGCCCTTGTGCTACAAACTCACAGTTTTCTAACTGTTAACTTTACTTAATTTGCACTCTAATTACTGAACTCTAAATATGATTCCTCGCAAAATGAGTCCAAACACGGTATAATTGTGACAACTCTAAGCGGTTTTAGTGAGTTTAAAAATTAGAAAATAAATGAAATGGGACTTGTATCACGTATTTTATATTGTAAACATCAGACATGGAAACAGTTCACAATTATTCTAGGGCTGTCTTACATTGTTTGCAAATTAGCCGTAGTCCTAACTTTTAATAAATAAACCAAGCAAAAAAGTTAGAAATATTAATCTACTAGATAAGGAAGAAACTATGAACAAATTATGTTATGTAACATAAAACTGAAAAAAATTTTTACACTAAAAACTAGTTTTATGTTACGCGTAAATAGTTGTAAAACGTAAAGTGCTGAATTCCGGCCTTTACCACGGCATTTGTCATAAGTGTAAAGTGACTCACACTTAACGGAAGCGAAATCTGTAAAGCGACTCACACTTAAGGGATGTGAAATCTATATTATTTATCTATATAATCTATATGAATTTGTATCAATAATTAATTATTTTACTCTTGGTACATGTTCTCTGTTATATTAATTCTGATTTAGTTTATTTTTTTCATACGTATGAAATCACTACTTGAATTACTGAAATGATGTATGTTATTGTGATCGTGCGAATTTAAATAAAACGTCCATAACCATTTTTAAGTTGTCAAATTTATTATTTTTTAACCTACTGACCATAAATCCGCTTAGAGTTGTCACAATTGTACCTTGTTTGGACTCATTTTGCGAGGAATCATATTTAGAGTTCAGTAATTAGAGTGCAAATTAAGTAAAGTTAACAGTTAGAAAACTGTGATTTTGTAGCACAAGGGCTAGTTGGTGATTCATAGAAGAACCATTAGCAGCAGGTAGGCCGGGCCGCGCGTGAGAGTGTGCCTGCGCGTGGGAGAGCGAGGGTCGTCCTAATCCTTCAGAGCGCACGGCCGTTTGGACAAACTATAAATTTGAATGTATGACAATGACAAGTCTATTGCCCAGGCAAACTGTGCATGTAAAGGTGTATAATTTGATATGAATAAATAAATAAATAGATGTTGTAAATCTCACTCAGCACGGCTGGTAACATTTGTACGTTCATCTCTGCAGATCTTTACGATCAGTTTCATGATTTGTCTTCTTGTCATCTACATGTGCGTCTCAACTAAACGTAATTTTCTCGTTTGCGAAGTGAGTCGTGCAATTTTAAATCAAACCACGTCCAATGAACTGATCTACTTTCCATGCTGGAGCCCGATGATGGAAAAATTTGTACTGAAACTTTGATCGCAAAATTATGACTTTTGAATTGGACGACGTAAGGGAATTAAACCTCAATGATTGAATTAATAAAGTAGTTTTGATTTACTTAGTTTCATATTTACAGCGATTTCCAGCTTGCGCTCTGTTTTAGCCGATGTGGTTAGAGTCACGTACTTGCACCTCTAACCCATGAATAGGGTGCTGTAATAAGGCAGAATTTCTAGAGGAGTATTGGTGATATGATTCTTTCCATAAAATATTTGAGAGTTTGATTTAACAAATAAAAGACACTGAAGGATAAACAACAAAGGAAGAATACGAGCTTCCTAAAGTGAAGTTTACATTTTTCTCGTGGTCCCAAATAAGACAGCAGTCTGATGACTCTCTTTTGAATCTTAAAAACTCTGAGAGCCTCCATGGTGTTTTCCCAAACTATGAGATCATAGGAGATGAGTGAGTGAAAGTATGCAAAGTAAAAGTATGTAAAGGTAACAAAGTTGTGATTTTATTTGAACTGGATAACGGAACGTAATTAGACCACTTATTGCCTCATAACCACATCTTTAGGATGTCATAACTACAGAATCCTTGGTTTGTACCTGATTTCCAGGAGTTTTAAAACACTGCAAATTAGTTGTTTGAAGTTAAATAACGATTAATTGAAAACTTATTAAGATAGAATTTAGCACAAACTGTTTAATAGTTAAAATTTGGTTTCATTTTAATTTTCTATTTTCTAAGCTATATAGGCAAGGGGGGACTGGACGTGGATCAGAATCCACAAATATTAACCAGCTACCCCATCCACTGACCTCTGGGATATTGGCCATCAGGTAACTATGCCTGGATTATTTAGACAGTGTCCTTTTTGAGGGATGAGATAGAGATAGTGGCGAGGGGGACGGCTTCCCCCACTCCAGCACTGCTCGGACGGGAAGTTAATCACAGTCCTTGCCTACTTGCCACTGGCTAAAGCACTTTGATTTTTTTTGTGTTTTTGTTTTATATAACTATTTTATTACAGCTATAACAAAGCATTATTTATTATGTTTGGTTTGATGGTTTTCTTATTTTTCTAAAGAGGTTGGCAGCCTCTTTTTGCCATACTTTGCCCGTCCACATAGACTATACATCTGTGCATGGAACTTATCCAGCAAAGCAAGTGGTGAGCCGATACAGTACGAGGTGAGCCGGTACAGTACGAGGTGAACAGTAGTGATACAATTTACATGCCAGGGCTTGGATTCGAACCCACGTAAGGGCCGCTGCCATGGTTCCAGAGTCCAACACCTTGACCACTACACTAATGACTCATAAACGATTCACTCTAGGAGCATTTTTCCATATCTTTTATTTTGTAACGTTATTGGATTATCTAATCTCAAGCATTTAACCAAGAATCAGTACAACAAATTGGAATAGTTTGAGTTGCACTGATAGTTATAACTGTAAAAAAAATAACTGTAAAAAAAACACATTAACACATCAAATTTTTCTCACCAAAGGTTGTGAATTAACAATGGTGACACTTCCTCTCACCCCTCTCTTCGTGTGGCTACAAGACGTGGTTGGGTCTGCCTTTTCCTTCGCTACATGTACATTTTTCACACAGGACCGCCGTCAAAATAATTTAGCTAGAGAATTTAGATAACTAATAAAAGATTTCTAAAACGACATACAATTTAAAAATTGCTTGAAACAGAAGGAATATTTCATTACACTGTGCCGGAAGTAGCTGTTGTACCGACTATGATATCAGCTGTGAGTACCGAAAGTGACACTTTTCCACCCTAAAGCGGTAAAAACAGCTGGTGATTTTTAACCAATAGTACCCTGTTTTGAACCAATAGTAGTGATTCATTCAAAATAAGCTGCTGAGATTAATATAATTATTGGATAAACGTAAACACTATTGATGTCATTATGATGTAAGAAATACTTAGCAAACATGATAAAAATATCTAAAAAATATGTTTCATTATTATTAGTTACAGTGTGATGAAAAATATTGTTCATAACTCAAACCTAAAGTGTTTTTCCTGTAGCCTACTTGATCGAATTTCTACGCACGCGATCGAAAACACGATCGCGTGCCGCAAAAGACCACTTTTGACACTAGTAATAAATAGGGGTCTACGGAGCACCAAAAAAACGGCACGCAACGGTACAAAACTAATTACAAATAATCCAAATAAACAGAGATAAGCTAAACAATGTTTGACAAAATAAGTGGTTGAAATAAGACAGACTCCTGTTGAAAACTAGTAATTTCCTTTAAGGAAAACAAGCCCCAAAATTCTACGTTGACAGGTATTATTTATAACTGAACGAGAATGGAGATAAGAAAGGTGGGCAAGGGGAGCGGGGAGGTGTCGTAAAAAATCTGTCATTGAAGATAAGAAAGGTTTAGACTAGGACAGCGTGAGAGGAGGGGTTTAACTGATTAGCTTTAAATCAGTTGTTTGTCCAACATCATTCCTTGAGTGAAATCACGAGAATGGAGATAAGAAAGGTGGGCAAGGGGAGCGGGGAGGTGTCATAAAAAATCTGTCATTGAAGATAAGAAAGGTTTAGACTAGGACAGCGTGAGAGGA
Source organism: Allygus modestus (assembly GCA_963675035.1). Classification (NCBI taxonomy): domain Eukaryota; kingdom Metazoa; phylum Arthropoda; class Insecta; order Hemiptera; family Cicadellidae; genus Allygus; species Allygus modestus. The sequence continues at coordinate 95,130,785 of OY776113.1, forward strand.
GGGGTTTAACTGATTAGCTTTAAATCAGTTGTTTGTCCAACATCATTCCTTGAGTGAAATCACGATGGATATAGTGTATCTCCATCATGATTTCAAATAAAACTGCTTTTATTTATGTATTATTATTATTGTTTTTGAAGAATACTACTAAATTAATTTTAAATTATATAAAAAAATTTCAAAAATGGGTTAAAAACTAATTCTAACAACAAACTAAATTTATTTGCTGATGAGGTTAATAGCTAATTATTTTAAAGGTGGGATAGCCAATTCAGCAGAATATCCCTGTAATTTTATTACTTTCTTTCTTTATCTTCCAGTTTTACATGGTACTTACGTTTAAAAAAATTTACTGTATTATTTATTATGAACTTCAATTTTGAATTTAGTAGCCTAATTAAGTAATTTTAGAGTATTTTGATTTTAATCATCAGTATTTAAAGGTCTAATTTATATTTTTGTTTAGTTTCACATCATACTTAGTTTTTTTTTAAGTTATTTTATTTTACTTTGTATTATTGATACAATATTCTCCCAATGCGCTAAAAATGGTATTTATAAAACTTTGGTTTTTGCTGTTTGTATGTTTTAAATCAATAGTTTTTATTTACATTGATAGCAACATAATTAATCAGCTAAGCAACTTATGCAATTTATTGATTTTCAAGTAATTTTTTAATTCATTTATCATGAATATTTCAAGAACTTGAATTGATAATATTAATAAAAATGTTAAAACGCAAAACTCCAAGGATGCAGGTTTAAAAAAATATTTGTATCCATAGTATAGTTACATTCTATTTTAATGAAATTAATAATAAAAACTGTATATGACCTTAAGTATTACTCAATAATTTTTGTATGATACATACAAATTAATACTTAGTACAAATTAGTATATATGACGGTACATTGTACCGTAAAATTTTTTTACCGTACCGATCTGAAACTGTTGGTACCGCAGACCCCTAGTAATAAAATATACTATTTTATCTTTATCCAAAAAAATACACAATGTAATTGGGTACCTTGATGGGTCGTGGGATATTTGGCTTCTTGTACCGCAGCCACAGGATACCACTGACAGATAGCATGATGAAGAAGCTCTCTACAAAACTGGAGTATGTGATGAGAGCGTAGATGTCGCTAGTGCACAGCATCATGAGAGACAGGATGTTCTGCAACAACCGTAAAACTGTGATCGTTTATGACTAAAAGAAGAAAAGGGTGTTAGGACATAAAATCCCTCCTAACTGAAAAAAGGGATGGATTTTACCAATCTAGTTATTGTTACAGATATTATCACAAAGCGTGGTTGCTATTTAAATCAAATACTACATGGTTCAATTGTTGTTTGCAGCTGATATTATGTGGTTTAGATGTTAATTCCAATCAAAATAATGTAATTTGGAATTTACTAGATCACTTCACAACAAATTTGATTAATTTTGTATCCAATTATTTTATTAAATTAACTCTGAATAGCTTTTAGTTAGTTGATTCCAAATGTCAATTCTCGATTCCATCGATTCCCAGGCTTAGAATCGGTATCGAGAATTGACAGCCCAAAGTCGATTTTGATTTTATCGGCCACCAGTAACAAAAAAAACAATGTAACATGAAAAAATAAACAGACAACTAATTATGTTTAAAAAAGTGGTTGAAATAAGTCTCCTCTTGACAACTAATCATTTCCTTTCTATAAAAAATAAATCCCAAATCTAGTCTCAACTCGTAATTTTTAGTGGTTACATGTGATTACGAGTTTTAGTATTCTTCCGCAGGTTTGTTGTTTACAAATACTCTCAGAGTCAATGACAGACAGTTAGCATGCGATTTATTGTTTTTTACTCATGAATGGAGAGAAGGGTGTTAATTGGTAGGGGGAGAGGTATTCTCTGATTGGGCCTGATGATGACCGGTGTGACTTGATGAAATCAATCGTCTTACCATCCTTTACCATCCTTATACCATCCTTTTGGTATATTTACTGGCTTTAGGTACAGTGTAAGTGTAAATATATTTTATAGTATTGTGAGACAAGTAGTTTATTTTATCCTATTTAAAGTTTTAAATATCAGTGTCTTTTGAACATTAGCCTTTTATTTAACTCATAGTAACACATTCTGAATAATGAAGAATTCTTTTACAAAGTACATTGGTTCTGTTTTTTAGGTTTTGTATGAATAATTTGTAAATAGCCTACTTGCTATGATTATATTTTGAAATTTAATAAATCAATTTTTTATGAATGTGAGTTCTTTGTTCTTCCACTGTAGATCTAAGTGGGATTAATAAAATGGAAGACCTGTATCCAAATTCAAGTCCTAATAATTATACTTTAGGCAATAGGTGTGCAGTAAATTGAAAGCTTAGTCCATAAATGATGAAGACACCTGCTAGGCCTAGAGGCTAAGGCATTATTCATTCATAGTAAAGGAAAGGTAAAATCAAATAAATAATAAAATAAATAATAAAATAAATAATTTATTTAAAAAAGTCAACATTTACCCAATTTTACTATTTAAAGCAGCAGTTCCCAAACTATGGCTCGCGGGAGCAATTTGGGTGGGTCGCGGGAACAGATTTAATACTTTTAAAGTGTTTTCTCTACTGAAATGTAAAGAAAATTGAACATATCTCATGACATATGTTTTATTTTCAATTCTAACCACAGAATTACAAAACCTGGCCTTTTTGCCTTTTGTTATTATGCTTTTGTTTGTTTGTATGTTTTTTTGGTTGTGTGAGTAACAGCTACTATATGTCTACAGTGATGGTTAAGTTTATTTTGAGATAGGTGGGATGATTGTTTTCTGTTTCTTTCACATTGGACGTGTGGATCACACTGTATCATTCCGTAAAAGGCAAACATCAGCTACTACCGCTGATGTTCCTACCATGTCTAGTACCATCATTTTGTGTAGTGAACCTAGAAATGACGATGATAGTGAAGTTACTGAATTTGAATTAACTGCTTCTAGTAGGTCAAGTAGTAGTGGTAATTTTGGATAAAGGCAAGGGAGGACTCTACAGTTCTTTTAAACATAGCCTTAAAAGAGCTGATGGGATTTACAACCATGTATTTGTGTGAGCGGGCATTCTCCACCTTGGCATATTAAAAAAATAAATACAGAAATAGGCTATGTGTGGAAAATTACCTGCGCCTAAATTTGTCAAAATTCAATCCAGAAATAGAGTGTCTTATAAATAGTAAACATCAGCTCCACAAGTCTCATAAATTTTAAATTTCTGAAATAAAAGGGCGTTTTGGACTACATATTGTTGATATAATCACCTTCACCATTTTCATTTATAAGTGTATTTCTCAGTAGAGCATTTACACGATAATAATAATAAAAATAGTAATAATAATAAAAGTTATTATTATTTAATATGTGGGTCACAGAAAAAAATCCAGAATGAAGGTGGGTCCCCAGACAACAAAGTTTGGGAACCACTGATTTAAAGAACTACTCCACTCGATTAAAAAAATTACTCGTCCACCCCTATTACTAATTAACTTATTAACTCAACCTTTTTAAAAACGTTATTTTGCTATTTCACCTGTCATTAGGAATCGATGACAATGGAATTAGGAATCAAATTGTAAGAATCGGAACTGAAAAAAGTGGAATCGACTCATTTATACTTTTATTGGAGGGAGTTCAACTAAAAGTTACTTCTCCTAGCCTCCTAGACTGCAACCCCTTGTCAATATTAACTCATGGACACTTTACAAATTAAGGGTCTGCGGTGCACCGATAAAACGGTACCAGTACGGTACAAAACTATACCATCATCAGTTACGTGCAGAACATAACCCCGGTACAGATTCGGTACAGTACAATAGATAATATTTCTTTATTTACATATTCATTGAGAATAGTACAACCATCAACAATTACAAATAATTACAAGCGGTTATAATTACAAACTGAGTAATTATTGATTTTTTTTATAAGAACTGAGGACCAGCTCCACTGGTACTGTTGTTCAGGAATTCGGCTTCTGAGTAGTATGGTCTGTCCTGTAGCCATGATGTCAGTTGGTTCTTGAAGCGTGGTAGTAGTGGTATCTTAAGCTGCTCAGGTAAATGGTTATAATACAAAGCTCCTTTGTATGCTGATTTCTTTTCAAACAGACTGAGATGGTGCGTTGGCAAGGCAAAATTTGAAGCATGCCTTGTGTTGTGCTGGTGTATGTCCTGATGTCTTAGCTGTTGTGAGGTGACTGCAAATAGGATTGCTTCATGTATGTAGAGTAAGATTACAGTGAGAATTTTGAGTTGTTTGAAAGTCTCCCGGCAGCTTTCTTGGTGTTGTAAGCCTGCTAGTCATCGAATTGCTCTTTTCTGTTGTTTGAGGACCCTTTCTAGGTTGGTGTTGGCCGTCCCTCCCCATGTCACTATGCTATACCTCAGGTGTGATTCAAAAAGGGCGAAGTAAGCTACTTTGGCCGTGTCCAGGCCACTTACTTGTTTCATTCTACGAATTACATAGATGCTTGAGGAGAGCTTCTTACACAGCTGGTCTATATGTGGTTTCCAGGATAGTTTTGAGTCGATTAATGCCGAGGTGCTTAGTTGTTTTTTTTTTTCAACTTGAGGCAGTGGTGTTAGTTGTGGGTTCTTGTTTTTGGTCACAAAAGCGATTTGTACTGTTTTCGTTTCAGTTAGGACTAATTTGTTTTCGGAACAGTATTGTTTAGTTTGATTGAAATAGGTGGTTGTGTTTCTTTCTAGAGTGTCTGCTCTTTCATCAGAAATAATGAGGACTGTATCGTCCGCGTACATGACTTTATGACAGTCGCTTTGAAGCCAGTCTGGCATGTCGTTTGTGAGGAGTAAAAATATTACTGGGCCCGAGCACGGAGCCTTGTGGCACACCTCTCATTACATCAGCGGTTCTTGAGTGGGCTTTCTGAATGGTGTTGTTATTGGTGTGGCTGATCTCAACAAGCTGTTTTCTATCTTTTAGATAGCTTTCAAACCACTCTGCTTCCTTTCCTCTTATGCCTAAAGTTCTTAGTTTTTGGAGTAGCCGGTCATGATTTAGACGGTCAAACGCCTTACTGAAGTCTAAGAAAAGGCTGGTAACTGAGCAGCCTTCTTCCAGTTGGTCTATTGTATGTTCTGTAAGTTGTATCAGGGCTGTCGATGTTGATCTACCTTTCAGGAATCCGTGCTGTTGGCTTGTAAGTAGGTTGTGGTGTTCAAGGTGGGTCAGTAGTCTCTGAAGAACAATTTTTTCTATTATTTTTGAAAAACTGGGAATGAATGAGATTGGTCTATAACTTCCAGTATCAGTCTCTGGTCCTATTTTGTACTTTGGATACATTTTGGTATCTTTAATTTGGCTGGAAAAATTCCCTGTTTCAGAGACTTGTTGATTATGTCTGTGAGTGGGCCAGTAAGTACTTCTTTACATTCTTTTGTAAGTTTGGTAGATATTTCGTCGATGCCTGAGGAGGTTTTTGATTTCAAGGAGTCTATAGCTTTCAGTACTTCTGCATGTGTTGTTGGTCGGAACTGTAGGTTGTGGTCTATTGTGGGTGGTAAGTCTGGAGGAATGCTGTTTGAGTTTGTATTTTTGGCTCGGAGTGTCCTTTCTGCTATTGTGGCAAAGAAAGTGTTAAGGGTGTTTGGTCAAAAAATTAATTTGTAATATATTATTTTTTTCACATCAGGGTAAAAATTAGGAAACAAAATGGATATATATTAAATAATTCGCATTGCTATTAAGTGAGTTATGGGTCTTAAAAGTAGATTTTGACAAATGTTGGGAGAAGGTCAGTAAGAAAACCGTTGGTCCGATTTCAATGAAAATTTGCAGTTGTGTGGGATAAATTCAAGTTATTATTACTAATATAATTTCCTGTCAAAATAAAAAAAATCAGAAATATATTTTTACTTTAAAACTCTATTAAAAATATATTAATACAATTTTGTGGTATAAATAATAGTTTAAGTTGTGCGGGTCAGTATGATATACATGTTAGAATTTAATTGAAGTTTATATATTTTTTCGTTTGGTCTATGACCTGCTCCTTTGGTTCTTGGAAATTGCCTTCCGGGGCAGAGTAGGCCAGCCGCACTACGCCTCACTAACACAAACTCACACGCACAGCGCCACCACGCGTGCACCCCTCGCACGAGCGCGTAGTCCAAGGTCGCGCCGCCCCCTACACTCCCTCCAGCCACACCTTCCACGAATCTCGCCACACGCACAACACGAGCACCGCGTGTCCGCGTTTTTCAGTTTTCAGAGTATTATGGTATTACTGCAACTGTATCAATTAATGCCTAGTAAGAAATATAGGCATACAAGAAATAGAAAAGCAATTGCGAGTAAAACATTGTTGTGTGAAACAAGTTATAGGCTAGGGTCTACCTGTCATGTAACTGAAGATCCAGCTTCTTCTGAAGATGTATTTAACTAAGTGATAAGAAATTGTAAATTTACGATTTAATTCAAATTTCGTGGAGACATTCTTTTCTATAATCAGTTGGACAAGTTAATTTTGCAAAGCAATCAGAAAGACCCTAACTTCCATTTTTGGAGGATATAAAAATTACAAATGTTGTTTTTTTAGCTCCCAAAAACGGTAAAATGAAATCGGGATGTAAAATTAATGCATATTACATTATATGACATAAAAGCCAGAAAATGTAGGCCTAAACCCACTCCCATAATTTTAGCACAAATATTTATAGCCAGATATTTAATTTAATACATAATTCTACAGTATTCAGTTATGAGAGTATTGTTCAGCTTTGACACTCGGCTTCTAAATTGTGGATAAAGATTTGCTTACGTAGCCAGGTAGTAGAGTGGTTACACAAGCCCACCACCACTTGTTGTTTTATGAATTTCCTATCGAAAGTGAACTATTAGCATGACCGGCACGGTGAAACTTAAGCCCGGGATCAGCATAGAAGTTCCTAACGTGACCTCCTGAACACGTCTTGGGGGTCGTTCAAAATGATATATACTATAGTAGCCCTTTACTGTGAATTTTATTCTCGAATGTGTGTGTGTGTGTGTGTGTGTGTGTGTGTGTGTGTGTGTGTGTGTGTGTGTGTGCAGGGCCGTCGCGTAGTTTGTTGGCGCCCGGGGCGAGATTTCGTCAGGCGCCCCCCCCCCCCCCATAAACCAATTCATGTCCAATTCTACCCAACATTAAACCTATATGTAAGGATTCTTACAAAAAACACAAACATACAACGATCGACGCTACAAAGAGCGATGCTACAGCGAGTGACACTATCAAATACATATATAAACAGATACGGTAAAACACACTACAAGCCAGGGCCGGATTTAGGAGCTGTAGGCCCCTAGGCTCAAACAGTGGTGCAGGCCCTTGCTGCCATCCAGGTCCAAGTTGGTGACTTTTTGTTGATTGTATAAGCAGGGCCGTACTCGGGTGGAGGGAAGGGGGGACAACTGCCCTGGGGGCCGGGTCTGTCAGGGGGGCCCGGGCCCATAAAGGGGAGTCCAGTGTCTCATTTACGACCCTGTTGTCTAAAAAAAGTCACCAACTTGGATCCGGACGGCAACAAGGGCCCACACCACCAGGCCTGCCCAGGGCCCGTGAAAGCTAAGTACGACCCTATGTATAAGGCTTTCTGTTGTGCGGGCCCTAGGCTAGCACCTATGTAGCCTATGCTTAAATCAGACCTTGCAACGAGCAACGCGACTTGGAGATGGAGAGACAAGATCAAAGCCGCATCGCGTCTAGATGTTCGTTTGCTAAGTTGTGTTTCGCAAGTTAGTTTTGGCACTCAACTTAGCAAAAAAAGGTCACCAGCTTGCTAAACCTGACCGGTAAGGGCCCGCACCACAGGTTGAAACTAGGGGCGTACAGCTTCTAAATCAAGCCTGCTTTGGACAGTAACACTTCACACGGTAATTCACTTTCCACATTTGTTTTTCGCCGCTGAGCTCCCGACAAAATTTTTTTCCATTTTGGACACTGGCATAATTCACGTAACTCATCAATGTGATAGACTGACAGTGGCAATTGGACGCGAGTGGTTGGAGGGGTACGTGGGGTAAGTTGGTTGAGGATGTGAAGTCAGTGTCTCTACCAAGAGTCAGCATCCTCAGATCGGGTGTAATAATAGAACCGCGCAACACGGCAAAGAGTGTGTGCATGGATAGGGGCATTCAGACTATGTAATATCATAGACTAACTGGTAATATTGGTGTTTAATAATAAGAAAGTAATGAGCTGGTGCCCACTACACATTAGAGTTCATTATTAGGCTATTAATAATAACAGTATACATAGGGCTGGATTTTTAAGCATAGGCTACATGAGCGCGCGCCCAGGGGCCCACACCACAGAGGGAGCTTGCACCACACAAAACCACATACAAAAACCACTCATACGAAAAAAACACCAACCTGGCTGGACAGCAGCAAGGGCCCGTGCCACTGGTTGAACCTAGGGGCCCACATTAAGCTGGTGGTCCTAAATCCGGCCCTGAGTATACGAGAAAATCCAGCTGCTCAGTTTATAGCAAATACTTATTTTGGGATAACTTAGTATAAATAGCACATTTAAAGTTATTAGTGTCAGATATCTATTTGTTCAAAAAATACATGCAACGTATTGTTCAAATTTCTCTTTGACCTAACTTAAAAAATATGTTTTTTGCAAATAACTTAATTTTTTCCAATTATTGCCTTTTACTTTTGCCTGCCACGGCGCCCCTCTTGCCGAGGCGCCCAGGGCAATCGCCCCGGTCGCCCCGCCCACGCGACGGCCCTGGTGTGTGTGTGTGTATGCACACTAGCGGTCGCATTTTTTGTCCGATTTAGGCCTACTTCAAATTTGGTAGGGACGTTCCTTTCTATAAACAGTTGGGCAAAACAATCGGAAAACTCTAAACCCCTTTTTAGGGAATTATTCTTTCAAATTTCGAGTTTTTGGGCCCAAAAAGGGTCAGATAAGCCCCGGTCGTAAAAGTAATGCATGAATTAAGATGGGAATTAGTGAAGAGAAAGTTTTAAGCCCTCTCTCGTCATTCTAGCATAAATATTTACCGAGTTATTAAAAGGAAATGTAACCGAAAATGTATATAGGCTAAACACAGTACGTTGTCTTATGGGGTTTTTACATTAGAAAGCATGTTATTCATTTGTTGGTGTATCTGTATCATCCCCAGCAACATGGCGCCTACTTTAAAGCCTGACTGGACCTTCTCCCAACCTTATTAAGCGCAAAATTGTATTTCTAGCATTGCAGGTAAATGAAACCAGGAACATCAGAACAGACAAAAAAAAACAATGTTTTCAGATTTCAATAAAATTTGAATAAATGTATGTTTTTACTCTGGTTATGAGTTTTAAAAGTTTTGTATGTGGAAATTCACTTCCCTCACGTCAGCGTGCTGCGTGCGAACTCGTTTTGTATTGCTATAAGTAAGCATTTCCAACTCCATCTCAATTTAGTTTGGAGTAAACAAAGATAAAATATGAGGATTTTTCACTGAAAATGTACTATATTCAAATCTATTAATCAACCAAATGAATAACAGAGAAGACTTGAACAGACATAGTAAATTCTTTAACTACTGATATTGAAACATATTTCCTGAAGCCTTACTGATAACTTGTTAATATTTTTTTATAAATAAATAAAGAGAACCATACAATCCATTTATTTTCCAAGCATTGTATATTTTTGATTTGAGGATATATGTTTTTAAATCAGTAAATAGTAAAAATAGGCGCTCATTGGTGATAGAACGGGGTCGAATCGCCGATTGTATTTGTAAAATATACGTTCCGGTAGTCGTTCGGGCCTATGAAACGGGATTGGGCTTCATTTTTTGCTGGGAAAATGTAGTCCGATTGTCAATTGTTACGACTAATCACGGTTAGATTGTGAATGTTGGCATATATTGAGGCTCTGTCATCATTTTCGGTTAATAAACACCACGTTGTGGCCGTCGATTTACTTTAGAATGCGAGGAACGGTTGTTTTCGGCAAATGTAATGCTGTGAGATTGCCTATTTTGTTTTGCTATTTCCGTGGATAATATGCTGTTCGCTTGCCGCTTCAGGCCAATAAAACGTGGTCTACTATACCAAAAAATTCAGTCATTTTGGTGTTTTGGCGAATTTCCCCTATAGGGAAGAAGCTATTACCGTAGTCGGCATGGTAAGACCTAGGCCCGGGACCATGATAACTTTTCGTTTTGAGGTCCCCAGACCCCCAAAACACCGAAACTGTATATATATATATATATGTGTGTGTGTGTCCGTGAGCACGATAACTCTCGTAAAAATTATCCGATTTTGATGAAATTTGGTATAAACGTGTAAAGTAACATTTATGACTTTAAGTTCGAAAACCAGCCAGATCGCTTTATCCGAAGGGGTATTTTGGGGGGGTTTTGTACCCCAAAAATTGGTTTTTTGAATTTTTTACATATAATTTTGGAAATAGTCAAATTTTAGTTTTTACCATTGGATTCAGCTTAAAAAAACACACAATTTGGTATTTTGATCATTTCTCTACGTCAATTGGTTACCGAGACATTGGGGTCGAAGGGATAAAATCCTGTAGTTAGTGGAGCCTCCGAACCAGACATCGAACAAGACTTTGTACTAGACATCAGACCGAGCGCTCTCGAGGCGGTTTTTTGAGGAAAGATCAAAGAAAGATCGGTCCGATGTCTTGTTCGGGGTTCGGTAGTGTGTGGTACCTCCATACGCTGCTCCGAGCGCCATCACTGTGACTCCCTGGATCCGACCCTGAATTTTATTTTGTAACAATAAGTAACAAATTCTTCTTTAGCTTTAACAACAAACGGATTCTAAATTACAACATAGCGAAAACTTACATATAACAAAGGTTAGGATGTTGGTGATTCGAGTAAAATATCCCACAATTGTATATTTATGGAAAATTTGTTATGGAATAGTTCGGGGACATCCTGTACATTTATTTAATACAGTATTTTAATAAATTAATAAGATCAATGTATTATGATTAAGTATATTTGTTAAATTGTAATTCTTAAAATTAAAAAACATTTTATATTTATATAATAATAATGTTATTTGTTTTTAATACAGTAAAGCTATCCTAGTTTATTTGGGCCTAGATAATTCTAACCTCTATAATTAAAATTCAATTTTTGGATAGTTTGAATTTTATTACCGCGGTTCCTTGAGATTCGAACTATCCGAGTTCCACTGTATTTAAATGTTTTCCAAACTGTGTCAAACCTTTTAATGATAAAATCTGTATAGGCTACAAGAAATGTACTCATCAAAACTATAAAGTGAAAGCTCAGAATAAACATATATTTAAGATGAGTTGTCGGCGACATTGAAAGGCACATCAGTGGGAAATAGTTAGCAACCCAACCCTACTCAACCAGTCGAGCCGCGGGCCTTGCGCCCGGGACCGACGAAGAATGAGTAGACGGAAAGACACTGCTGCGTGGGGGGAGGGGGAGAAATGAGGAGAACGCGCTCCTCTCTCCTCCCAGCCAGATCACACACTCGCAGCACTGCCCGAGTTGTCTTCCTAGCGGCGCGCGGTGGCGACTTGTAGAACTACTGCTCCTCACCGCCAGACTAGCCTAGCGGCCAAACACCCTTAAAGTGGTTTGCTATTTCATGAGGTTCACTTATCTGTTCTCTATTTATTTGAAGTTGTAGCTGGTTTTCTGTGCTTCTTGTTGCTTTTCTTTCACTGTTTATTACCTGCCACAGAGCTTTAGATTTATTTTCTGCCTGATTGATGTGAGCTGCAGTTTTTCCTTTCTAGAGGGTTTTCAGCCTTTGGTCATATTATTTTTTCTTGGCTGCTGTCTCTGCTCGTCCTGTACGTTGTTCTTTCTCCAGGGCATTGATGTAGTTGTTTTTGAGCCTTGAGCATTCATTGTCCCAGTACTGCCCTTATTTGTGTTGTCGTCTTATTACAATTCTATTGGGACAGGTGTCATTGAGAGCTGCTTGTATAATGTTGTGGAAATTGTCATAGGCTTTATTTATATCTTCTGTTAACAGGGTGTTATTCCAATTCTGTGTTTGCAGCTTTTCTTTGAAAAGCTTAATCCCTCTTTTGGTAAAAATTCTCTTTTTTTCTTTGGTTGTACTTGGGTGTAGCAAAGTGCGCTGAGTGGTCCGAGAGTTTTGATAAGATAACAGAGATTTGTATTAGGTCCGGATTTATATTTGTACAAATCCAGTCTACAGATCTTGAGGATTCTTTTGTGACTCTTGTGGGTGGCAGTGTCATCCTTACTATGCCATAAGTGGGAAGGAGCTCCTCGAGCTTAGTGTTGTCGCTATTTTCTGCCAAGTTGTCTACATTTATATCTCCCATGGGTGGGTGGGGGTGGGTGGGTGTGTGTGTGTGTGTGTGTGTGTGTGTGTGTGTGTGTGTGTGTGTGTGTGTGTGTGTGTGTGTGTGTGTGTGTGTGTGTGTGTGTGTTGTTTAATTGTTCTCATAGGATGTTAATTGCTTGTTCCAGTTTTGCGCTGGGTGGTCTGTAGACTCCTAATACTTGGACTATTTGCTTTTTGGATTTAATTTCAAAAAGTGCTGGTTCACAGATGAGCTCTGTTTCATCCTTGCTTGTGCTGATGAGTTTAATGTCTTTCTCTAAGCCAGTTGTTGCATATCCTGCTACTCCTCCTTTTATTTGGTCTCTCCTTGAAAAACCGCCCAATAGTGAGTAGCCTTCAAGGCAGGTTTTTTTAAGGTTATCTTGAGGTAGGCCGTGTTCGGTTACTATTACAAGGTCTGGTTTTTCATTGTCTGAAAAGTGGCTCAATCTGTCTATTTTGTTTGACAGCCAATTTTTGTTTTGAAGTGCGATTTTAATGGACCTTTCACAAGATGTTTGATTCTTTTGAGGGCAGAGTTCCAGAGTATTCTCGTTGTGTGAACTTTTTGTAATTTGTGTCTTTCTTTAGGGGGCTCTCCCTTGTCTAAAAAATGGTTCACGATTATTGGGCTATTGTGTTGCTGGTTTAGTGTTGTATTACCGTTTGTGCTGTTTTTTAGGGTTAGTTTGCTTTTATGGTGCAGGAGATTGTTAGTGGGTATGTTTGTGATGAACCTTGAGAGATGATCTGGGCTTAGGGAGTTTGCTTATTCAAACAATACAGTTTACAGTTAGCAGTACAGTTTACTGCATCAAACAATAAACAGAGATAAGCTTAACAATGTTTAACAAAATAATGGTTGAAATGAGACTCCTGTTGATAACTAGTTATTTCCTTTAAGGAAAAATAAGCCACTAAACTATTCTTAACTCAAATGAAAAGAGACGTTGACAGGTGTTATTTATAGCTATACGAGAATGGAGATAAGAAAGGTGGGCAAGGGGAGGGGGAGGGGCTTGGTCGGGTCGGGCAAAAAGTCTGACCTTGAAGATGGAGACTGGGAAAGCGTGTTGTGTGAGGGGGGAGGGGTCTGATCATTAGCAAAATGAATTAGTTGTTTGGCCAAAATCATTCCTGAGTGAGAAAAGGAATACTATATTTTAATCACGTTCTTTCTCCATTATAATTTCAAATTAAACTGCTATTTTATTTCTGTATACTTATTAGTATTATATTTAAGTGTACTTTTAAAATTAATTTAGTGAAATTAATTTTAAATTATATAAAAAAGTCTAAACAATGGCTGACAACTAATTAAATAATAACACCTAACTTATTAAATTTAAAATGGTAGCATAAATTTGTAATTGTTTTATTGTGTTGTGAAATTGTTCCATACATATATCTTTTATATATCAGATTATCTTGTGTGGTTTTGGAAAATTCTAAAAATTATTAACAAACTAAATTTATTTTTGTATGAGGTTAATATAATGATTTTAAAGATGAGTTAGCCATATTAACATGATATTGCTGTACTTTAATTACTTTCTTTCTTTATCTTCCAGTTTTACATGGTACTTACGTTTAAATTAATGTAGGTACTGTAATATTTGTTATGCGACACAATTTTAAATTTAGTGGGCTGATTAAATTTGTAATTTAAAACTTATTTTATTTTATTATTTAGTATTTAAAGGATTAATTTATACTTTTCTTTAGCTTCACATCATATATATACCCTAGTTTTTTTTTAAGTTATCTTATTTTACTTTGTATTATTGATACAATAATCTCCCAACACACCAAAAAATGGTATTTATAAAATTTTAGTTTTTGCTAATCTTGTATGTTTAAATCAATAGTTTGTATTGATATCTAAAGCAATGTAATTAATCAGTAAAGCAACTTATGCAATTGATTGATTCTCGAGTAGTGTTTGAATTTATTATCATGAATATTTCATGTTTTCATGTTTTTTTAATTTTTTTTATACAATGTTTTTGTTCTTTTTTAAGTACATTTAATTAGGGGCAGAGCTCGTTCTCACGCACAGGCCGATGGCCGATGGACCTATGTGAGAATTTTTAATTTCCGCAATATTGTTTGTGTACATAATTTTGTATTTGTTTTTATTTGGAAATAAATTTTATTTGATTTGATTTCAAGAATTTTTATTAATAAAACATTAAAATGCAAACTGTAAAGTTGCAGGTTTAAAACAAAATGTTCATCCATAGTATAGTTATTTTTATTTTAGTAAAATAAATAATACAAATTGTGTATGGCCTTAAGTATTACTAAATAATTTGTTATGATAAATACAAATTAATATTTAGCACAAATTAGTATACAGACGGTACACTGTACTGTACCGAATTTGTACCGAGAACCGAGGTACAAAATCTTTTACCATACCGAACCGTAACGATTTGAAATTTTTGGTACCGCAGACCCCTAGTACAAATTTAGTTAATTCATAAGTTTTGAGTCTATTATCAAATCTGCTAGCTCAAACAAGAATACAGTTAACAGTATAAACTGAATTTTTATTAAACCGGGAAGTATTTTTTCAACTTGACTTTCACATGGAAGTTTGCACAAAAATTGGTGAGCATTTTCAATTACCTTTTTATATTTATTTAAATCTTATTTAGGAGTAGTTGTTCATCATAATAAAACGAATAGTCTTCAACACACTGAGACCCTCACCAGGAAAACTAGGGAGGGAGTTGGAGTGAGTTTGGAGACGTTGATTTGAGCCAACATGACGGGGAAATGGCCGTACCTCGCCCCCACGAAACACATCCTGCAACCAACAACAACGTTAACCAATCTTTAAAAGAAACGATTGTTATATTATTTTCAACTTATTTTTGGGCACCACCCACCTTGTCGTGGTCAGGTGCTCGGCTCAGGTTCGTGTTAGGTTCAAGTACCTTTGATAACGGGAAACTCTTTTTAGTTTCTCGAAACGTCAGGATTCAATTTGGCGTTTTTTTGTGTTATGTACGTGTTTGTGTTGTGTTGTTTATGTGACGATCGACGTCGCAGAATCGGTTGGATTTTGGTCAACCAACCCATGGCGCGAGCTACCGGCAAGAAGGGGAAATGACACTGTAAAGGTCTAGACACGCTGTCTGTGCCAACCAGGAAACTAGAAGGATCACCGCCGCCGGTGCTGCTGATTTGCCGTTACGATTAAAATTCAATATAAGTTTTGTTCAAAATCATGATGCAGTAATTTATTATTAGTTAAAGCGGGAATTGCTGGGGTAGAGGCTCACGTAGCTATATTTTCATATTTTAAAATTATTCAAAATTATGAACGGATATTATAATTATTGCTGCCGCGTGTCCTTCTGACACAACGGCGCCGACTTGTTGATTGCTCCTGCCAAATTCAAAAATTATGATTAGAATGTATAAAATTATTAAACAAGATATCATAAAAAGGGCTGTGATATATGATGGAAGCGTAGTCCACTATTTAGGCTATTCCACGAACTAATAGATTGATCTATAAACCTGATCGATCTGGGATACGCCGTTAAAGATCCACCGGGCCCAGGCGTTACGTTTAATTTTATTGTAATTGAAAAGAGGACTCCCATCAGTCTCCGCTAGGACAATGCAATATAAACCTGAATGTGGGTGGTGCCCAAAAATATGTTGAAAATACTATTACTTAATGTTAACCTAGTAGGTACTTACCCTCACACCTCACTGACATTTGGCATTGACAGTAGATTAAAAAACCACACTCTTGATTACGTCCAACCATACCTTACTTCAGGTTTATGTTTTTTCATGGTCTTGCATCCACCTATACGACAATATATCTTCACATATTAAAAAAACTTAAATAATATATGTCTAGCCATTCTATCACAGAATTCTATCACAGCGAAAAAACTACTTGTACCTACACTTTTTCTTAACTTAATGTCTTTCTACTAAAACTAAATCAAAAATAAAGTTTTAGCATGCTGAAAAGTTGCTTTGATTTCTTGATCATAAATGTAGCTTCTGCAGAGTCTTAGTAATATTTTTTTACTTCCACAGTGTTTGACCTCAGTTCCAGTAGATATACAGTAGAACCTTGATAGTTCGACACTTTGTGGACTAAAGGGGTGTTGAACTATCGAAATGTCGAACTATAGGGAGTATATGGAACATTTTAACACAGGGAGTATTATGATCAGAAAAACAATAGCGTATCATGAAAGAATCAAAAACGTGTTTAAACTCCCGCAGCGTCTCGAGCGAACTGACTTGACCTACTTACTGGGAAGGGGATGGATAGGACCGGGTATGGGGTAGGAAGGATAAGTTATTTATAGAAAAGGCGGAAGCGTACGTTCGCGAAAACAATAAGCGGGCACCCATCACTGACCGGCGAACCAGTCAAGGACACTATCGGTCGCCGCTACTGTCATGTCATGTCATCACGGCCCGTGTCGAAGTCTACAGACTGTCGAACTATCAAGTGTCGAACTATCCAAGTTGTAGAACTAATTTAAATAGTTTTATTGAGTAGTCAAAACAATTTTATAATACAATACCTCATGAAACAAGGTGTTTAAATAATACAAAATTCAAGCAATCTGTTATAAATTATCTTTTGGAATTATGCCCTTACGATGTAAACAATTTTTATACTGATGTTAACTTATAATTTTAGACTTTGTACTTATAAGAAATTATTTGACATTGCCATGCTTGTTAAACAAGTAACGGCAATAAAGTATTCTGATTCTGATTCTATGCTATTAACACATTAGTCATGTATTGAATGCCACTGCTTCTTATACAATTTTAAACCATTAGTTTTATAACAGGCAAACTTCAACATGGTTCAAACTTTTATTTGGATAGTGATTTCCCTGGCTCTCGACTCGGAATACACACTTTATTTCCAACAGGTAATATTTAAAAAAATTATTTTGTTATCAGCCTCCATCTTTCCCATTGCCAACCAACACTCTCCAGTGTATTCTGCTATTTTAATGTTTATAGTTTGTTTTCCGATACATTCATTGCCTTTAACCTTTTTCACTTTCTCTTCATTACAACATAAAAACAAATTTAACAAAAAATAAATAAGTTTTGGATTTCACACAGTATTGCTTTGCGTTTACAATTAAATCAAAAACTTTCCTTAACTTGTATAACAATATCATTTTACCACCTTTTCCCCTGATTTTCCCTGACCTTGTTCAAATTCCCTGACTTTCCAGGAAGTGTGAACCATGTTCAAGAAACAGAAATCATAAACTCTCCCGTCATGCATCACTATTAACTCCAAGCACCCACAAGGTTTGGAATATTCCGTATAAAAATGTTAAAAATGCCACTGACATTGCAACACAAATCAACACAGACCTAGAGGAAGTCATTATGTGAACACTGAGACCCCCCAAGGCAGACATGGCCACCATGAGAGGCATAGTCCACGACATGAAGCCTAGCACTCTGTCACCGAACGTCTGGAAACAAAGTCAAAGTGAGAAATGCACCATTCACTCATTCAAATCATAAATCCTAACTCGATTGCACAAAATTTATACAGTATGTACAAAGTACAAAATACAGGTGCATTGTCATTTGTAATACTACACCTTATAATATAGGTAAAATAAACAGTTGTTTGTCTGATACTGACAATTTAAGTTTACGTGATTTGTATCCCAATTATATGCAAAGAACTCTTCCACATTATTATTAGGGGTCTGCGGTACCAGAAATTTAAGGTCGGTACGGTTCGGTACGGTAAATATTTTTGTACCTCGGTTCTCGATACAAAATTGGTACGGTACGCGGTAATAAAATAGCCGTAATTTATCATAGCCCAAGTGTATTAGGAAACCAAACAGAACAAATACAGAAAAAATATTAACATAAACATGTATACTACTAACAGAAAAAACAGAAAAACATACTAACAGACATAAAAAAGTATTTAGGTAAGCTTTTGATTATAACTTGTAATAGTTCACAAATATTTATATAGGCCTAGTAACAATAATAATGTGTTAAATCACGTAAATAAAGAAAGCCCAATATATATATATATATATATATATATATATATATATATGTATATATAACCCCAACAGTAATAATTCCCTTTATGTTAAATAATTATGTTAATTTAGTTATGTAGGCTTATTTCATCTATAAGATTTTGTTGTTTGTATTTGTAATAATTTCACATAGATACCATTTATTCAATTTTCCCTGTATTCACTAGTTATGATAGGTTATTTCCTAGTTAATTTAAATTGTAAAGCTATCTCGAATACATTTCATGTATATAGATAATCAAAATTGATCTCATACAAGATAATACAAATAACTGTCACATAAAACACAAATAAGACAGATAAATTTCTTTATAAACTTTTATTCACAAGTAAGACGATAAAATAATAATAAAAGAAAGGAAGGTATGTGTGTGTGTTTTCAAATTTAATACAGGTTGTATGAATTATAAATTATAGCCTCCAACAAATTTTAAATTCTATAACCAAGTAACGCAACAGAATAAGAATTTGTATTGCAATCAGATGACACATACTCAGCAGACGTTAAAGTTGTAGCCTACTCGTTGTAACAGAATTCTACGGCGATGGCGGTTCATCAAGAATCAAGAATCCATCACAATCACTCATTGTTTATTTTAAATAGTCTAACTATAAAGGCTATCACAAAACTTATTATCAAAGCTTGTTCAAAACATTTTATCAACAAAGACGATGCACGATCAGTGGAAGTGATGATTACGTCCAAACGTCATTGTCACACACAGAGTATAGCTAGAAAGTGAATATCAGAGATAAAGAAATACGCAGTTTCCAAAATTATGATATACGCCATAAAATTGTGAACCAATGTAGGCTAACCTTTTTTATTTGTTACAACAGTAATGTGTGTACAACTTTTTTTATTAATCGACGTTTTAGCAATGAAACTAATATTTAACCTAAACACTCTTCTAAACCGTTCACGGCATATTTAATATTGAATTAAAACAGTTTCTTTCGGTTGGTTTAATTTCTATCCACAAAATGTTAGGAAGTGTCATAATGCCTATTAGGAAAATGTTATGACAAGCCTGATTTGTGTTTTTGAATTGATGTGCATGTTATTACGTTTGCATATCAAAATACGTGTCAACCATCTGCATTTTATTACTCTCTGTAACACACGATCGTATATCAGAATGAGTTTGCCAAATGTTTGGCGATTTTAAGTAGTATCAAGTACTCATTTGAGTTTAGAGGGCTTATTCATTCGGCAATGTACAACACAAAACGTTTTTATAATTTCGTTGATATAAAAAACAAACAGATATTTATGTGTTTATACCTCAGTTTGATTTTAAAATGATTAAATGTCATAAAAATTTGGTTGTAGGTTTTTATTTACATTTATACCGCCTCCATACACTGGCCAAGTCTAGGCGAGCAAAGACGAGCATGACAGTGTAAATACGTAGTAGTTTGTTATTAACCTCTGTTACTCTCGATGTTTACGTACATTAGTTCATTACTCGCTGAGTCGTACGTAACTCGACGAAACATTCGGCCAGTCTGTGGAGGCGGCTTTATTAATGCTGCAAAGACATCTCGTCATCATTCGTGATCCGATTGTGAACCTATAAACTCGCGAATGGCGGTCAAAGTTGAAAGTTGCTGTCGTGAGCAAAGACGTGTCAATACAATGTCAACGGACGAAAAAGATGTTATGAATAAAACTGAAGGGAAAATGTGGTTCATAGACAGTGAATACTGATTTTTTGTAGTTCTAGGCTGTACCGTACTGACTTAGTACCGGCGCCATTAGTGGTACCGAACCGAATTCGGTAATTCGTTTTGTACCAAACCGGTACCGATTTTTTGGTGCACCGCAGACCCCTAGTTATTATATGCTTTTTCAGTTAATATAAGTTTAATCCTGCGAAGAAGTTCCTTGTTATCAAGACAGGATATACTGACAGGTAGTTTGTTAAACATTATTACAGCCATATACCATAGACTATTTTTAGATGTTTCAAGGCGACCACCACACACACCACCACGCACCCCACCGCATCAAAAGTGTGAAAGGTGTTCAATGTAACAAACCTCAATACGAGAAAATTTAAGTGACTTTCTAACCTCTTAATAAAAACCAACAGTTTAAAATAAACAATACTGACCACAGCAATTGCGTTGGAGGCCACGATCTCAGCTGGGGTGAGGACTGCGAGGTATGCCACATTAGCCAACACGTAGATCAGCGTGACCAGGGGCAGGGAGATGTATATGGCCCTCGGTAGATTACTGCAACAACATATTACAATAGGTCTCAGGACAACCTTAAAACTGGTCTATACCAGTTTTAAGGCTGGCATTGGGTACAGCAAATAAAGTTGTCATAACATATGGTAAGTCTTTTGGCTGTTTATTATGCCTACCTTCCCTTTCACCTTTAGTCCCTCCATTTGCAGCGGCTGGGAACGGGTTTGGTCCTTGACCCGAAAATGTGGTCCCTAGCTATTGTACATGGAAACCCTGTCAGTTGAGTTGGCCAGTTGGAGGGCAGAGCAGGTCCGCTTGTTTGAGCCTGATCACAGCTGTCACAGGAGCACGGGAGTTGGCCCTCTGTAAGGTCAATTCAGCTTCCAGTCCCATCCCACCTTTTCCTGCATATCCTATCCTTTCGGTAACCTATGCAAATTCCCGCTTGTGGAAGAAGTTCCCAACAGCTTAGCTATGGTTTCCCAATCCAGCTATAACATAAGATAGGTCAACAAGAACAAGTTTAATTTGTTATCAACCCCCAATGGCGTCCTATGATGGGCTGCAGCTGTTGGGATAGCAGAATACTCTTGCGTAACCGTCTCGCTTACTATTGGTTTCTATAACTTAAACTAACCTAACCAAATACTAGGGGTCTGCGGTGCCATAAATTTAAGGTCGGTGCGGTAGATATTTTGTACCTCGGTTCTGGGTGCAAAATCGGTACGGTACGCAGCAATTAAAAAGCCGCAATTTATCATAGCCTAAGTGTATTTGGAAACCAAACAGAACAAATACAGAGAAAAGATTTTAAAAGAAAAACATATTGGCAGAAATAAAGATGTATTTAGGGAAGCTTTTAACTATAATTAAAATCAGGTTGAATGAATTATAAATTATGCCTCCAACAACTTTTAAATCTTGTAACCAAGTAACCCAACAGAATAGGAATTTGTATTGCAATCAGATGACACATACTCCAGCAGACGTCGAAGTTGTAGCCTACTCGTCATAATAGAATTTGATGGCGATGGCGGTTCATCAAGAATCAAGAATCCATCACAATCACTCATTGTTTGTTTTAAATAGTTAAACTATAAAGGATATCACAAAACTTGTTCAAAAGATTTTATCAACAAAGACGACGCGCGATCACTTGTAGTGGAAGTGGTGATTACGTCCAAACGTCATCGTCACACAAAGAGTCATTTTCTAATGAATATTAAAGAGAAAGAAATACGCAGTTTCAAAAATTATGAAATACAACATAAAATTATGAACCAATGTAGGCTAACCTTTTTTATTTGTTACAACAGTAGTGTATGTAAAACATTTGTTTTTGTATTAATCGACGTTTTAGCAATCAAACTAATATTTATTTAACCTAGACACTCTTCTAAACCATTCACGGCATACTTAATATTGAATTCAAACATTTTCTTTCGGTTGGTTTAATTTCCATCCATAAAACGTTAGGAAGTGTCATAATGCCTATTAGGAAAATGTTATGATAAGCCCGATTTGTGTTTTTGAATTGATGTGCATGGTATTACGTCTGCATATCAAAATAAGTATCAACCTAGAAATTCTGCTTGTTATTACTCTCTGTAACACACGATCGTGGATCAGAATGTATTTGCCAAATGTTTGGCGATTTTAATTAGTATCAAGTACTCATTTGAGGTTAGGGCGCCGTTATACAATCGGCAATGTACAACACAAAACGGTGTTATAATTTTGTTGATATAAAAAAAACAGAGATTTGAACAGTTTAATCAATCATTCAGTTTGATTTAAAAATGATTAAATGTCATACAAATTCGGTTGTAGGTTTTTGTTTACGTTTATACCACCTCCATACACTGGCCAAGTCTAGGCGAGCAAAGACGAGCGTGACAGTTATAGCGTTTTTAATGCCATTAACCCTTTCAGTGCTATGGACCGATATATCGTCTTTTGAATCTGTTATCAATAAACACTGTTACTGCTTCATAAGCGATTGTACCGTTAGGTGCTCAGTCTGCAGTTTGAGTCTCTCTTGTGGTGAAACCTGGTAGACACTAACTGAACTACCTCTACCAGTGCCTAGTCTCTATAATACCAACTGATCCACTGCAGCTGCTAGTCTGATCAGTGGCCTTGCGGCCTAAGGCGTTACCTTCCCGGCCGGGGGTAACACTTAGATCGAGGGTTTGAATCCCGTCACAGTCGGTGGTTTTTATGTGCAACTCATGGAGAGTCCATCTGTCTGTGGCAGAGTTGAAGGGGAGGGCGGACCTTAAGCAAACGGTGGACAGCTCGGGTCCAAGCTGACGGGATGGGTGGATTCTTTGTGAGTTGCACATCTGATCAGGTGTTTTGCTTTGCTACTTTTTACCTATCCTTTACTGTGTGTGTCCAGCGGAAGCACGGTTTTATTAATTTTAACTGTTCAGGCGTTCAATATATTTAAAAAATCAACAAAACATCACGGATTCAACTACTCCTTTCAGAAGCTTAGCACTCAAAGGGTTAAAAACACTATATAATTTAATTTAATATTTGTGACATGTAAAAGGGAAATAATTTTTATAATATAAAAGAAGTTTTGTGAATAATTGCTAACAATTGCAAATAAGAACTGCTGGTGCTACTTGGTTTTGCAAGACTGGGCAAACTCGCGATTTTCATGTCTGGGGATGCCGGAAAGAAGTTGGAGACAATGGTTTGAATTGTTTCTTGGCCTTGAATTTTTCACTGTGCAAAGAAATAGTGTCAGGCAATACAAGTTATTACAGGAGTGGGGAATTCAGATCCTTTTGTTTAATTTGGCAATAAAACATAAAACAATTGTTCCTTATCACCCACAAGCAAATTTAAGTGAACGTTACTTGCGGAGCATAAAATCAATTTTGCAAATTTATTTTAATCAAGCCACAAATAAATGTGATAAGGACTTGAGTGAAGTTCAACAAACTTTAAATTCGGGCAAAAGTGAAAGTACAAAGTTCAGCGCACATGAGTTGATGTTTACCTCCGTCCACAACGATTCATTGAGTAACACCTGGGAATTAAATGATTTTACGCAAGAGGATGTAAATGCTGAAGATGTTTGTAATAAATTGAGGGAAGCAATATCAAATAGTAAGAAGAGGAATGAGCGAAATAAAAAGTTAAAAGTCTACGAGGGAAATAAAAACCGCTCATTTAAGATTGGAAGCTGGGCCTATATGCTGAATAGGCATAGTGCAGGTAACGACAAATTTAACGCTAAATTTATTGGTCCATACAGAATTTTGTATTATTTAACTGATATGAGTAGTATTTTACAGCACAAAAATGCTTTTGTTAGATGTTAAAAGGGCACATGTCAGTCAATTGAAACCATGTGTAAATGTTTGTAAATAAACATCTGTTATATGTTTGTAAATAACCAAGTCTCACCAGGGTGTGTCGCAAGTTTGTGAAATAATGTTTTCAGGTTGTTTAAAAAAATCTGTTTCAGTGAGAATAAAAAAGGTGGTTGTAATTGGCAATACTAAAGACTTGAAGATATTGAAATGTAATAAATAAATTATATCTTGGACTACATGAATTATAAGCAAGATATAACTGAAGATAATTTATTGAAATAAATTATCGAGTATTGCTAATTCAAGAAAACAATCACCTTTTTCCAAGACTACAAGTCTCAATTATAATATTTTCTTGTGTCTTAGAATACATTTTCAGTTAATAAAAATTATAAGGTGGATGAATACAGCGAGTGATGGACAAACAAAAGGAAAGAGAAATACGGAATTAAATATTTTTACTGGCTAACTGTTTATCCATATTGGGGCACTCAAACTTTTTTTCACTGACCACTTATATACAGCACTTGAACCACAATAGACCAAACTTCACTTCACTCATTCCCCGTTTTCGGATTGATTCATGGTTGATGTTCAATGGAGACAGTGTTGACGCTTGGAGAAATAATTTTCCAGAGGAATGACTAAAGAATAAAACACCTTCTGTGTTAAGAAGCGTGAACGGAATAAATAGTGAAATAATTTGTATAACATTTATCTGCTGTTGAGGATTTTTGTTCTGGGAATTGTTGCTGATTAAACTGCGAAGACGATTCTGGACGACAACCCAATCTGCGTAGAACTTCTTCTGCTCATTCTGAGATGGCTGTTTACTTGCGCCAACGTCGAGGTGTTGCTGTGAACTACAGATGCCATACAAGACTTCAACTGCATGCACGAGTAGTGGTTGACGCGACAGATACTGTTCAATCGACAACGCAGGGCTCCTTGGATTGACAAGGGGGGTTCCTGTGTCATCGATATTCGAGCAGCGATAAGGACTGCCAGTGTTTTGTTGATTGTTATCGCTGGACTACAGCTGGACACATTCCACTGATGTAAACATTGAGTCTAGCCTCTGTGGTTTAAAATCAAGATTTATTGAGTAATTTGGATTGTAATTTTTTAAATTGTATAAATGTTTAGAAAAATGTAAATATTTTTGGACTGTATAATTGTTTACGAGATAGAAAATTTGTGAAACTTTTAAAAATGTAAATTTGAATGCAAAGTTTTTGAAAGGATGTATTGTAGCAGAGCACCAGCAATTTCAGAAAGTCAGGGGAAAATATATAGCATTCTAAATTCCATTAAAAATACTATATAATTTAATTTAATATTTGTGACATGTAAAAAAGAAATAATTTATATAATATAAAAGAAGTTTTGTGAATAATTGCTGACAATTGCAAAAAAGAATCGCTGGTGCTACTAAGTTTTGCAAGTCTGGGCAAACTCGCGATTTTCATGTCCGGGGATGTCAGAAAGAAGTTGGAGACAATGGTTTGAATTGTTTCTTGGCCTGCGGGGACAGGAGCCAAGTCACGTGACGGCCGGCGTCCACGGCTTCCAGAACTTTCGGTCCAAAGCGTATAAATTCAAGCTCGCTGGGCGACTGCGGCATTTTACATACATTTCTGGTGTCGGAAGTTTGTCGCTAGTCTACCCTAGAGACGTGAATTTCTTCAGATTGGAAGGTACAAAAAGTTGTTTTTAAATTTAGAGTCATAATTCAAATCATTGCACCATTTCTCATTTTGTTGTTTCAAAAAAGGGGATCAGTCTGTAAAACAATTATTTCTTTTTCAGGGTTTGAAGCGTTTCTATTATTGGGTTGAAGATAAACTAAGAGCAGACTGATAAAGTACAGAAAGAAGACTTACATTATTAAAGTTCAGTAAAATCAAAAACCGTACAGTTTACTTTTATTTTGAAATAATGAAGTGATAAGCGAAACCAAGTTTTAATTTTATTTTTGAATTTTAAATTATTTTATTTTACAACAAAGACTTTTAATTTGTTTGTTTAAATAAATACAATAAGATTTTATCTGATTCATTTTTGTTTTGAAAGACCACTTCTTAACCTCATGAAATATTATAGTCTGCTAGTCAGCGCTATACAGTGTAAATGCGTAGTAGTTTGTCATTAATCTCTGTTATTCTCGATGTTACTCGCGAATGCCGGTCAAAGTTTAAAGTTGCTGTCGTGAGCAAAGGAACGTCACGTCGTGTAAATGGAATGTCAACAGACGAAAAAGATGTTACGAATAAAACTGAAGGAAAAATGTGGATGATAAACAGTGAATACTGATTTTTTGTAGTTGTAGGCTGTACCATACCGACTTAGTACTGGCACCGTTAGTGGTACCGAACCAAGTTTGGTAATTCGTTTTGTACTGTACCGGTGCTGATTTTTCGGTGCACCGCAGACCACTACCAAGTACTGGTGTAACCCATGGTTTAAGGTTGTGCATCCGCCAGGCTAGTCTGGCGGCGAGGAGCAGTAGTTCCGCATATTGCCGCGCACACCGCTAGGACGTCAATTCGGCTGATGCGGGCATGAGTGTGCTTGTGTGGGTTGGCTGGGGGTAGGGAGAGAGGCACTGGCTCCTTCTGCTCCTTCTCTCTCTCTCTCTCTCCCCCTCTCACCGTGTTTGTCATCGAGGCATACCTTTTACCTTGCGTTGGCCGGGCGGCCGGCTGGGGCTGGGCTGGGCTGACTCGCTCATTGCTTTTCGCCTTTGATTTAAATATTTTACTAACGGTTACTAATATTGGTGCTATTATTATAAAGCCCTTTCATTGTTACCAATTGTATTACCAACACCAAACATAATGATTGATAAACGGTATGTGTGAACTACTTTAAAAATAAATAAAGAGTTTGCTATTCAAACTTATTTATGTGATTCTCATCTAAATAATTTCCAAATGTAAAAAGTTTTTTGACTAATCGTTTTATATATACAAATATTATTAATTAGAATAAATAAGAATATTCTTACAAATAATACTGATGATTCAATTTTATATTAAACTTGTTATAAACATTTATGGTATACAATTTGTTAAATACTAGTATAATCAGATTTGTGTTGTTCACAATTGTTTTAATTTTTTGTTGAATCTAATTTTAAAGTAAATAAAAACCGTTGATACGAAAAATGCTTGACATTTTGACCTTGGCAATTTGACCGCATTCCATGGTCGCCGTAATTTTTAGACCGATAACGACAAGTGAACGTAGTTTATCGGCCAAAAATAACCGCATCAGTTTATACCCAAACAGCAATTTACAGTAAGGCCAACCATCGATATATAAACCATATGGATCGCTCGCCGAGTAGCCGTAGGTGAGTGATTTTCGGTCCGTTTCCCCCACCACATAGGCGTATAGAGGGCCGCCGAGCAATTTTTAGCATTGGACGCGCTTTCAATTACAAGCTTCTGCACAGTACTAGGATTATTTAAATAGGACAAATTTTATATATTTGTAATCTGCGTAATATGTTGCAACTAACAGTATAAATATCTTCCAGTTTGGTAAATGTTCGGAATTTATACAATAACAAATACTTCGATTTTTTTAATCGGGACAAGAAAAAGTAGTAAAGCGTAAACTTTTTTTATTTTTAAGGTAGAAAGAAACTTCCAGCGGCAAAGTTGTAGAACATTAGTTGATCTACATATTTTATTTCAAACATTTTTCAGTCAGATGTTTGGTTTGTCCACAAATCGCTTGCAAATAAGCGCAGCAAATATTATCAGGTACGTCGCGTCGCGCCCACGGTCCCACCGGACGCACAACGCATTCGTCCCCGGAAAGACCACAAATTAGTAAGGGTGTCATCAGATGTAATTAGAATAGTGAAATTTATTAACCACACGGTAAATAATTCTGATTCTCTTATTCAAACCGATAGGTTGATTATGTTAACTTGCAGAGCATTTGTTGGTGAAGTATTTGTTACTCACCATTCAAATGTTGAGTTTGGAGAAGACACTCATGAAATTAGATTAATTAGGTTAATTGGAAAAATGATTTTTAAAGTTATGTGTCATAAAATCGCAAGGGAAAAAACATTGGCTCAAAATTGTAGAAAACTGGGAATTCGGCAAAAACTGAATAAGTTAGTGCTTTTCAGCAATGTCTAGTTATCTAACAATGTCTTGTCTGTATATCATAGACCTCGTTGCTGTATACTGAATAAATGACCTTGTATAATAAATATATTAGTATAGTATAAGGTAGACCTATAGTTTAAAATATTAAATATAATTTTCTTTTATACTTACATTGTCCTACAAATAAAATGTTTACTGTGCTTAGAGTACTGAAATAAAACACAAACTCAGAAAAGACAATGCAAATCGTATTATTTAGTCCCCAACCGATTCGAAAGCTTTCTACACAATAAGTTTCATAATCAGAAAATATTTTTAAATTAGTGGAAATTACTACTCTGTAATAAATAAATACATTGCTGTCACAGTTCTTGTTTAGTTTGAATGACGAACATACAGAGCTACGCGGTGCGACTGTGTACAAGCGTAGCACCTACTGTTGCGTTTGTTTGAAAGACATTTTTGAACAAACCGAACGTCTGACTGAAAAATGTTTGAAATAAAACATGTAGATCAACTAATTTGCTACAACTTTGCCGCTGGAAGTTTCTTTCTACCCTAAAAATAAAAAAAGTTTACGCTTTATTACTTTTTCTAGTCCCGATTTTATACGTAACAGCCCCCTTTTATAATAAATAAGGAGGTTATAAAGCTAACATAAATGTAAAATAACGTTCAATAATAAAATTGAAACTAAACCAATATTTAAAATTTTAAAAACGTAATATTTTCTTGAACCTATAATTTTTCTTTAATTATAAATGGACCGCGCTCTACATGAGCGAAAACCGCGCCACCGAGACCGTCTGAAGGCATAAGAAACTCAATCCCAGAGGTATATTACTGAGGTTACATTTAATTAATATCAAATGCCCCCGTCACAGCAAACCTGCGTACTCAGCAAATTTCCAATGCATAATATGTCTTAATACCACATAAAGCCGCATACCAAATTTCATAAAAATATATTCACAAATATACAATTTTAATTATTTTCCATAAGAATAACATTGGGGATAAGTACGTAGGTTTGCTGAAACTAGGAACATAAACAATTGGTTTTTAATCGAACATCAATATATCTCAACTAGGTGAAGCCACATACCTAGTTTCATCAATATACATTCATAAATAAGCAATATATCCCATTTCGATTAATCTCTATAAGAATAACATGGGGGATGAGTACGCAGGTTTGCTGCAACAAGGAACGAACAAAATGGGTGTTTAGGCAAATATCAATATAACTCAACTAGGTGAAGTCATGTCTAAGGTTTAATTAATTTATGTTCATATTTAAGGGAGACATAGCATTTAAATCTTTCTCAATAAGAATAACATGGGGGCTGAGTCCGCAGGTTTGCTGCTATGGGAACCTTTAGCAAGAAATTTGTTTTGAGCTAATATCAATAGACCACAACCAGATAAAGCCGTATACCAAGTTTCGTCAGTATACGTTCATAAAGAAGCGAGATATATTTTTTTTATAATTTTCCATAAGAATAACATTAGACAACGTACTGTGTTTAGCACTTTCAATATCTCGGTAACTGATTGACGTAGAGGAATGATCAAAATACCAAATTGTGTGTTTTTTTAAGCTGAATCTAATGGTAAACATTAAAATTTGACTTTAAAAAAATTATATGTTAAAAGTTCAAAAACCCATTTTTGGGGTACAAAACCCCCCCAAAATACCCCTTTGGATGAAGGGATATGGCTGGTTTTCGAACTTAAAGTCATAAATGTTGCTTTACACGTTTATACCAAATTTCATGAAAATCGGACCTTTTTTACGAGAGTTATCGCACCCAAGGTCACATATATAATACAATATATATATATATATATATATATATATATATGTACAGTTTCGAACGAATGGTTTTTTTGGGGTCTGGGGACCTCAAAAAAAAAAGTTATCATGGTCCCGGGCCTAGGTCTTACCATGCCGACTACGGTAATAGCATCTTCCCTAGAGGGGAAATTCGCTAAAACAGGTGAATCTGTCAATTTGCCGCAGGGCCGCAGAATCCGTTTTGCCGGAATTTTACGCGCGAAACTGAAGAAGTGGTGGGAGTGCAGAGGAGAGAGACAGAAAGAGAGAGAGAAACACAGAAAGCGCGCGGAGTACGGTATGACCTTGAGCGGCGACGCACCTCGCCCCTCGACGCGTGCGGGCACTGTAGGTGATCACCACTACACTTGCAGTGCATCGTGCCGACCCTATATGGTGCTACTTTTACCAAAAAGGAAGCAGAACTGTTATACATAGAAAAGATTTAAAAACGCCTATACAATATCAGATAAAACCCACATCTATTAAAACAAAACTCGTTTTTTATTGTTTAAATCTTAATTTTAAAATAAGGTGTAAAAAAAAAAAATTAAAAATTGTTTTTCAGATTTTTATTATTTTTATTTTAACGCATAAAGGAAGCAATCAGAAAGCAAAATATGTATTTTTATTTTAAAAAATATCAACGGGTTGCTTTGCTAATTGGTAACAAAACACCCAAAAATCGCCCCTTTAGTCCCTTGTAATATACCCCTGAATTTTTTTAAAATTTTTTAAACCTCATTCTCGTGTTTAGTACATTGTAACAAACACATTCATACATAAAAATCTGAAATTTATTTTTTGAACGAACAACCTTAAACTAGAGGTGTGAGAGTAGTGATTTGTTTTAATCGAGTCGAGTCGAGTAGTGATTTTTTTAATCGAGTCGAGTCGAGTAGTGCCAATTATTTTTGAGTTTCGAGTATTTTCGAGCGAGTAGTTGCCATCAGTTGGTAATTTAAAATAGTGTAATGGGATTTGGATACCACCCTAGATTTGATAATCTAATCATGGTTTCTAACTAATACACGAGTAGCAATACAAAGTTTTGGCAAGTACCGTGTTTGACAAAACACGGTTTGACATTCGTTTCCGGCTGATGAAACAGGGCCCGGTTGTCATTTGGCCAATTTCACCTGGTCCAGACATCGCTTATAATCAATATTAAATGACGAAATCGTTAGTCACGGCCGAAATTACGCGGTCCGATCGTCATTTTCGGCCGATTTAACGTGATGTGATTGCCTTTTGCGGCCGTTACTACGCGTTTTGGCCGGTCGCAATCGTTCGCGGTCGTCATTTCTGGCCGATTTTTTGTGATACGATTGCCTTTTGCGGCCGTTATTACGCATTTTGGCCGGTCACAATCCTTTGCGGTCGTTATTCTCGGCCAATTTTACCTGATGCGATCGCCTTTTGCGGCCATTACTAGGCGTTTTGGCCGGTCGCAGTCGTTCGCGGTCGTCATTTTCGGCTGATTTTACGTGATGCGATTGCCTTTTGCGGCCGTTACTACGCGTTTTGGCCAGTCACAATCGTTAGCGATCGTCCGTAAATCGGCGGGAATTACTCGCTCGAACTTTCGAGTAGTTTTCAAAACTTCGAGTCGAGTTCGAGTATTAAAATCTCGGCCGAAAACTCAAAGTTTTGAGTACTCGCACACCCCTAGTTTAAACTAAATTGATGCCTGCAGTACTAGTTTCAGATCAAATTAAAACCCGTATTTTGCCACTATTCTCATTAACAGGGGGCTCCAGTCCTCTGCGTCTACCTGCTTCTGCCACAAGACCAATGTTAACATTCAAAGCCCGTCCCTCCTCAACAGATTATCCAAAATCGATCTTATGGTTCATTTTAAAGAGCAAATCATATCACGTCAATGTCGCCGGCCTCGCCATGTCTGAATTTTAAAGTGAAACATACATCACTATTTAGTACCCTACCTAATTCGTACTATTTAGTACCAACCTTTAAAACATTAGTACCTCTTACAGAACTTATTTTATTTGATGAGTTTACATGCTGTCCTTTTGGCAAACCGTACTATTTATGCCTCATTACTCCACATACCTTGAGGTTCTAAATTGTAAAATAGAGGTAATTAGTAGATCTAAATAAGCTCTATCTAATGGTATAAATATTATTGTAATCTTACAAATTTACCAAACCTCCATATGGCTAACATGGGTTTTCTTGAATATTTAAATTTAAATAACATCACTAAGTGAGAGGTACTAATTTTTTGGGTTGGTACTAAATAGTGATGTTTCGCTTGAAAATTCAGAGATGGCCGGGCCAGTGACATAAAACATACCTAGCGATTTCAGTGAGCAGAATTTTGATATCAGAAGTAGTTCACTCACAGCAAAACCGTAAAAGTTGAGTATTTTGGAATTTTGTTGAACAATTATTACTTGTGATATAAACATTTTTCACTGAAATCTCAAAGTATTTTTTCCTCTTAAAAATGATCCATAAATCAATGATATCGGATAATCCGTTGAGGAGGAATGGGCTTTGAAAAGCTAACATTGGCCTTATGGAGAAGCGTTTAGAAAAACTAAGTTTTGTGGCTGGAGCCCCCTCTTAAGATGACATCAGTTCAAGCATACCTACGCATTTGTCAAGAAAGATAAAATTCATTGTGAAAACTGGACCCAGTGTATAAATTTAGTTCACACCATTGGTTACACCAGTACAGTAGACTCCCGATTATCCGCGGTAATGGGTGGCTGAGCGATCGTGTATAATCGAAATCGCGGATAAACCAAACCTAACCTAAAATACACTTGAAATAGTTAAAAACGACTGTGAGAGCAAAATAATAACCTTTAGGCTACTGAATGTTAGGTTTAATAATGCAAAAGACTTCAAATACAAGATTACTGTACGTACCTTTTAATAAACACACAATTATTTTACAAACAATATTTTCACATCGGTAAAAAACAGTCCAATACGTGAGACAAGTGCACTATATTACAGGCCTAATGTCGAAGTTACCGTCTTTATTGGCTACGAGGGAAATAGTCCTTTATTGATTTTTGTTTCTTGGCATTTGCTTCCTTTTTAACAATGGTTGACCGAATTTTTCTCAGCACCATGAGATTGCACAACGAGGTGTCATGTTCCCCTTCCAAGAAGTCCAATAGTCCCTCTGCATAATGGCGGGCAGTTGCGTACGATATGGCGGTCAGGAGGGATGGCGCGATGACTAATGTTTTGGCGGGCGGGCGGGCGGGCTTCCGTTTGACCGCTAATAACCCCTTTCTCTCGCCCAAGGCCAAGTGCGTCGCGCGCGGTAGCTATAATTTTCAGGCACGAGGATAGACGTTTACGCGCTAAACTTCGCTTGCCGCAGTTGCGGTTTTTTTTTTTTTGCCGATCGCGGATAAGCCGCAACGCGGGTAATCCGGTCGTGGATAATCGGGAGTCCTGTATTTGGTAAGTTATAGGTTACAAGGTGTCAAGGCTTTACAAATAATATTGGTTTACTGTTTTATCACCTAATAGCAGCACTATGCAAGAGGAGAACATGTGTTAAGTCCCTTCCTGATATTTACACACAGGCTGGTCTTTAGATAATTCTGATAATTCTAGTTACCACATAACAAAGTTCTCCAAAATGAGATGTTTGATTAGAAAGTAACAAGACAAAAGTTTGAATTATTGGAAAATATCATGCACTCTCACATTTCAAAATCTGTAGGCTAGTTCATTTTAATGTTGTAATAAAAATAATAATGGTGTCCACCATGCTCATATCAGATACTTACACATAAGGATTTTTCAGTTCTTCAGTCATAAAGTTCAGGTAGTTCCTGCAAAAAATCACACATTTATTTAAAAATAATATATAAAAAATACTAAATTGAACTTTTGGATTAAGAGGCTATACCTAATTTATTTGGGAAATAATAGGGAACGAAGGACACATGATTAAAACTATCTAATATTTCAACTTTTAATTCTTGATTACCGGTAAGAAGTGTAGAGTTGAGGGTTCACAATTACGTTGTTAGACTAACACTCAAGTACCAATGTAAAAGTAATAATTTCTTGAACTGAGCTTTTTTTGGCATAAACAAATTGAAGTTGAATTCAGAAAAAATCAAATCATGTCCATTTTCAGACCTCACAAAAGCAGCAACCAAAATTTGTCAAAAAACCAAACACTTTTGTAACTGGAATGGGCAGTTGGACAAGATTGGGAAGAAATTGGCTAAGACATCTTAGTTCTGTGGAACCTTTCAAATTCAACAACAATGAACTTCTTAAGTCTGCCTATTACTGACTTTTCCACACTCACATCTCCTACTCCTTTGTTTTTTTGTTTTTTTTTGGGGGGGGGGAGTGACAGAATTTAAATTGAGTCAAATTTTCACCTGGCAAAAAAAGGTGCTGAGATGTATATTTAGGCTACCTCAACATTCCCACTGTAAAGCACATTTTATAAAAATTGGGACTGTTAACAGTCCCTAGCATTTACATATAACCGATGTCAGTTTACATCAAAACACACACTTCACAATTCATCGACACTGTCCACATATGCAACACTAGACATACAAATATTTTTTTAGCTAAGCACAATTTGAAATTTGTTTAAAAAAAACACCTAAATATTATGGTCAAAAATTTTCCAAATTTTGTTATCTTAATAGAATAGCAAACAATTCACAAATTCAAGAACAATTTGAAAACTTTACTCATTGATAATAGATTTTATACTCTCGAGGACTTCTTCAATTGAGCAGCCAAAGAAACCCCAATCAGGGTGGCCACTCTACAATTATATACAAATTCACGGTTTTTTCCCGGTTTTCCCTGGTTATTTTTGGCAAAATCACGGTTCAGTTTTGTACAACATAAACGAGATTAGGCCGACCTGAAAAACGATAAATTGAAAAATGTATTTTATAGCGTACAGAAGTGATACTTGACGACAATAAAGTATTAAATTAAAGAAAATTGCACTTTATAGCTGTTAACAAGAGGCTAGAAAACTAGTCTGTGCGTGCGTACTACTGTCGTTGATGCAACTTAGCAATTTATACAGGAAGCGGCAGAGGAAGCGGATTTGGACACGCAGTTTTGTGAGGAGGAGGGGAAGAGGCAAAACAGCTGGTCGGGTTGAAACGACAAATACATCTAGATATCGCGGACAATCAAATGATATCGACAATCTAGATATCGCGAGGATCAATTCCCCGCGCTGAACAATAACAATATTTATAACAGGAAACTAACTGTTCAATCAAAAACTGATCATTACGACCAACACGATACGTTTACTGAGCACACTGCAACTGTAGGCAAAACAACCAAGCAAGCGCAATGTCGGATGTCGGACTCCAACTAACTCACGATTAGGGGTCTGCGGTGCACCGAAAAAACGGTACCGGTAAGGTACACAACTAATTACCGTCATCGGTTCGGTACAGAACATAACCCCGGTACAGATTCGGTACTACAGTTTACTGCTTCAAACAATAAACAGAGATAAGCTAAACAATGTTTAACAAAATAAGTGGTTAAATAAGACCGACTCCTATTTATAACTAGTTATTTCCTTTAAGGAAAACAAGACCCAAAACTCGTAGGAAAAGAGCCGTTGACAGGTGTTATTTATAGCTGAACGAGAATGGAGATAAGAAAGGTGGGCAAGGGGAGTGGGGAGTAGCTGGGTAGGGTCGCAAAAAATGTCCTTGAAGACAAGAAAGGTTTAGACTAGGAAAGCGTGAGGGGTAAGGGGGGAGGGAGGTAATTAGCTGTAAATCAGTTGTTTGTCAACAATATTCCTAGGGTGAGTGGCTGTAAATCAGTTGTTTGTCAACATCATTCCTAGAGTGAGAAAAGGAATACCTCCTACTATCTTTTAAATCGCTTTCGTTCTCCATTATGATTTCAAATTAAACTGCTTTCATTTATGTATTATTATTATTGTTATTGAAGTATACTAGTTAAATTTTTAAATTATATTAAAAAAGGTTTAAAAAATGGTTGAAAACTAATTCAAAAATAGCCACTAACTTGATAAATTTCAAATGGTAGCATAAATTTGTTATTTTTTACTGTGCTGTGAAATTTGTACATACTATAATCTGTTATATGTTAGATTATCTTGTGTGGTTTTGGAAAATTCAACTAAAATTTATTATTAACAATAACCTAAATTTATTTTTTGATAAGGTTAATAGCTAATTATTTCAAATATGATATAGTCAAATTAACATTATATAAAACTGTCTTACTTTTATTACTTTATTTATTTATTTTTCAGTTTTCCATGGTACTTATGTTTAAATAAATGTACTGTAATATTTGTTATGGACTTCAATTTTGAACTTAGTAATGTAATTAAGTAATTTTAGAATTATTTTGATTTAATCTTCAGTATTTATTGGTCTAATTTTATAATTTATAATTTCTTTTAGTTTCACATCATACATAGTTTTATTTAAGTTATCTGATTTTACTTTGTATTAATGATACAATAATCTCCCAATGCAACAAGAACAGTATTTATAAAACTTTGGTTTTTGTTGTTTGTATGAATTAAACCAATAGTTTTTATTTATATTGAAATCAATATAATTAATCAGTTAGCAACTTATGCAATTGATTGATTTTCAAGTAATTTTTGAATTTATTTCTCATGATTATTTCAAGAACTTGCATTAATACCTAATAATAACAATGTTAAAATGTAATACTCCGAAGATGCAGGTTTTAAAAATATTTTTATTTTTAGTATAGTTATTTATTTGTTTAATCAAATTAATAATAATAATTGTATATGACCTTAATTATTACTCAATAATTTGTTTATGATACATTCAAATTAATAATTAAATTAGTATATATGACGGTACATTGTACCGTTCCGAATTTGTACCGAGAACCGAGGTACAAAATCTTTTACCGTACCGAACCGTACCGATCTGAAATTGTTGGTACCGCAGACCCCTACTCACGATTTGTGATGGGGTGGTAATGGGAAGGGGGTGCGCATGCGCAACTTGAAGGAAGGGTTAAAGAGCCATCCTTCTAAGGCCTTATGTCAGCTGCCAAGTGAAGTGAATCTTCGGCCGAAGCGATGCGATGCTCTAAGTGGCCAGTTCCCATAACGTGCCAGTTATTGTTTCCTGAACAGTATTTTACCATTTTACCTCTTGTTTACACCTCTTTTTTAATTTTAACTGGCACGGTTAAATAGATACTTTAACGGGATAAATTGGATTTAGATTTTGTGGTCAGTAATGGTGGGATAGTACGATATTTTTAGTTGATATCATAATTTAAAAACTACGCAAAATAAGCATAATTTATAAATCAATACTCATGAATCATTAATTTATTCAACTAAGAAAAATATATAATTAGCTCGCTTAAAATCAACCACTATAAATAATAATTGGCGTACATTTAAATGTAGTGTAATTTAGTACATTTACAAATACTTAA